>JAHRHZ010000184.1:195860-215914 GCA_024137785.1 Ginglymostoma cirratum | reverse complement strand
CGGTCAGTGCTGAGGGAGCGGGCACTGTCGGAGGGTCAGTGCTGAGGGAGCACCGCGCTTTCAATGATTAAGTGTTTCAGATGAGGTTTTGAACTAATTTTTTGTTACTGTTCGATTCCTGATGGAATTGCCCAGATCAATATCTGTGCCTCAACCAACATCATCAAATACAGATTGCAAATTTAATGCCTGTGGGATCCTGCTATGTCATTGTTTTTTAAATGTTCCAGTGCTGGTTAAACTCCATTTGTTGTAGAGGGTTCTGGGATGTTGTGAAATGATGAAAGGCACAATGGAAATACAATTCTTTCTTCATACAGTGAGCTCAGACCATGTGGTGTTGTGTGAGGGTAGTCTTTACCATACCTTGGGTGGCTCCAACAGATTATTATCATCGACCACAGAAACTATAAATTCCCAGGACAGTGAATCCACTGATATCTTGTGGGGAAGGAAGAGGTGAAAATAAATTATTTTTCTCATTGTCGAATTGAACTGCTGATAAATTCAATAAATTATAGAGTCTTACTGCATAAAATATTCTCAAGTTCTCTTGCTGATTCTCTTTGATCTGTGCCCCTCTGATTACTGACCCTCATTATTCCAAATACCTCAGTTACATTCACTTCTTGATTCTCTGCTCTGAGGAGATCATCCCAACTTCTCTAGTCTCTCCTCTTCACTAAAAGCTCTCATCCTCCGTCCTATTCTCCTAAATATGATCCAAACCCTCTCTGACACCGTTGACACCACCTCGGTGTTCTGCTCCTGTAGACTGGTCACTGGGCCTTTGTGACTTTTAGCCAGTGGATTGTCAGACATGTCCACATGCCATTTTGAACTATAGACAGCAATAGGCACAGGAAATGCTGACCCAGATGAAGTCATAGAGATGTACAGCACGGAAACAGACTCTTCAGTCCAACTCGTCTGTGCTGACCAGATATCCTAAATTAATCTAGTCCCATTTGCCAGCATTTGGCCCATGTCCCTCTAAACCCTTTCTATCCATGCACCCATCCAGATGCCTTTTAACTGTTGTAATTGTACCAGTCTCCACCACTTCCTCTGGCAGCTCATTCCATACATGCACCACCCTCTGTGTGAAAAAGTTGCCCCTTAGGTCTCTTTTTAATCTTTCCCCTCTCACCTTAAACCTATGCTCCTCTAGTTTGGACTCCCCTGCCCTGGGGAAAAGACCTTGGCTATTCACCCTCTCCATGTCCCTCATTATTTTATAAACCTCTATAAGGTCCCCCCTCAGCCTCCGACGCTCCGGGGAAAATAGCTGTTGTAGGATGTGCTTACTGTGCTCTTACGGGCTGCAAGCTGCAACACGGCAGTGAGGAATCCTGTAGGGAAGGTGAAACCAGAAATCCAGAAGATGATAGGTGGGTGCGCGGTCTCAGCCCATCTGGCCAGCTGCTCCACTCTGTGAACCAGGTCACGTGTCCAGGCTCCAAGCTGCTTCATTGATGGGTAGGCCTGAAGGAAGTGGATGGGAAACCTTAATACAAAGGCTAATGGCAGATCCAGACCGGCACACAGTGTGGGCTGAGGAACAAGCCTAAAACATGTTAAACAGTATGGTGCTAATTGGCTGATCAGATCGATCTCGAAGCAGGAATACACCATTCTGCCCACAAATCAGCCCCCGCTTGATTGGCACCACATTCACAAACATCCCACTCCCTCCCCCACCGACGCTCAGTAACAGCAGTGTGTACCATCTACAAGATGCCCTGCAGAAATTCACCAAAGATCCTCAGGCAGCACCTTCCAAACCCACGACCACTTCCATCTTGAAGGACAAGGACAGCAGATACATGGGAACACCAGCCCCCTGCATGTTCCCCTCCGAGCCACTCACCATCCTGACTTGGAAATATATCATCGTTCCTTCAGTGTCGCTGGGTCAAAATCCTGGAATTCCCTCCCTAAGGGACAATGTGGGTCAACCCACAGCACATGGACTGCAAAGGTTCCAGAAGGCAGCTCACCCCCACCTTCTCAAGGGGCAACTAGGGACAAGCAATGTGATATTAAAGATGCTATGGAAATGCATGTTGCTTCTGCAGCACTGCCTGAATGGAGATAAAACTCTAGCTTGCACACTCAGCCGGGTGAAGCAAAGAGAACTTGTGGTGTTCAGGAAAGTTACAGGCTCCTGAGACTCTGATAGGTGCAGGCCAACACATAAACAGGTCCAGCACCACTGCCTCCTGCTGGCAAACATGTCCACAGAGGGGGCAGCACAAGGGAGGAAACGAGTTCAGCTCATACCACTCCCACTCAGTCCTGGAGGATGTTAATACTAATGCTCCAGGGAAATGCCAAGTCACATGAATGAATGGACAGTAGTGATGAGCTGGGCAATGGTCCCCTGACAAGGAACATTGTTGGGGGTGGGGTAGGTGCAGTGGGGAAATCAAACACGTTGTCTTCTAGGTAAGAGAACAAGCAGTACCTTGCACTGACGCTGTGGTCAGGTTTAGCAATTTACCGTTCTCCTTCAAGCATGATTGCCATGTCCTCAGAGCTCCCTTACCATTTCCCATAAAGGAGGAACACGAGCATCGTGAATACAGCTGAATATTTCCTCCAGGTCAGTGGACATGACAACTAGCCCTTGGATTGCCATCTTGAGTTCAGTCAGGGATGTCCTTAGGACACATGATAAAACAAAAGGTTTGTTAGAATACTGCACAACAAAGGGACAAATCAGAAAGCCACAGTGGGACAGCGAAGAATTCAGCCAACAGCAGAGGAATATGAGATAACAAGCATGGGGCTGGATGAACACAGCAGGTCAAGCAGCATCATAGGAGCAGGAAAACTTGACGTTTCGGGCCTAGACCCTTCATCAGAAATGGGGGAGGGGAAGAGGGTTCTGAAATAAATAGGGAGAGAGGGGGAGGCGGATAGAGGATGGATAGAGGAGAGGATAGGTGGAGAGGAGGCAGACAAGTCGAAGAGGCGGGGATGGAGCCAGTAAAGGTGAGTGTAGGTGGGGGGGTAGGGAGGAGATAGGTCAGTCCAGGGAGGACGGACAGGTCACGGGGGCGGGATGATGTTAGTAGGTAGGAGATGGGGGTGTGGCTTGAGGTGAGAGGAAAAACAGGTTAGGGAGGTGGAGATGAGCTGGGCTGGTTTTGGGATGTGGTTGGGGGAGGGGAGATTTTGAAGCTTGTGAAATCCACATTGATACCATTGGGCTTCAGGGTTCCCAGGCTGAATATGATTTGCTGTTCCTGCAGCCTTCGGATGGCATCACTGTGGCATTGCAGGAGGCCCAGGATGGACATGTCATCTGAGGAATGGGAGGGGGAGTTGAAATGGTTTGTGACTGGGAGGTGCAGTTGTTTGTTGCGAACTGAGCGCAGGTGTTCTGCAAAGCGGTCCCCAAGCCTCCGCTTGGTTTCCCCGATGTAGAGGAAGCCACAACGGGTACAGCGGATGCAGTACACCACATTGGCAGATGTGCAGGTGAACATCTGCCTGATGTGGAAAGTCTTCTTGGGGCCTGGGATTGGGGTGAGGGAGGTGGTGTGGGGGCAGGTGTAGCACTTCCTGCGGTTACAGGGAAAAGTGCCGGGTGTGGTGGGGCTGGAGAGGAGTGTGGAGCGGACAAGGGAGTCGCGGAGGGAGTGGTCCCTCCGGAAGGCAGATAAGGATGGGGAGGGAAAAATGTCTTTGGTGGTGGGGTCTGATTGCAGATGGCGGAAGTGTCGGAGGATGATGCGTTGGATCCGGAGGTTGGTGGGGTGGTATGTGAGGACGAGGGGGATTCTTTTTTGGTTATTAATATGATCTTTTTTAAAACAGATTGTAAAAGCAGCACTGGGTGTGTGTTTGACGGGGATGGGAACGTACTGAAATATCACACACTTGAACAGTGATCACAAGGCAAAAGGTTGCCTCAGGACCAGCAAGGCAGCCAGTGTCAGGAACAACACCCAACAGCGAGTCAATCCCCACAGGAGAGAAGTGAAAGAGCACTGGGGGAAAGCTGAACATTTTGTTAGGATCCCTGGAGTGCTGGCATTGAGGATCCTTTCTCCATTTCAGTACTGCAAGCCTGCTGATCCAGGCTCCCTCACCATGCTCATGGTATTAAAAGCTGCAGACATCAGGGTTTACAGAATGGGTCTGTCATGAACTGGAAATGTTACCCAACTCAAGTCTTGGGAATACTCTGAAATACCTGACAGCTTTAAAGTACCAGGAACTTTATGCTGTGTCTAACCCTGTGCTGTCCCTGTCCCTGGGAGTGTTTGATAGGGGTCAGTGTACAGGAAGTTTTACTTTCATACAGTCATACAGCACAGAAACAGCCATTTCAGTCCAACTTTTCCATGTTGACCACATTTCCTAAACAGATCTAGTCCCACTTGCCTATGTTTGGCCAATATCCCTCTAAACCCTTCTTATCCATGTACCCATCCAGATGCCTTTTAAATGCTGTAATTATACCTCCACCACTTCCCCTGGCAGCTCATTCCACCTGTGCCCTGTAGTTTTGGACTCACCCATCTTAGGCAAAGAAGACCTTGGCTATTCACTCTTTTCAGCCCCACATGATTTTATAAACTTCTATAAGATCACCCCTCAGTCTCCGACACTCCAGGGAAATAAAGCCCCAGCCTATTCAGACGTTCCCTAAAGCTCAAACTCTCCAGTCCCAGCAACTTCCTTGTAAATCTTTTCTGAACGCTTGCAAGTTTAACAACATCCTTTCTAGAACAGGGCGACTAGAATTGAATGCAATATTCCAAAAATGGCCTCACCAATGTCCTATACATCTGCAACATAACCTCCCAACTCCTATACCTAATGCACTGATCACTGAAAGCAAGCATGCCAAACGCTTTCTTCACCACCCTGTCTACCTGAGACTCCACTTTCAAGGAACAATGCATCTGCACCACTCAATCTTTGTTTGGCAACACTGCCCAGGCCCCTACCATTATCTGTGTAAGTCCTGCCCTGGTTTGAAGAGAATAGGGAGCTTTAGTATTGTTCTTAAAGAGTGCTGGGGACTTTAATTTCAGTTTAATAGTGTAGACTGAACTTTACTGTGTATCTAACCCCATGCTGTCCCTGTCCTGGGAGTGTTTGAAGGTGGTGGGGGGGAACAGTGTAGAGTGAACTTTACTCTGTATCTAACCCTGTGCTGTCCCTGTCCTGGGAGTGTGATATTAGGAATGCTGCCACTTAGGTAGCACTGGCACTATCCAATAGCTGCTCCTATACACAGGCAGCTACTGGAAGGATGCAATGGGGTGTGGGGGAGAGGAAAGTGCATTGGTGAAGCAGAGAGTTAAGGAGGTGAAATAGTAAACAGGCAAACATTAATCCAACCTGATGACATCGAGGAGAATGTTATAACGTTGGATCTCCTGCAAAAGTACCACATTCAAGGGAGAAGGGTCTTCTTGCAACATCACCTGGGTCCCCTCATAGTCAAGGTCCTCAGGGGTCCGCTGGAGCACGTCAGCTGATAGCTCGAGTACCTGTGGTATCAACAGAGTGTGAGATTACTGCAGGACTGCACACACACAATGTGAAGACAGAGAGAGACCACAGGAGGGAATCTGGCCTCTGTGACTGTCACCAGAGGATGGGGGCTTTCTGTGCTAGCTGTTTGTCAGTCCCTCAGTGAGGGGCTGATCAGCCACACCCCACCTCCCAGCAGTGTTAAATTTAATGTGAGCTGGTATTTGCAACGGAAGGACAATACACTTGCACGGCCTGACACTGGCTCTAGCTGATAAGTGGCTCAAGAGTAGATCCACTGCCTGAGGATGTGGGGCGGAACCAGCTGAATACAACAGGAACCTGTATTTCTGTACAGCTTTCCACATCTATACAGTTTATCCTCCAAGTATAGTCACCATGGTAATGCAGGAAACTGGGCAGCCAACTTGCACACAGCAAGATCCCATATACAGCATCGTGACAATGACCATGCATTCTGTTCTCATCATTTTTGACTGAGGGACAAATTTTGGCTGCACGATGTAAGATCACATGAAATAGCAACAGGAGTGGACCATTCAGCCCATCGAGCTGCTCCACCATTCAGTACAAACATTGCTGATCTCAACTCCGAGTCCACGTTGCTTCAACTTCACTTTCCTGCCGCTTCCTGGACCCTGGGAGACCAAAGCACCATCTCAACGTGAAATATATTCATGAAAGAGCATCCAGATCCCTCTGAGGGAGACAAATCCAAAGGTTCACCACCTTCTGAGTGAAGACATTCCTCCTCCACTCAGTTCTACACAATTGGCCCCTTATCCTCAGCCCCTATATTCCGGGATTTAGAGCTGAAGGGAGAACAATCGCTCAGTGCTGACCGACCCGGTCAAATCTCTTCACAATCTGCCATACCTCAATGAGATCACCTGTCATTCTTCACAATTTCACAGAATGTAGTCCCAATTTACTCAGCCTCTCATGACAGAGCCACCCCTTCATCCCAAGGACCAGCCTACTGAACTTTAGCTCTGCCCTCTCCAATCAATCCTTCAATCAGGAGACCGAAACCACACACACCATTCAAAGTGTGGTCTCCACAAAAACCCTGAATCATTGCAGCAAGGGTTTAGACTCGTCCTCTGGCTCTCTCACTGCCTTCTGCTCGCCATCTCCATGACCCCGCTCATTGCCACTCTCTCACTGGCCCCTCTCCCTCTCTCACTGCACCCCCCTCGCTCCCTACCTACCCACCTCTCCTCCTCTCCCTGCCCCCCTCTCCGTTTCCCTCCCCCCTTTTTCTGCCCCACTTTCCCCTCCTCCCCCTCTCCCCAACCCCCTCTCCCACTCCCCTTCCCCTCCCACAATGCCTCTTTCTCTCTCTCCCACAGCCCCCCTCTCCCTCGCTCAGTGCCCCCTTTCTGTGCCCCCCTCTCACTCTCTTCCCACACCCTCTCCTTGCCCCCCCCCCTTACTCTCTCTAATGGCCCCATCTCCCTGCCCCTCTTGCCCTTCACCCCTCTCCCTTGCTAACTGCCCCTCCCTCTCACTAACCATTCTGTGTCTCTAACTTTCCCGTCTCACTGCCCACCATCCATCTCTCATTGCCGCCCTCTCCTTGCCCCCCTCTCCCTCTCACTGACCCACTCTCCTTCTCTCATTGCTGCCGTCTCCCTGCCCCTCTCACTGACCCACTCGCCCTCTCTCACTGACCCACTCGCCCTGTCCCTGTCTCTCACCCACCTTCTTGCAGCTTGCATTCCTTCCCAGCAGATTTTTTTAAATCAGAAAAGTTAGATTCTTGACTGTTTGTCAAAGTCTTCAATGTAAGTTACAAGTACCTGTGGTCCCAGCACTGGTCCTTGCAGCACTCCACAGCTCACTGTCACATATACAAACAGAATACATCTGTGTGTACTACAGGGGCAGAAGCAGGCCATCAGGCCCTTCAGCCTGCTCTGCAGTACAATATCCTGCTGCTGTAGTTATAACTGAGCTTTCTGTTTGCTAAGCTCTCTCTATCCCTATTCTTGTCCAGCAGTGATGAGATATTTTAATCATTGGGAATGAGAGGCCTTGCAGGATCTGGGGGAGTGGGGCTGGTGATGATCAGCACAGTCCATTGGGTTTAGTGAATCATGCAGTTTGCTGGAATATGGGAATCACAGGAATTAGGCTTTCCTCTGGTCCAGTGGGCGGTTTTACCTTTTCCTCTCTGGACATGCCTTTGCCCACAGCAGTGGTGACTTGTGGCTGGAGAGACAGCAGCGTCTCGAAGAGTCTGCGGGCCTCGATGATCTCACTGGCCACATCAGCGTTGGGATGTTGCCCAAAGGTCTCTGGATGCTCCATGGTAGGCAGCATGTTTATATACTCTAGGTAGGATTCCAGGTCCCCATCTTTCGGGATGTAGTAGTTATCCAGAATTGAAAGCCTGAATAGAAGGCAAAAAATTGTGCTTTAAAAACTTCCTGTACAGTAAAAAATAGTATTTGGGTTGGAGTTGGAGAAAAAACACTTTTTTTGCAAGATGAAAACATTTTTAATCATTTAAGTCTGTCACGCATCATAAACGTGAATCCCTTACACCTCAGTGTGGAAAGGCATTCCAAACAAGTCAGAAGTCATAAAGTTAGCACAGTCTGCTCTGTCATTAGAGAGAAACATCTGGTGGTGGTATAACATGAGAGTCACACACACACAGGAGAGGGGAGAAGTTGAGGAGAGTCCTTCAGGGTAAACCCAGCCAATGCAGGAATTGAACCTACACTGTTGGTGTCACTCTGTATCTCAAAACCAGATGTCCAGCCAACTGAGCTAACCCAACATCCATCAGGTAGCAAAGAAAATAATGAACAAAAACAAAGTTGCTGGAAAAGCTCAGCAGGTCTGGCAGCACCTGTGAAGGAGAAAACAGAGTTAACGTTTCGGGTCTGGTGACCCTTCCTCACATTTCCTTCACAGATGCTGCCAGACCTGCTGAGCTTTACCAGCAACTTTGTTTTTGTTCCTGATTTACAGCATCCACAGTTGTTTCGGTTTTTATTTAGTAAAGAAAATAATATTAGGAATACAGACTTTAGAGGCTGCAATGAGTTGGATATTATGGAAGGTTAGGATATCCAGTACGGCAATCAGTTGGAAAGTTAGGATTCTCAATGACAATGAGAAACCTACCCCACAAAACTAGACACGGACCCCCACCCCGTCACCGTGTTGGGGGGGAGGGGGAAATCACAGACACAGACCCTCATCCTGTTACCATGTGATGGGGGAATCACAGACACAGACCCCCGCCCCGTCACCGTGTATGGGGGGGTCACAGATCCCCGCCCCGTCACTGTTGGGCGGGGGGGGAGACACAGACCCCTGCCCCATCACCATGTGGGGGTGTAGTCAGAGACAGAGACTCCTGCCCTGTCACTGTGTGTGGGGGGGGGAGTCAGAGACACAGCCCCCGCCCCGTCACCGTGTGGGGGGAATCACAGACACAGACCCCTGCCCCGTCACTGTGTTTGGGGGGGGGGAGGGGGTCACAGACAAAGACCCCTGTCCTGTCACTGTGTGGGGGGACGTCACAGACACAGGCCCCCATCCTGTCATCATGTGGGGAATCACAGACACACAGACCCACACCGGCACTACGTGTGGGGGGATCACAGACACAGAGCCCCACCCCGGCACTACGTGCGGGGGAGTCACAGACACAGAGCCCCACCCCGTCTCCTTGTGAGGGTAAAATCACAGAGGCCCGTGCTGTAAAATATGGTGTTTCCGTACTCCTGAAAGTCGACTTTAAACGAAACCCTTTGAGGAAGATTTCCAAGTAAAGCAACCCGAGAGATGGGACTAATTTTGTTCCTGTGTCAGAGACTCTTAGAAGCCGGGAAATATATTTTTTATTTCCTGTGAATGGACCAATAGGAACGTGCCCTGACTGCTCTCAAGGCCTTGGCCTTGACAAGCATTTATCTGTCTGACATGTATTTGTTTAGATCTATAGGGGCAGCTCAATCATTTCACCAAGTGAAACACAAATTACTTGTAGTAAGGGGTGGTCACTGCTTTGTCACAGAAGTAATCGTTGATATAGGTGCTCAACAGCCGGCGATCCCAGTCATCAGTCACATGGCCTCCATAATTCACCCCTGCTATCAGATACTTGAGGGCATCCCAGGGTGTAACATCATATTCGTCCAGGTAAATGCTCAGGAGGTTTTCTGACACCTGCAATGAGAGATTGGTATTTAAAACTAGAATTATGTGTGTTACTAATCCAACAGCCTTGCTCCATCTATCTAAGCTTTGTAACATTGGACTCATCAAACACAGGCGACCATGGCTGGGGAAATGAAAACTTGCTGGGGACAATGTAGAGAGAGTTTTATTCTGCCTCTAACCCATGCTGTCAGTGCCCTGGGAGTTTTAGATGGGAGACAGCGTCAAGGATGTAGTGATTGTAACATAATCAGCGAGGTGGCCCTCATAGAATATAAGCTCCCTGACTGGGGACTGTGAATCTGGTCCAATCAGGGAGCCCTGGCTAACAGATATAAACAGGAGTGTCTGTGGTTCTGCTCACTCTAGGAGCTGGCTCTGCGCCGTGTTCTATGCACATATAAATAAAAGGTGAGTTGGTGACAGGAAACTGATCTTCATGCAGTTATCTCAAACAGCACTTTCGTTTGATGGGAATGGTGTTGAGGAAAGCTTACTTTCAGTTTAAAAAAGTGGATGGAATTTTACTCTGTATCTAACCCCGTGCTGTCCCTGTCCTGGGAGTATTTGATGGGGGACAGTGTGGAGGGAGCTTTACTCTGTATCTAACCCCGTGCTGTCCCTGTCCTGGGAGTATTTGATGGGGGACAGTGTGGAGGGAGCTTTACTCTGTATCTAATCCGTGCTGTCCCTGTCCTGGGAGTGTTTGATGGGTATGTTTTGCAGCCTACTTCTGAACTTGAGCACAAATACATTTTCTAAAAAAAAAATGGAATATACAATAGAGACGAGTAACACAGGTGACAAAGTGATTTCTGCAGCCCAAGTGATGTGAGCCTGTCAAACAGCCTTCATTCTACGTAAACATACCAACCTCAAAGTCCGAGTCGTTGAAACCATAAACAATGTTCCAGCCAAGCTGCTGGAATTTCTTGCGTTCCAGGAGGATACTGTGGAAGAAACACAAGGCGAACAGCAGCTTCTTGTACTTCCTGGGTTTGGAGCAACGTTTGAATTGTTGATCGGTCAAAAGGTTGTACAAACGCTTCATGTTTGCTTTGATGCCCTTTAGGTGCATGGAGGGTGGGTGGGGGCGTGGGGAGCGGAATGGTGAACGAGGTGGCAGAGGAAAGAGAGATCATCATGAGCCAAGTGAACAGAGACTCCAGGAAGATATTTTGAGAGCGCTACCTTTTTGTATGTGCAAACTGAAGCGCAGTATTTAAGTAGTCCCAAATCCCGGTGACCAACTGGAAATTCCCCGGCTGCAAAAAGTAATGGGAGGATGTGAGTGAAGGTTATTAGTCAGTTTTACACCCATGTTACATGCACAGTAGGAACGGTTGGGGGTGCATATTCATGACGCTAGTGGCATTCCCCTTCCAAGGATGGACTTTAGGATAAGGAATCCGTGAGAGAGATGGTGAGTTAGTGGTAGTGTTTTGGACAAATAATCCAGAGAGCCAGGTGAATGTGATGCTTCTTCCTCACTTGTAACAATCCCCGTGTCTTTTGCACTGGGCCTCTATACCCTGCATCCTCTTGTTCCTCCTCTGCCTCTGTCCAAACTGTAAAAGAGAACCTATTTTCCAACACCTTTCAAACTGGAAGAAGTCATGTTGGTCCCGAAACATTAACTCTGTAGAGGGAGAAACAGACGCTGCTAGATCGGCTGCGTTTCTCCAGCATTGTGTGCTTGTTGCACATTTCCAGCATCCATAGGATTTTTGCCTTTATTAATATTCTGGAGACATGGGTTCACATCCTGAAATGTGAATTCAAGGAAAATAATATCTGGAATAAAAAGCTACCTAATGATGACCGTAAAGGGAGAGGCACAATAGGCTTGGGTTGTTTTCTTTGGAGCAGAGAAGTTTGTGGGGTGTACCTGAAAGAAGTATATAAGATTATGAGGGAGATGGACAGGGTGGATGGAAATTAGCTGAGTTGAAGGGTCAATAATAAAGGGGCATAATTTTAAATTGAAAGACAGGGGCTTTAGAAGGTAGTTGATGACAGATGTTTTTGCCCAGAGAGTGGTTGCGGTCTGGAATGCACTGTCTGTAAGGGGAATTGAGGTGGGAAAGCTCATAACCTTTAGAAAGTTCTTGGATAGCACTTGAAGGTCATTCTAGTGCTGCAAAGTGGGACTACTGTAGATTTAGGGTAGTTTTGGTGGTTCAGCCTCGATGGGCCATAATGGTGTGATTTGATGATTCACAGTGGATTGGCGTCAAACCCATTCTGGCTTGTTAATGCCCTTTTCAGGGATGGAAGTCTGCCATCCTTACTTGGTCTGTCCTACATGTGACTCCAGAGCCACAGCGATGTGGTTGTCTCTGAACTGCCCTCTGAAGTGGTCTAGCAAAGCCGCTCAGTTCAAGGAGGCAATTAGGGATGGGATCAAATGCTAATCTTTCCAGGGATGCCCACATCCCACAGAAGAATAAAAAAAAAAGGAGTGAAAGGAACTCCTGAAAGCTAGAAGATGAGGCCTTTGAAGGTTACCTTTGGTGGCTCTGTCGTCATCTTGATGCTGGTCTGTAGGATGGAGACAGGAAAGTCAGGGTGAGGGCTGGAGCTTATCCAGAGTCGGAAATCGGGATGTGGATCCTGGACTTGCAGCTGCTCTATCAGCTTATCTAACTGGGGCATCCATGAGAGCGACAGGTGACAGTTTGCAAGGAACACCCAGTTACCTGTCAGTCACACAAAGAGAAAACAGATCACCTTGTACTCCTTCACTACTGTCTCTCACTTCCCCAGGGTATGAGAGGCTTCTTTTGTTCACAAATAATATCATCCATCATTCTACCAATGCTTGGAATGAATGCCCATGAAAGCTAATGAAAGCAAGGACACAGAACTGTTTCAGAAACGTTGGATGTTATGACAGGGGAAAGACAGCAACCCAAGGTTTGTCTGATCAGTGGGTAAGGCTGGCTAGTTATTGCTTGTTGGAGACAGAATCCTACAAGCACATCTGAATGAAGTTGTGAGAAAAGGCTGGCTCCTTACAATGGTGTGAAAAAATTCATCCAGATAGAGAGGGTCAGCGCAATGGAATGGATGCAAGGAAGGGTAACAGATGGGAAAGAGTCTTCAAGAAGAAGCTCAGATAATTTGATGGAGGGACTGAACCCTAAATCTAACCCCAACCCTAACCCTATCGCAGGGTGGATGAACTAAAACAGTCAAGGGTAAACAGAATGCTTCCACTTGCAAGCAACTCCAGAACTGGAGCCATAAATAATTTAAGAGATGACTTTTTAGCAAGAGACTGCTGAGAGTGTGGAACTGATGACTATGGGCTGGGTGGATGGTTGAGACAGGGGACTGGTTGAGGCAAACAAAAAATAGATCTGCTTAAGGGGAAGCTGGATAAACACAGTATAAACACCAGTATAGATGAGATAGGCTTAGTGGCCTCTTTCTCTGTCAGAACAGTGTTCCTCCTTTCTTCACATCCCAGGGTGGGACTAGGTTTACCTACTAGCTTCACATACCTTCTGTTACGCCTTCTGTAATCATACGGGTGGCGATGGGGGATTGACCCTGACCCAGCGAAAGAGCGAGGAACCGACTTGCCATACCAGAGTATTCAGCAAGCTGGAGCAGAGAGTTAGTGGGATCCACCCCAGGAGAGAGCACAAATATCAGCGGCGTCCTGGAGTTAGAGTCATCAATTACCTGCGAGGAGGGAAAGGATTAATTTAGTATTCCTGAAGGCTGGCCACTTGCTGGAATTCTGATTTGGGTGCTCTGTTTCTCACTGACCGATCTCATGTCCAGCACAGGAGGCTCCACAAACTTGGAGCCAAGATTGTTGACGATGAACGAGGTCACACAGAATGCGATGCGGTCCTGCCTTAAGGATCGTACAATCAGCATGCGCTGGAGCTCATTGCAGGTATTATCCCACTCAACTACAGAAAGCAAGACAGCGTGAATTAGAAACACAAGTAAGTTGTTGTGGCAGCTACAGCAACTCTCCCCTTCCAGTCGACACAGATAATTTGAGGTGGGGTAGATTACAGGTGTGTGATGGAGGTTGAGACTTGGAGTGATGACAGTCAACACAAAATGTTTCTGAGCAGATTTTAGCTAGATATAGGGTATCTCATGACGGATATTCACCAAAGGAAGAATATAGTCAGATTAATGAAATAATTAGTGTGCGCACAACAAAGAAACAGCCTGGAAATACAAGGCAGGGTTAACTTGTGAAGAAACAGTTTGAGTTAGACTGAGATGATAGGCAAGGATGAGAGGGCACTGCTCTCAATTTCCGTGCCTGGCTGGTAGCTGCTGCAGGTTGGGAAACTGCGAGTGAGTGGATGTGAAATGAAATTTAGTATGATCAGGGCAGGAGCTGGCTCACATTAGGAGGAGGGACAAGGAAGTCTCTCATTCCTTGCAGATCACAAAGTAGATGGGCTGGTGAAGCAATGAGATCTGGGTATACAGACCGGAAAATAGCTTCACAAAGCAGAATGCCTTTAAGAGGCATTTTGATAATCACAGGAAGCAAAAAGGATATGGCACTGGGGCAAGATGAAGAGGGGTCGGAGCAGGTTTATGAAAGGTATGAAGGTATAAACACCAGTATGGACCAGTTGGGTTGACTGGCCTGTTTCTGAGCTTTTAATTCCATTTAATGCTCCCAATACATGCATGATCACTGGAAAGTTGAATCCATAGTCTCCTGATGCTCAGCTGTACAATGTTGGGGCACTTCCAAGGAAACTCACCTGGCAGCACAGCTGTTTCTGGCTCAGCACTGGTATACCAGGAATGCCAGTCTTTGGGATACTGCTCGAAGGAGTTCATAATACCATGAAAGTTTGTTAATTTATCAAGCTCTGTGATGTTGTCCCAGTTGGCATCAGCAAGCCAGGAAGGACAAGGATTGTCCATCTGCTCCTCTCTATCCAGCACCTGTAGGAGGCAGGAAACAAAATGCTCACATTTTACAGTTAAAACTTTGGAACTTCTCAATTACCAACTTCCTACAATCTAAAGTCCAAATCTATCTTCATTGCTGATTCCACATCTGAAGATGTCCCTCCTAGTACCACAGCCATTGTCCTGGACAAGACACAAAGGAGCCAGCAAGCTATCCCAGCTGAGGCTCTAAATTCCCTCTCTAACCCTGTTCTGCATTAATCACATTCACATCTCACTTCTATGCTCACTGATCTGTACTGGCCCTGGTAAAATACGACATCCTTGTTTTCAGATCCCTTCATGGCTTTCACCTTCGCCACCTTTCCTCCTATCTCTGTGTCCTCCTCCAAATCCATAACCTTACCAGGTCTCTGCAATTCCACCAATTCTGGTCTTTTGCAAATGGCCAGTTTTAATCACTTCACTATCGAGTGCTGTGGAATTCCCTTCCTAATCCTGTCCACCTTCATCTCTCCCTGTTTACTGTTTTCCTTAATACCAAATTTAACTCCATAGCATCCACATCCTTCCAGTAGTGTGGTGACCAGAACTGGAATATTGCGTACAGTCCTGGTCACCACACAACTAGAAGGATGTGGATGCTTTGGACAGCGTACAGAAAAGGTTTACCAGGATGTTGCCTGATATGGGGGATTTTAGCCATGAAGAAAAGGTTGGATAGACTGGATTTGTTTTCACTGGAATGCAGGAGGTTGAGAGGCAACCTGACAGAAGTTTATACGATTGTGAATGGGGTGGATAGAGTGGAAAGTATGAGGCATTTTCCCAGGGGGAGGGGTCAATTACAAGGGGACACAGGTTTAAGGTGTGGAGGGGAGAAGTTTAGAAGAGATGTGCAAGGCAAGTTTTTCCACACAAAGGGTGGTGAGTGCCTGGAATGAGCTGCCAGAGGAGGTGGTGGAAGCAGACACAACAACAGCATTCAAGAAGCACCTGGACAAATACATGAATTGGAAGGGAATAGAGGGATACGGATCCTATAAGTGAAGACAATTTTATTATGGAAGGGTAAATTGTGTCAGTGCAGGCTTGGAGGGCTGAAGGGCCTGTTCTTGTACTATATTGTTCTTTACGCTTTTGCTCTTAATGACCAAGCTTCTGTTACCTGCCTTAATATCTCTTTATGTGGCTCATTGTTCAATTCTGTGTGAAGCCTGTGAAAAACCTTGGGAATGTTTATTGCATTAAAGCTGTTATATAATTGTTGATGCTAGTGACCTCCATGTATCAATATGTTGGGAGGTCAATCTTCCTTCTGAAGTTCCCACTGTTATTCCTCCTGAGCTTTGATTCTTCTGTCCTATGTGCAAGTCCTTCTTGTTACATTCTCCCTGCATTAAAATCTGAACTCATTATCCCAACTCCCAACACTGAAGTAGAACTTCACAACTCCTACCTTCAATCTGGTTTTTCTTTATAGAACTCAAATTAGCCGCTCCTCCTTTATTTATCCCAGTTTTGGACTTACAATGAAACAAAGATTTCTCTCTTCCACATTTTTATTTGGAACACACCACATAACCACAGATACACTCACTGCATCCTGGGTGGGACATGCCACATAACCACAGATACACTCACTGCATCCTGGGTGGGACATGCCACATAACCACAGATACACTCACTGCATCCCCTCTGGGACATGCCACACAGTCAAAGATAATGGATTCCCTTCCCATCCGGTATACCTTCACCATAGCACATGCCCCTCCTCTCACACCCACTGGCAGACACTTACCACACCCCCACGCAGGAAGAAATTGTACTCATCCATGTTGAGTTTCCCGGCCACCTCTAGGATCTTGATGCACACTTGAAAACTGAAAAGCAGCTTGTGTCGCTCAAAGAGCCCTCGGCACGTGTACCTAGGTTTAATGGAGAATTAAAATCACCCGACTACTCCCTGCACACCGTGGCAAATTCTAACTCCTCATTCCGCACTAGATCTAATCCTCAAAAGAGGGACAACCTAGGACTGATAGATTTTGGTTAGGTTAGGAGATAATTGGTTATGGGATGAAGACAAAAGGAAGGTATTGAAATATAAATCAATGTGGAGCTGGAGGAACACAGCAGGCCAGGCAGCATCAAAGGACAGGGAAAGTTGACGTTTTGGGTCGGGATCCTGGTCAGTTTTCCTGTTCCTGTGATGCTGCCTGGCCTGCTGTGTTCCTCCAGCTCTATTCTGTGTTATCTCTGACTCCAGCATCGGCAGTTTTTACTATCTCAGAAATATAAATCAGCCTTGATTTCATTTGTGTCCTTAATGAGTTTCGTTCCAGTTGGTGGTGGTTTTCCTGGGTAATCACAAGGCGCTATAATGGAACCAGATTTCAGTGCATCCCCAGCATACAAAAATGAACAAATGCCCCACAGCCTAGTTAGGCCGTTCAGTACCAGGTTTTCAGGTGGCAAGTAAACAAATTTATCAGGCAATATCTTTCATTCAGTCAATGAAGTTGGTTTCAGTGAGAGTGGCAGTGGTTGTGTGAAGTCCACCCTATTCTCCCAGTCTGACCCTGAGCCCTCATTAAACTGGCCGCTTACCTGTAGACAGCATAGGTGTGGTATTCGTTGAGATTGATGATGCGCTCCTGCAGTTTGGGGCTGCGTTTGCTCTTCTCTATGCTCAGGTTGAAGAGGTCTATGTAGGCATCCAGTGCAAATTGGTACATGGGGTCAATTTTTCCCATGTCGTTCAACACAAAGAAAAGGATGGAAGCTCGCTCAGCACATGAGCGGTAACCCTGAGTTTAAAGAGACATATACAGATGATATTTAAAGGCTCTTCAGGGTGACCTTCCCTAGTGACCCTCTGCTATTGGTGATCTTCCCTCTCAGCCTCATCTGGAGGAACTGGCCCTTGCTGTGGAAAGATTTCCACATTCACCCACATTCCCCTCTCGTACCTCATCCCAAACAGGCCACTAGGCACAGTTTCTCTGTGCACTGCTGCTGCCAGGCCTGCTGAGCATTTTACCTTTTACCATTGGCATGGTCTACACATGAGAGACTTGGACTGTGCCACATCAACCATTTTTACTGGAGCTGCCTTCAGAAGCTGAAGATCGGATGGCAGGACAAAATTCCAAACACTCAGGGGCTCACTCGAGCTCGCACACTAAACACCCACACCATACTTGGACAGTCACAACTGTGTTATGATGGTCGCGTAGCCAGAAAGCCTAACAACGCAAAGTAAATCTTTACAGAAAGTGAGAGCCTGCAGCATTCCATCACAGCAGTTAAAGGAAACACTACGACACTGTGAAGACATCACTTAGGAATTTACAAATTGACTTTGAGTCTAGGGAGAATCTCAACTGGGATCACTGCCTCTGATGCAACACAAATTGAAAAAAGACAGTGTGGCCTCTTTGAAAAGCAAGTGTATAGGAGGCAGAGAGACATGACAAGTGGAACTCCTGATCCTATAATTCACCAAACTGCCCTGTCCTGTCTTATTTACAGCAGTACCTTCCAGACACAAACTGGCCTCACTGGTCATGCAGATACCCAGCAAAGCTCAAGCACCCAGACGCTGGATACGATAACCATCCCCTCGAATTTAAGCAAGAAGCCTTGGAGTAAATTATTAAGCACTACAGTTCCTGTCCTAATAATACAACAGATCATGCAAAAAGCTAAGGGAGAGCTTTCTGAAACTCTCATCCATCCCTATGTTACCTCTAGACTTGACTATTCTGGAGGAGGGCGGCACAGTGGCTCAGTGGTTAGCACTGCTGCCTCACAGCACCAGGGACCTGGGTTCGATTCCACCCTCGGGTGACTGTCTGTGTGGAGTTTGCACATTCTCCCCGTGTCTGTGTGGGTTTCCTCCGGGTGCTCCGGTTTCCTCCCACAGTCCAAAGATGTGCAGGTCAGGGTGGATTAGTGGTGCTAAATTGCCCATAGTGTTCAGGGAGGTGTAGATTAGGTGTATTAGAGGGGGATAGGTCTGGGTGGGATGCTCTGAGGTTTGGTGTGGACTTGTTGGGCCGAAGGGCCTGTTTCCACACTGTAGGGATTCTATGGAAGTTCTAGGGTCAGAGCAAGAGAGATGGACAGAGGGCAACAGGGTACTTTCAGATCTCGCATATCTTTCAGATCACCGTGTCTGTGTTGATAGTTATCTTTCAGCCAAAGCTTCTTCAAGCCCATCTTTATACCCTCTTTCAGCATATCCTTTTATTCGTTCCCCCTTGGTGTGTTTATCTGGCTTCCCCACTTCAGTGTATCAACACCATTCACCCTGGCCACTCCCTGCGGGTAAGGTGGTTTCTCCTGAACTCCCACTTGGATTTATTCGTGGTTGTCATTGAATCATAGAATCCCTACAGTGTGGAAACAGACCCTTCGGCCCAACAAGTCCACACCAAACCTCAGAGCATCCCACCCAGACCCATCCCCCTCTAATACATCTAATCTACATCTCCCTGAACACTACGGGCAATTTAGCATGGCCAATCCACCTAACCTACACATCTTTGGACTGTGGGAGGAAACCAGAGCACCTGGAGGAAACCCACGCAGACACGGGGAGAATGTGCAAACTCTACACAGACAGTCACCCGAGGCTGGAATCGAACTGGGTCCCTGGTGCTGTGAGGCAGCAGTGCTAACTACTGTGCCACCGTGCCGCCCTAAAGAGTGGTCTTGTATGGATGGGCCTTCAAGTTGAACAGGCTGTTGGCAGTCTGTGTCCACCAGCAGCTGCATTAAGACCATTCTGTACTCATTTCATGTGGAACACTTATGTAAACCATCTTAACGGTCTAAACCAGGCTCTTTGAAATAAGAAATTTGGATTAGACTAAGAAAGAGCAAGGTTAAATGTGCTCTTTCAGATGTTAATTGGCTTGGGTTTGGTTGATGTCTGTGCACTAACCTCTCGAGCAGAGTCAATTTTCACCTCCGTTGTCTCACTGCTCTCTATCTGCTCTGCAACCTCTGTGGCAGTCACCTTTGAAGTCTGCAGGGTGTTGACAAGTTGCACATCATCGAGGAGTGAGCCTGTTGCCTCGTTCAAGAGTCTGGAGAAAATAGGAAAGGAGGGCCTCAGCATGAAATTCAGCACTTCACAGCTCGAGGTTCAGGATTGTGAGAGGTTGGGCATCTTCCCTTCCTCCTATCCTTCTGAAGGTTACTTTTGGACCAGTTTCCTGCTGAGCAGCCCGCTAGCCTGGTCAGGGCATCACCCATGAACTGGTTCAGAGATAGTAGGAACTGCAGATGCTGGAGAATCTGAGATAACAAGGTGCAGAGCTGGATGAACACAGCAGGCCAAGCAGCATCAGAGGAGCAGGAAGGCTGACATTTCGGGCCTAGACCCTTCTTCAGAAATGGTCTGAAACATCAGCCTTCCTGCTCCTCTGATGCTGCTTGGCCTG
>JAHRHZ010000184.1:148173-190860 GCA_024137785.1 Ginglymostoma cirratum | reverse complement strand
AGGTGGGAGGAGGGGATAGGTGAGAGGAAGAACAGGTTAGGGAGGCGAGGACGAGCTGTGCTGGTTTTGGGATGCTGTTGGGGGAGGGGAGATTTTGAAGCTTGTGAAATCCACATTGATACCATTGGGCTGCCGGGTTCCCAGGCTGAATATGATTTGCTGTTCCTGCAGCCTTCGGGTGGCATCATTGTGGCATTGCAGGAGGCCCAGGATGGACATATCATCTGAGGAATGGGAGGGGGAGTTGAAATGGTTCGCGACTGGGAGGTGCAGTTGTTTGTTGCGAACTGAGCGCAGGTGTTCTGCAAAGCGGTCCCTAAGCCTCCGCTTCGTTTCCCCGGTGTAGGGGAGTCCACAACGTGTACAGCGGAAGCAGTATACCACATTGGCAGATGTGCAGGTGAACATCTGCTTGATGTGGAAAGTCTTCTTGGAGCCTGGGATTGGGGCGAGGGAGGTGGTGTGGGGGAAGGTGTAGCACTTCCTGCGGTTGCAGGGAAAAGTGCCGGGTGTGGTGGAGCTGGAGGGGAGTGTGGAGCAGACAAGGGAGTCACGGAGGGAGTGGTTCCTCCGGAAAGCAGACAAGGATGGGGAGGGAAAAATGTCTTTGGTGGTGGGGTTGGATTGCAGATGGCGGAAGTGTCGGAGGATGATGCGGTGGCTGTATACCCCATGCAGATGGCCTAAAGGCCCTCCGCTTCTTCCTGTCCCGCAGAACTGACCAATCCTCCTCCACTGACACCCTCATCCGCTTAGCCAAACTCATCCTCACCCTCAATTCCTCCCTCAATTTCAATTCCTCCCACTTCCTACAGACAAAGGGGGTGGCCATGGTACTCGCATGGGCCCAAGCTATGCCTGCCTCTTTGTAGGTTACGTGGAACAATCCCTCTTCCGTACCTACACTGGCCCTAAACCCCACCTCTTCGTCCGTTACATTGATGACTTTATCGGCGGCGCCTCATGCTCCCACGAGGAGCTCGAACAGTTCATCCACTTCACCAACACCTTTCACCCCAACCTGAAGTTCACCCGGACCATCTCTAACACTTCTCTCTCCTTCCTGGACCCCTCTGTCTCCATCTCAGGTAACCACCTAGAAACCGATGTCCATTTGAAGCCCACTGACTCCCGCAGCTACCTGGAATACGCCTCCTCCCACCCACCTTCCTGCAAAAATGCCATCCCCTATTCCCAATTCCTTCGCCTCCACTGCATCTGCTCCCAGGATGAGGCATTCCACTCCCGTACATCTCAGATGTCCTCATTCTTCAGGGACTGCAACATCCCCCCCGCAGTGGTTGAGAACGCCCTCGACCGTGTCACCCACATTTCCCACAACTCATCCCTCACACCCCGTCCCCGCAGTAACAACCAAAAAAGAATCCCCCTCATCCTCACGTACCACCCCACCAACCTCTGGATCCAACGCATCATCCTCTGACACTTCTGCCATCTGTAATCTGACCCCACCACCAAAGACATTTTTCCCTCCCCACCCTTGTCTGCTTTCCGGAGGGACCACTCCCTCCGTGACTCCCTTGTCCGCTCCACACTCCCCTCCAGCCCCACCACACCCGGCACTTTTCCCTGCAACCGCAGGAAGTGCTACACCTGCTCCCACACCTCCTCCCTCACCCCAATCCCAGGCCCCAAGAAGGCTTTCCACATCAAGCAGATGTTCACCTGCACATCTGCCAATTTGGTATACTGCATCCGCTGTACCCGTTGTGGCCTCCTCTACATCGGGGAAACCAAGCGGAGGCTTGGGGACCGCTTTGCAGAACACCTGCGCTCAGTTCACAACAAACAACTGCACCTCCCAGTCACGAACCATTTCAACTCCCCCTCCCATTCCTCAGATGACATGTCCATCCTGGGCCTCCTGCAATGCCACAGTGATGCCACCCGAAGGCTGCAGGAACAGCAAATCATATTCAGCCTGGGAACCCGGCAGCCCAATGGTATCAATGTGGATTTCACAAGCTTCAAAATCTCCCCTCCCCCAACAGCATCCCAAAACCAGCACAGCTCGTCCTCGCCTCCCTAACCTGTTCTTCCTCTCACCTATCCCCTCCTCCCACCTCAAGCCGCAACCCCATCTCCTATCTACTAACCTCATCCCGCCCCCTTGACCTGTTTGTCCTCCCTGGACTGACCTATCTCCTCCCTACCCGCCCCACCTGCACTCACCTTTACTGGCTCCATCCCCACCTCTTTGACCTGTCTGCCTCCTCTCCAACTATCCTCTCCTCTATCCATCTTCTATCCGCCTCCCCCTCTCTCCCTATTTATTTCAGAACCCTCTTCCCCTCCCCCATTTCTGATGAAGGGTCTAGGCCCGAAACGTCAAGCTTTCCTGCTCCTATGATGCTGCTTGGCCTGCTGTGTTCATCCAGCCCCATGCTTGTTATCTCGGATTCTCCAGCATCTGCAGTACCTATTATCTCTGATAGAATCGGGTTTAACTAGGGACAAGAGGAAAGCTGAAACTGTAAAGGAGTCAGTCAAGCATTTAGGTATACCAGAGAAACAGGAAAGTGCAGCTAGAAAAAATTAAATTGCAAATAAGACAACTGGAGTTAGAGAATGAAACAGTTTGAATTACGGTTATAAGCTGAGAAAAAGCAAAAAGAAAGAATGCTAGCATTGGAAAAGATGAAGTTGCAGCTAGATGCAAAAAGACTTCAAACGGCGGAAGGAAACGTACAAGATAGAAGTGAGGATGAGCAAACTCATTGCAGCCAACAGCCTGGTAGGGATTTATATAAATACATTAAAACATCACCAAAATTTGATGAAAAAGATGTAGAAGCCGTTTTCATTTTCTTTGAGAAATTGGCTAACCAGATGAACTGGCCAGAGACTGTCCGGGTAACGTTAATTCAGACCAAGTTGGTTGCAGCACTGTCAGAGGACGTGTCAGGAGACTATGAAGATGTCAAACTGGCTGTTTTGAGGGGTTACAAATTGGTACCAGAAACACGTAGACAATGGTTCAGAAACATAAAGAAGGAACCAGGTCAGACTTATGTTGAGTTTGAAAGAATTAAACATAGCAACTTCAATAGATGGGTGAGAGCATTTAAGATAGAAAAAGACAGATGAGGCTCTTAAAGAGATTATTTTGCTGGGGAAGTTTAAAACCTCACTTACAGAAATGATAAGAACTCATATTGAGGAACAGAAAGTTCAAACAGCAAGAAGAGCTGCAGAAATGGTGGATGAATACATATTAGTGCATAAACCGAAGTTTAGCTTCCAACAGCAATTTCATTCCGTGTGGGATAGAAACTGGGGAAAAGGGAGATCCTTCAATGAAGGACACTGGCAGCAGTTTACTACAGGTGAAAAAAGAAACCCAAGAGGGTGAAAACGAGATGAAAGGCCTGAGGTGTTTCACTGTAATGGCGTGGGACAGACAAAGTCACAAGCCTGGTGGTTTAAGAAAGGCACTGGGAGAAAGGATGTGGTGAAAGAGGGTAAAACAGTGGGATTAGTTGAGATAGTGAAGGAAATCCCAAAAAGAAGTTGAGGAGCTGCAGGAGAGTGCACAGCCTAGTCACAGGCTGGATAGTGAGATGGTGCCTGATCTCTACAAAGACTTCACCTCTGTGGGTAAGGTTTACTCAGGAAGAACAGGGGGAGAAGGTAAAGAAGTTAAAATATTGAGTGGTAACCAGTCTCTGATAGTAAGAGATGAAAGTATTTACACTCCTTCTGAAATGTTATCCGAGAGAATGATAATCTGTGGAATAAATGGAGAGAGATTTAGCGTTCCCCTGTGTAAGATCAGGTTGGAAAGTCCAATCAAGATTGGGGAAGTGACAGTGGGAGTGATTGAAAGAGTGTCTATTCCAGGAATGCAGTTTGTTCTTGGAAGTGACCGAGGATCAAAGGTGGCAGTGATGCCTCTTGTAGTGAAGAAACTGAAGGAAAACCAGGGAACTGAGAAGTTAAAAGAAAACTACCCTGGAATTTTTCTGGACTGTGTGGTAACAAGATCCCACAGCCAAAAGTTACAGCAAAAAGGAGAAAACAAAGAGAGAGCGAGGTGAAGAAACTGAGGTCCAGTTAGCTGACACCCAGTTTGATGAAATGGTACAGGAAAAGCCTGAATAGGTTGAGGATCAGGCAGAAGTGTTTAGTTCTGAAAGATTAATGGAGTTACAACGAAAAGATGGGACAATAAAAGGTATATATCATAAAGCCTACTCGGAAAGGGAATAAAAATGTATTCCTGAATGTTATTACCTTAAGGATAGAATCTTAAGGCGAAAATGGAGAGTGCGGCAGATTAGCGCAGAGGAGAAATGGGTGGAAATGAGCCAGACAGTGTTGCCAGCGGTATTGTGGTTAGCACATGAATTACATGTAGGAGGTCATCCAGGAGTAAGGAAGACTCAGGCTAAGATACGGAAGCGTTTTTATTGGCCTGGATTACATAAAGATCTGGTTGAATGTTGCCGGACGTGTCACGCATGTCAAATGGTAGGAAAGCCATAGGCAGTAATAAAACCAGCGCCTTTGATGCCAATTCCCACATTTGAAGAACGTTTTACATGGGCTATGATTGATTGTGCAGGTCCCCTCCTTAAAACCAAAAGTGGGAACAAATGTTTGCTAGCCATAATGGATGTGTCTACCCAGTTTCTGGAGGCAATTCCACTATGGAATGTTCAGGCAAAAAGGTTATGGAGGAATTGCTTGCTTGTACCTGTTACGGACCACCCAGGGAGATTCAGTCAGACCAAGGGTCCAATTTTACTGCCAAATTATTTAAGGAGGTCGTGGATAGTTTAGACATCAAACACTTTAAATGAAGTGCGTAACATCCTGAATCCCAGGGAGCATTGGAAAGGTGGCATCAGACCCTAAAGACCATGCTGAGGGCTTATTGCCAGGATTACCTAGATGATTAGGATAAAGGTAGCCCATTTGTATTGTTTGCCATTAGAAACACCCCAAATGAACAGACCCAGTTTACTCCATTTCAGTTGATATTCGGACAAGGAGTAAGGGGGCCTTTTAAATTAATTAAGGAAAAGTTGATAGATCCGGTCAGAGGTCTCACAGTTGAATTATGTATCTGTGCTGAGAGAAAGATTAAACAGAGTAGGTGAATTAACTAGACAACATCTGAAGGTTGCACAGCATCTAATGGAGCAAGAAGCAGATAAGAAACTAAAACTCATAGTTTACCCATAGGGATAAAATATTAGTGCTGTTACCAGTGGTAGGAGATCCCTTCAAAGCAAGGTTTAGTGGTCCCTATCAGATTGAGAAGTTGAGCCAGGTAAAGTATCTGGTAAAGATGCCAGATAGGAAAAAAATTATTGGGTATGTCATGTGAATATGCTGAAACTTACGATGACAGGGACAAGGAACCAGAGAAACAGGTATTAGTCACTGCCCCTCAGAGTGAGGAATCAAATCCAAATTATTTGTGTTTTGACGTGCCTCAAATTAAATTAAATAATGAGAAAGTCCTTAGAGAATGGAATAGGATAGAGAGCTATCTGTCTCAGGAACAGAAAATTGAACTGAAAGGCTTGTTGCAGCAATATGAGGACATCTGTAGGAAGAGAATGGGGAGAGCTGATATAATAGTACATGAGGTTAAAGTAGGGAATGCTGCACCAATAAAGCAACACCCCTACGGTTTAATCCTTTCAAAGCCGCATGTACAGAAGGAAGTGGAAATGATGCTCCAAGAAGACATCACTGAGTCAAAGCAAGTGGAGTTCGCCGTTCATGTTGGTTCCCAAACCTGATGGTACTCAATGATTCTGCGTGGATTATCGGAAGGTCAACACCATAACTAAACTGGACTCATACCCAATTCCAAGGCTGGAGGACGGTGTGGAAAAGGTTGGATGAAGTTAGTCTTACTTCGTGGCTACTGGCAAGTACCTTTGTCGGAGAGAGCGAAAGAAGTTTCTGCATTGGTAACCCCAAATGGGCTGTATCAACTTAAAGTAATGCCCTTTGGAATGAAGGACGCATCAGCCACTTTTCAAAGACGTATGAACAGAGTTGTGGCAGGATTGACTAATTGTGCTGTCTCTAAAGATGACTGATCTTTAGCCATTCTTAGAAAAATCACGTGCATTTGGCAGAGCTCTTTGAAAGACTATGGGAGGCAAAACTGGCTATAAATTTAGCAAAAACTGAACTCGCAAAGGCAGAAGTGACATTCTTGGGACACAACATCAGACATGGAAGGATCACCCCGGGGAACATGAAGACGAAGACTATTGAGGAATTTACAAGACCATCCTTGAAGAAAGGGGTGCTTTGATTTTTGGGAATGAGTGGATTCTATCGGACGTTTGTACCAAACATTAGTAACATGGTGGCATCACTGACAGATTTGCTAAAGAACATTACGAAATCTCGTTGGAAGCAACAATGCCAGGAGGTATTTGAGAGTTTAAAAGCCATGTTAACCACTGCACCAGTTTTAGCCACACCAAATTTCGTGAACGCCTTTATAGTCGCTATCGATGCCAGTGATATCGGGGTTGAAGATGCACTGATGCAGGAAGATGATTACAGAATTTAAAGGCCAATTGGTTATTTTACAAAGAAACTCAATATCCACCAGAGAAAACACTCCACCATTGAAAAAGGGTTATTGAGTTTGGCACTGGTCTTACAACATTTTAATGTTTATGTGACAAACAATGTTTCAGAGATGGTTGTGTATACAGACCAAAACCGTCTCATCTTTCTGGAAAGGTTTAAGGACAAAAATATGAGACTATTTCATTGGAGTCTTATGTTATAGGCTTTTAATTTACAGGTTGTACATGTTACAGGTCGTAAAAATATTGTTGCAAATATGTTATCATGGGTTTAAAAGAAAATGTGTAAATAAGATAGAACCGGTATGGTCCAATGTTATAAATGTATGCCAAATTAGTACGAAAGGTGTAATTTAAGATTACTGACCTACGTACCTTGTGATAATGGTGTTAAGATTTTAAAAAAGTGAAACCATCTTTTCAATTTTCTTACAATAACATTGGTCTGAGGTTGTCAAAACCATCAGATTTAAATTCAATTGGCTTTCAATTACTAAGTGCTTAGTTTAAATTAATTGGCTGATTCCATTCTTTTCTTCAGTGGGGAGGTGTTACAAAGTTGTGTAAAGTAGTCGTGAATCGGAAGGCAGGAAGCTAAAATTTGTTCGTAAAAGATATGATAAGGGGGAAGAGTATGCAGTCCCTTTAAGAAACTATGTGCTCTTCTAAGCTTGGAGATTTAAATGAAAATGTGTCTGTAAGCAGCTGAAATGGTAGAGACCGTGCTGAAATTGAAATATGTATCAGTTGGCTGTGTGATTAGAAACCTTAGGCTTGTTTTGATACTTTGGCAACGAGCTGGAATCAGCCAATTAATTTAAACTAAGCATTTAGTAATTGAAAGCCAATTGAATTTAAATCTGATGGTTTTGACAACCTCAGACCAATGTTATTGTAAGAAAATTGATATGTTATCCAAGGTATAAAAGAAGAGGGCTTTTGAAAAATTGGTGTGGGAGTGAACCACCATCTGAGAAATAAGCATTTAGCTCTTACAAGAAATCCCTAAGCTCTCTAAGAAAGCACCACCTATCCATAAAGGTACCACAGCACTTTTAGCTAACAGTCTTTACAGAAGACTTCATACAGAAAACATCCCTGAACTAGATCAGTGGAAGAAAGGCGTTTATGACTTGAGAACAGCAGAAGAAAGGCATGTAGACTTTGACAGGCTAAGTTTTAATTTATTTTCTTATTACTTGGGTTTGCTTAAGTGGGACTTGTGTTGACCAGAAGAGCATACCAGTAGAATTTAGCTCAGTTAGGGAACAGTTAGTAGTTAGGGGGAATTGTTCGGTTTGTTAGCAAGTCTGTTAATTTGTTCACTCTTAAGGTTAAATAAATGAATTGTTACTTGTTACTTATGAAGTGAATAATCAGGGATTTTCTCTCATTTAACCTCCCCTTCTCCATAACAGTTTAACAGGTGAGACGAGCTTCTCTGGGTGTTTTAGGTTTTAATTATTAGAAGGGGACCTCTACTCCCACTGTAACAGATTGGGGGCTTGTATTTCAAATTTAATTATCAGAAGGGTTCAACCTCCCCTTGCAAACAATGTGTGTGTGTACCTGTATGTGTATGTACCAACCTGCACTTTAACAGCAAAGTTGACAATAGTGGTCTTGGAAGAGATTTCTGGGGGATAGTGTGGATTAGACAACTTGGTAGCAATGTAAAATCGAAATTCCTCGTTGTACTCGATTTCCTTGTCTCCGAGTTTTATCACCAGTCGCCCACCTGCGGAAGGGAAGAAGCAACATGAAATACAACTGCGAAACTAGGTGTCACATCATGCAAGAACTGCACCTAAAGCGACACAAAAGCTTTATAATTATATTCTCAACATTCTTCCTCATTTTTCTCCACATGCATCACGTTTTTCAACCTGCCAAACTTGCCCAGGTCACCTTTCTACATGCCCTTATGGAGCGTAGCAGCCCTGGAAGGAGGGCGACTCACAGCCATGCTCAATCCTAGACTCGTCACAATTCCTACTCAAGTCACACTATCCACCAGGAATCAATCGACGAGTAGATCCTCGCAGATTTTTCACACTCTCTGGACCCAGAGTGGGTTGTAGCTCTCACTATATTCCCAGAGCCTAGATCAACTGAACTCACACTGTAATGATCCCAGCTAATGGTACCACTGCGCAAGTCAGAATTCAGAATGAACCTCTGGCTTGAAAGATTTTTTTTATGTTAATGCAGTGCTTATTCAAACGAGGCTGCAGATGTTCTTTAACAACCGAACACATGTTTATTATACTAAAGGACAAAAATCAAGGAACCAAGCAATACAGATATAGAAAAACATCTTAATGCAGACAGCAAAGCAAAGTTTCAAAATGTTTCCCAACAATGACCAGTCGAGACTCAAGGCCACAGCTATTGTACTCCTACCCCAACTCTAAGTTTCTATTTAACTGACTCCTTCCAGTTTCTATTCCATGAATTTCGGAGATAACTTTACAATTGCTTTGTGGGCATGAACCTTTCCCAATTCTGAGGGCTAAAGTCTCTCAGGTTTCAACAACACGAGGACTTTTCTACAAACTCTCCTGGTTTGGAAACTTCACAGACTAGAAAACGTTTCTACTGAAGTGACTGCTTCCCTGAACTGAACTGTTCTCCTATTTCTTCTCAAAGTAATAGTGAAGGTAATGATTCTGCTCTGAAGTTAAAACAAAACTAATGGCTTTATTCTGTTTCCTCTGCCTGTCATAAACTCAATAGGTATAAACGTCATACCCATTAACATTACAGGGATGTTTCCAGGCCCTTGACTGTACTCACCTTAGCAATACTGTGTCTAGGTCACTATTCCAAATTAATTTTCTGACCTTTTAAAAAAGAATTTCACACAACTGACCATAATTCCTCTATCTTTAAATTCCAACTCCCAATAAGATAATAATTGCCACAATACAGAACAGGGAATCAAACCTGGGACCCTGTCTTTACTATCAAAGGTGCTTATTGTAATGTGCAAAAGGGGACATTTTAAAATTAGTTCATTCATTCTGGTTTAGAAACCTAGATGGTACGTCACTTCATATTTAACCTTTTGAGTGTGAGAATTTAGTCTTCCTCATAATGAGTGTGGCAGATTGGATTAGTCCTTTTGGTCCCACTCTAAACCTTGCCGAGTTGGTCAGGCTTATTGCTCAATGGACTTTGGTCATAGCTGGATCTCCCTGTGACACTTACCAGCTTTACTGACAGATTTATTGAGAATGGGGGCGAGTGATGGATCCAATTCTTCATGAACATTCTGGAGTAAGACAGGAGATCCAAACTGCACTCCCTTCTCCAGCACACGCATGTAATCAGTCATCTGAAAGTCTATCACTTTCAGTCCCTGGAGAAAATAACCAGAGAGGTCAGTCTGGCAGGAATGTTCTTCTAGCAGCTCAATAAAATGGGTTGTGCTTTCAGGAGTTACAAGACACTGCGCTTCCCTCAGTCCCAAGCCAGTTCAAAACTGTCAAAATAGACCAGTACTACATAAGTGAGGTTCCATTGTGAAGGCATTCAAGACTAGTATGATTGTAGCAATGTGAAAAGATTGGATAAGCTGGGGTTGTTCTCCTTAGACGAGAGAAGGCTGAGGGGTGACTTAATTGAGGTGTACAACACGATGAGGGACTTGGATAGAGTGGTCAGGGAAGATCTGTTTTCCCTAGCAGTGTGGTCAATGACAAGGATTAAGGTGATTGGAGAAGAACTAGAGGGGACATGAGGAGGATGGTGGGCGTACTGAATACACCGCCCAGAAATCCTCAATTCAATTTACACCTGAAGATCTGTAAGGCCACAGACTGGGACTGGAATGGGAGGATAGTTTATTAAGCTAGCGCACACAAGATGGCCTGAAGGGTCTCATTCTACACTGTAACGATTCGCTGGTTCTGCTAACAGTCATTTCAAAGCTCCATAGTTTTCTTTCCTTCCAGGAATAAGGAGATGTTGAGTTCAGGATATCCCTTGTAGAAGTGTGAAAAAAGCAACAACATTCCAATTTGCACATCTCTCCTGTTCCCCAATTAACACTGCTTTTGATTTTTTGCTGTGGGCACCCTCGCAATCTGTTCAATCCACTCATCCACCTCTCCTTCAGTCAACAGCATAAAAACACATCTTTCCCCAGAGACTTTCAATTCCAAAAAGGAGTCATATTGGACTCAATACATTGACTCTGATTCTGTATACACAAATGCTGCCAGACCTATGCAGTTTCTCCAGCACCTTCTGATTTGTTTTTTTCTCTCACTCAACTCTCACTCAGTGCCAGGTGTCACAGTTGATCCAGTTTTCAAATTACAGGTATCAGATCTGGTGTGGTCCTCAAGTTGCAGGAAACAGAGATGACTCTGTTGTTGATTATGTTTCTAAGCAGCTCCTGCACTCGAGCTACAGGGCACAGGGCTGTTCCTGCTCTCGAGCTACAGGGCACAGGGCACAGGGCACAGGGCTGTTCCTGCTCTCGAGCTACAGGGCACAGGGCTGTTCCTGCACTCGAGCTACAGGGCACAGGGCTGTTCCTGCACTCGAGCTACAGGGCACAGGGCTGTTCCTGCCTTGAATTACAGGTATACAACTGTTGCTGTGAGATAGCAAGAACTGCAGATGCTGGAGTCAGAGACAACACAGTATGGAGCTGGAAGAGCAGGCCAGGCAGCATCAGAGGAGCAGAAAAGTTGACGTTTCGGGTTGGGACCCTTCTTCAGATATGTGGAGGGGGAAGGGAGCTCTGAAATAAATAGAGAGAGGAGGAGTTGGGCTGGGGAAGGTAGTTGGGATGGTGATAGATGAGTGCAGGTAGGGTGTGGTAGGGATTGGTCAGTGAGGTGGGAGGGGCAGATAGGTGGGAGAGAAGATGGACAGGCTGTGTCAGGTCAAGGACGCAGGGATGAGAAGGAGGATTGGATATGGGATGAGGCCGGGGCGTTGGGAGATTTTGAAAATGGTAAAATCCATGTTGAAGCCATTGGGCTATAGGCTCCCAAGGTGGAATATGAGGTGCTGCTCCTCCAGTTTGCAGGTGGTGTCATTGTGACACTGGAGGAGGCCCAGGATGGACATGTCACTCAGGGAGTGGGAGGGGGAGTTGAAATGGTTCACAACCGGAAGGTGTTGTCGTTTGTCTCATACGGAACGCAAGTGCTCCGAGTCTGGACTCACCAATGTAGAGGAGGCCATATCGGGAGCAGCGGATGCAGTAGACTATGTTGACGTACGTGCAGATGAACCTCTGTCTCATGTGGAAGGTTTGTCTTGTGTCATCGAGTGTCACAGTGACACCACAAACTGGAGGAGCAGCACCTCATATTCCATCTTGGGAGCCTATAGCCCAATGACCTAAACAAGGATTTCACCAGTTTTAAAATCTCCCCACCCTCAGCCTCATCCCCTCCCTCTCATCCCTGCCTCCTTGACCTGACCTTCTCTCCCTCCGATCCACCCCCCCCACTCACTGACGAATCCCCACCACTCCCTACCTGCACTCACCTGTACCCATCCCACCGACCTACCTCCAGCCCCAGCCCCAGCCCTCCTCTCTCTATTTATTTCCGAACTCCCTTACCCCTCCCCATTTCTGAAGAAGGGTCCCGACCCGAAACGTCAACTTTCCTGCTCCTCTGATGTTGCCTGGCCTGCTGTGTTCCTCCATCTCCACACTGTGTTATCTACAACTGTTCCTGTTCTTGACTTTCAGTTAACAGAGGTGTTGCATACTTGAGTTACTTGTAAGCATGTATTATTCAAACAGTGCATCCCAAACACTCCCAGCTAGGAAAATAGGGTGAGTGCATAATTTAAGTTTGCACAAGGTAACTGCAATATCAAAATTAGCTGACCCTCTCTAGCACTTGGCCAGTGTTTAGTTTTGGAACAAGTAAACTCATAGTGCTGGGTAGAAGCTCTGATAAATTAGTCTCCTTAATTGGAGGTACCTGGCAATTGCCGTCCAAGTTGGGGCTGACAGACGGTTTAATTTGAGCCACTGAGTTACAGTCAGCTTTTTTCCATCACTGTTAACGTCATGAGAAAGGAACGTGTGACAGTATCTATATGAGGTAGCCAATTATCCCAGGGTCATTCCAGCTTCCAGCGTCAGCACAATTTCATCCCTGCAGTGTTTTGGGGAGTGTCCATTGTTGCTACTGAGTTAGCAAGTTCCAGCCCAATCAGACTGAGCTGAAATCCAGGCTAATGGCCAGCAGATGGTGGTGTATACCGCAAATGGTTTTTCCAGCTCCGGGCACTGGCACACTGTCATAAACACTGTGACTCATTCTCATTTACTCACAGACAACCCATAAATTTAAATTTTCCCCAATTCATTTCTTTGGGGGTGGAGGGGTGGAATCTGTCACTTATTCCCCCACACGTGACAACTTCAGGAGGCTTCCGGCATAATGCGTTTGTATACACAGTGGAGTTTTCTGTATTCTTAAGCTGAAAGTAAAGCTCTCTCTATGTTGTCCCCATTAAACACTCCCAGGATGGAGACACAACAGGGTCAGATGCAGAGTAAAGCTCCTTCTATACTGCCCCCCATCAAACACTCCCAGGACATGTACAGCACAGGGTTAGATACAAAGTAAAGCTCTCCCTACACCGACTCCATCAAACACTCCCAGGACAGGGGCAGCACAGAGTCAGATACAGAGTAAGGCTTCCTCTACACTGTTCCTATCAAACATTCCCAGAACAGATACAGTTGTGGTTTAAACACAGAGTAAAGCTCCCTTCAAACCGTCCCTGGTCAAACATCCACGCGTTACTGTGTTTAACAGTATGTGATCTGTCAGAGAAGTGGTGGCATAGTGGTAATGTCAATGATTAGTAATCCAGAACCCCAGGCTAATGTGATATAACAAGGCGTAGAGCTGGATGAACACAGCAGGCCAAGCAGCGTCAGAGGAGCAGGAAGGCTGACGTTTCGGGCCTAGACCCTTCTTCAGAAATTTCTGAAGAAACTTCTAGGCTCAAACCGTCAGCTTTCCTGCTCTGACGCTGCTTGGCCTGCTGTGTTCACCCAGCTCTACACCTTGATATCTCAGATTCTCCAGCATCTGCAGTTCCTACTAGCCCAGACTAATGTTCTGGGTTTGAATGACACCATAACAGATGGTAAACTTTGAGTTCTGAAATAAGAAACTAGTCTGATTGCAACCATGTAACCAAAGTCGATTTTGTAAAAATTCATTAGTGTCCTTTAGGGAAGGAAATCTGTTGTCCTAACCAGATCTGGCCGCCATGTGACTCCAAATGCACAGCAAAGTGGTTGATTCTGAACTGCTGCCTGGGTAATTAGAGATGGACAATAAATGATGGCATCAGTGATACCCACATTCCATGAAAGATTAAAATAAAATCTGTGGCTTAATTCAGTGTAGATATACATAACAGGAACATGACAATTTGTAGTCTTTTTTTTCTTTTGATCCTCGTACACTCTGTCACCCTATGGTGCCTAGATATTAATTCCCCTGCAGCTGATTAGCTTGTTTACTGAAATTAATTATTGCACACTACTGGGTTGTATGATATCTTGAGTGACTTTGTTGGGAATTTGGGAATGGAATTTTCATTTTTTTGCATGTATTTAAAAGAACAGCTGATGAAGTTGGTTCAACGGGTATGTAATCAGAGTATATGATTAGAGAAAACAGAAAAGTTGCTGCGCAAACCCCAGCTGAATTGCCAGAGCTGTACTATCTAAGAAGGTCGGCATCGAAACCCCACTCTCATCATGCCAGGGCAGCCGTGCCCATGCCTCTATACTATCTGAGCTAGATAACACGAGCAATAAGCTCACCATGATTTCCCGTCCTGCCACCATTCTTGGAGGTTCAATAGCATTTTAGAGGTGGTGTGGCTGTGTCCTGCAGGCCCCTATCCCAATGCATTTATATCCCAAGAGACAGAACATAGAACATAGAACAGCACAGTACAGGCCCTTCGGCCCACGATGTTGTGCCGGACTTTTACCCTAATCTTAAGGTCTATCTAACCTCCACCCCTACCTTATACTATCATCCATATGCCTATCTAATAGCCACTTGAATGCCCCAATGAGGCCGACTCCACTATCCTCTCCGGCAATGCATTCCACACCCCTACCACTCTCTGAGTAAAGAACCTACCTCTGACGTCTCCCCTATATCTACCTCCACTCACTTTAAAACTATGCCCCCTCGTAATAGCTACCTCCATCCTAGAAAAAGTCTCTGGCTGTTCAATCTATCTATACCTCCGATCATTTTGTACACCTCTATCAAGTCACCTCTCATCCTTCGTCTTTCTAAAGAGAAAAGCCCTAGCGCTCTCTCAACCTTTCCTCGTAAGACCTTCCCTCCATTCCAGACAACATCCTGGTAAATCTCCTCTGCATCTTTTCCAACGCTTCCACATCTTTCCTGTATTGAGGCGACCAGAACTGGACACAATACTCCAGATGTGGCCGAACCAGGCTTTTGTATAGCTGGAGCATAACTTCACGGCTCTTGAACTCAATCCCTATAATTTTGAACCTTCAGCTTTATTTCTTTATTTTCTGCAATGTGTAATTTTTAACCTTATTTTGTATGTTTTACCTATACTACACCGCAATTTTTAACTTTGTTCTTTCTTTCTATCTTGTTCTTATGATTCTGTACCTAGGTACTTGTACCTAAGATGGCGCCTTGTGTGGTGACATTGTACAGTTTTCACTGTACTCCTGTACTTTCGTACACGTGAGTACACGTGTACAATAAAATCAAAATCAAAAATTAAGATGTAAAATGTCAAGGGGCAGAAGGAAAGATTATTATTTGGCAGCAGAGAGTGACCCTGCTATTTAATGCCAGGATGCTGATTGAGAAAAATAGGATTAATTTTAGACACCTCATTTTCAGTATGTAATTAACTCCTATTCATCGCATTTCATTGGACACATCACCCTACCTTTATCAGCTGTTGCTTCTGATCACAAGCTCAGTTTGCTACAGTTTGTAGCAGCTTTTTAATTAGACTCTGTAGACTGCTGTAACACGCAGTTAAATTAAGTCAGCGAAGTAAATAGATTCTGTTTGCTGTAAAATAGGCTGTTTGCAGTCAGTCAAGGCTCAATGGTCTTGCCACCATCTCGTCTTTGGCATCATTCTATCTAACAGCCAGTTTTACTTACTTAAACTTGTATCCATGCTCAGATATTAACTGCAGCTTCTTGATTCTTGAATCTCATACCTTAGAATACTCCATGTTCTTAATCCACTTCAGAGCCTGACCCTGGGGGTCCACCATCAGAGGCCATCTGGGGGAAGGACAGATAAGTCAAGCTGTGTATTTTGTTCATTTCTATCAGCTCCCAATTATTACAGCCACTCTTTGCTATTATGTCCCCTTATGCAGAGACTTGCTCAGATCTCAATACCTTGCATAAAACACACTCTGCCTTTAGTTATATGGATTCCTAATTATTGCTGTCATGGTAACAGAGCAGAAACCTGAATACTAAGGACATTTTAAAACTTTTAGTTCTGATTTTTCTTTAAAAGATAAGCAAAACAGGCAAAACAAGGCTGCATGTGTAAATTCAGTGCTATCTGGCCTGTGGGACCCGTGCAATGTCACTCCTGCAGAATGTCAAAGAAACATCAAACAGAAAGACAGAGATGGAACAGGAAAAGATAAAGCGGAGGTTGACTACCTTTCTCCTCACAGCAGAAAGCTACCTCTTGCAGACATTCTTTGCATTTTGCTCTTCCAAGAATATACAAAATAAAACTGATGGTGTTGAAAACTGATTGAAACTCTAGTCTGTGCGCTAGTGGGAAAAGTTTAACCCGTGAATTGGGGTTTGTGTGTTCTGGCCATGTCCTGAGAAGGTCACAGTCAAAACAGCAGCCGCTCCCAGAGTCCATGCATACTAATCGGCTGGTCAACACCATTCCCAGCACTGACGTTCAGTTTCAGAAGTCACTATCATGCATGGATATCAGAGATCCCAGCAGAAGAAAAACAGTAAGAGGGAACATAGTTCGGGACCAACTGATGGGGCAGGTGAATAAACAAGGGAAGCTGATTCATCCCTTCTCACAGGAACGTAATGATTTGGGGCAAGCCTCTAGAAGCATAATCATTTTGGAAAACATGCCTGGGGTCTGGTTGTAACAACTGTATTGAATGAAACGTAATAAAGCTCCCTTTACCCTGTCCCATCAAATAATCGCAGGACAGGGACAGCACAGGGTTGAATACAGAATTAAGCTCCCTCTATACTACCAGGACAGCTCTAGGTGTAGGTAGAGGTGGAGGCCGTGGTATTATTGCTATGTTGGTAATACAGAGACCCAGGTTATGTTCTGGGGATCTGGGATCAGATCCAACCACCGCAGATTGTGTAACTTGAATTCAATCAAATCTGGAGTTAAACGTTTAATGATAACCACAAAACCATAGTTATAAAAAACTCATCTAGTTCATTAATGTCTTTTGGGAAATAAAACTGCTGTCTTTACTTGGTCTGGCCAACATTTGATTACAGACCAATAGCGAGTGCGGTCTACTCTGAGCTGCTCCTGGATGGCCGTTCAGATTTATCAGCCACTAGAAAGCCTCAGAAAAAGAATTAAAGCTGACTGACCACCATACCATTGACCTAGGCACCGGAAACGACAATAGCAAATACAGCCATGCAAACTGCTGGTGAAAAATTAAACAAACCACTGGAGGATGAGGCTTCACAAATATCCTTATACTCAGTGAGAGGACGATTAACACATCAGTTTCAAAAGACAAGGTTGAAACACTGGCAACAATCTTCATCCAGAGGTGCTGAGTGGATGACCTGGCGTTTTGCAGAGATTCCCAACATCATAGATGTCAGTCTTAAGCCTGTTCAATTCACTCCACGTGATTTTAAGAAGTGGTTGGTAACACTGGATATGGGTTCTGACAACATTCCAGCAATGTTACGACAGGACATCCCATGCTTGTCTACACAGCAACAACACTGGCACCCACCTGAAAAGGTATGTCCCACACTGAGCGAAAATGCAGGATAAATCTAAATCAGCCAATTACTACCCACCAGTCTACTACTGATCATCAGTGAAGTGATAGAGGTCGTTCTACTCAGCAACAAGCTGCTTAGTGATGCCAGTCTGGGTTCCATCAAGGCCACTGAGATCCTGACCTCATTACAGCCTTGGTTAAAAGAGCTGAATTTCAGAGGTGAGCTTAGAGCGACTGCCCTCGACATCAAGGTCACCTTTGACCAAGTGTGGCATCAAGGAACCTGAGCAAAACTGGATCCAATGGGTATCGGGGGACAAACTCCCCAGCGGTTGTAGTAGTATTTAGCATAAAGGGAGATGGTTGTGGCTGTTAAACGTCAATCATCTCAACTTCGGGAACTCTTTGCAGGAACTCCTCAGGCTAGTTTCCCAGACTTGACCATCTTCTGCACTTTAGCAATGGCCTTCTTTCCACAGTTAGGTCAGAAGTGGAGACGCTTGATGATGATTGAACAATGTTCAGTATCATTTGCAACTCCTCAGATAATGAAGCAGTCCATGTCCAAATGCAGCAAGACCTGGCTAATATCCAGGCTTCGGCTGACAAATGGCAAGTGACATTTACGCCACACAAATGCCAGGCAATGGCCATAGAGTCACAGAGTCATCCAGGATGGAAATAGACCCTTTGGTCTAACCAGTCCATGCCAAACATAATCCCAAACTAAATTAGTGCCAACTGCCTGCTCCTCACTCATATCCCTCCAAACCTTTCCTATTCATATACTTATCCAAATGTCTTTCCCTGACATTCAGTGATGTTGTCATCACTGAATATCCATTATCAACATCCTGGGGGTTACTACTGACCAGAAACTCAATTGGACTCACCACATAAACACAGCGGTTACAAGAGCAGGTCAGAGGCTGGGAATCCTGCAGCGAGTAACTCCCCTTCTGACTCCCCCAAAGCCTGTCCCACCATCTACAGGGCACAAGTCACGAGTGTGTTGGAATACTCCCCAATTGGCTGGATGCGTGTAGCTCCAACAACACTCAAGAAGCTCGACACCATCCAGGACAAAGCAGCCAGTTTGATAGGCACCACATCCACAAACTCCATCCAGCACAAGAACACTGCAGAAATTCATCAAGGCTCTTTAAAAAGTACCTTCTAAATGTGATGACAGCCATCTACAAAAACAAGGTAGCCATTATGTGGAGGTGCTGGTGTTGGACTGGGGTGGACAAAGTCAGAAGTCACAAGACACCATGTATAATCCAACAGGTTCATTTGAAAACACAAGTCAGGTAAAGGAGCAGCGCTCCGAAAGCTTATGATTTCAAATAAACCTGTTGGACTATAACCTGGTGTCATGTGATTTCAGACTTAGAAAACAAGGGTAGCAGATACATGGGAACACCACCACCTACATGTTCCCCTCCAAAACAACCATCATTTACATGGAAGTATACTGCTGCTTCTTCAGTGTCAAACTTCAGGAACTAACATTGTGGATTTACCTACATCAAATGGACTGTGGTGGTTCAAGAAGGCAGCTGACTACCACCTTCCCCAGGGGCAACCAGGGGCGGGCAATAATTGTCTGCTCAATTAGCAAAGCCCACATCCCATGAATATTAAAAGCATGGGGTCAGATACTGAATAAAGCACATTGTCCCCATCAAACATTTCCAGGGCACATACAGCCCAATATTAGATACAGATTACAGAAAGCTCTGAACTTGTCTAGAACACATGCAGTGCCCCCTCAGTACTGACTTTGTGACAGTGCGGCGCTCCTCAGTACTGATCCCCTGACTGTGCAATTGTCCTTTTAGCCTTGGTTGATACTGCTACATTAGCCTCTGCTCACCATTCCAATGATGCATAACCCCGCATACCTGTTGCCTCTAGTTACGATGACTCCATTCTCTGTGGAGAAGGCATCTGTTGGCAGGCCCTGGATATTCCAGTCTCGCACTGTGGTAGGATTTGATAGGAAGTTTGCAAATGCAAAGTCAGGTGAACAGGGAACAGCCCTTTGGTTGATCTGTAAGGAACATCGTTCAAAGAATGTGACTACAGCGCAATCAATCTACCACATCAGGAAGCCATCCTCTGCTAGTGAGACACTGGGGACACTGGCAGTCTCAACCACAAGGTTATTGAGGTGTAAATGATAGCAGGATGAAGGATGATTGACAGAGAGGTAAGGTGGTTATAGAAGGGAAGATACAGGAATATGGATTTTGACAAGGTACACGTGAGGAAGGAGAGAGAACATTTGATGGTTGCCCTGAGCAGTTTGACGCTTCCTCATAAATGGATATGCTGTCATTTCTCCTTCCACCTCTGTGATGAACTACGATCAAATGGTACACCACAGCACACAAACCTGTACTCAACTCTGGTATCCCGGAGACACCAGCAATTGACCCAATAGCCCAGAGATACAGGTCACTAATAACCAGGAGATACTGATCCAAAAACAGAAATTGTTGGGAAAACTCAGCAGGTCTGGCAGCATTTGTGCACAGTTTCTCTCCACAGATGCTACCAGACCTGCTGAGTTTCCCTAGCAATTTCTGTTTTTGTTTCTGATTTCCAGCATCCACAGTTCTTTAGTTTCTTTGTTTAGAAGATACGGATTCCTGACCCAATAACCCAGAGACAGCAGCCACTGAACCAATAATCCAGAGGATATTGGTCAATAAAAACCATGAGATAGGGGCCACTAATGACCCAGAGGGACCAGTCAGTGACTCAATAGCTCAGATATACCGGTTTGATTTCATATCAACACAGGAGATGTTATTACACTGCCACAGGACAGTTTATAGCTGAAACTTACCTCCTTCATCCAGATGACACTAACAATATCATCACGATAGTTTGATAGGAATGGGCCCATGTATGAGAGGAAGGCTGAGGCCAACAGGCAGTCTCCAACCAAGTAACCCATATCCGATTCCAGTCCCTGGCAGTAAATAGAAAATGTCCTGTCAGCGCTGACCATGCAACAGTGAACAATGATGTTAAAAAAGTACCCACACAACATAAAGTAAGCAGCGTCGTTATTGTCAGAAAATGTCTCAGTGTCACCCTTGTTTCTCAGCATTAATTGAGCAGCAGAGAGGTAAACATTTTGTTTTTAAACAATTCTTTTCTTGTGGCCTATCCAATGCCATAAAAGCTATAAAAGTACGCTGTAAAAATATGGCATCAAGACCCCTGCATCATTCTCCACCTCCAGTTCCTGAACCCAGGCACACACCAGGGGCAATGTGGATACCCAGACAGGCTCATGGATTTCCAGCTGCCCTGGCCTGGCCTGATACACTGCAGGTGCTTTCAGATATTTAGACTCTTTCAGAATGCTTGTAATGGTTGCAGAAGTTCTCAAGGAGCTTCTCCATAGATTTTCAACTTAATGCTCCAGCAAGCAACTCCTGCGTCACCGGAGGTGACAACAGCTCAGGAGCATAGCTGATGCTGTAGTGAAGACTGGTAAAAGGAGGAGAGCTCATGATGATCCTGCAGAGACTGTGGGCCCAGTTTAACATATCTGCAGTTCTCAGACGAGCAGCACTTCAGGAGGCTGTACTTTTACAAGGATTTGGGTGACCTAAGGTCATCAGCAAAACTGGACGCCACCAAGTTGACTGCAGCCTGTCACCTTTTCCTCAAGTTCCCTCTTGGCTGCGGCTGGCACGTATCAGTAACAATCTGTTATTTAACCTGCAGTCTGCTTGTAGTGATTGGAAGAGTGATGCCAGATTCGCTCAGAAAAGACTACAATGATATTTGTGAGCTGCAGGTTGGGACAATGGGAGACTACCCCTCCACACCATCCCCATCATTGACTAATCGACAATGGTTGTATCGTCTCAAGCTGAAGCCTCATTCGGATAAGGCCAGCGCTTTCACAAATCAAAAAGGCTCCCTCTCCATTAACGTGTGATGAACTATTGAGTCAGTGGCCATGAGCTTTGCTGCTGCAGCAGTTCCCCATTCAGCAGCCATCTAAATAGAGTACAGGCATTTGCGTCTGCCCGCAGTTGGGGCAGTCTTTTCACTCACTGCCTGCTCAATGGCACAATATATGAAACCCACCCCAGCTGGAGAGGTTACACAAACGGTACACACCGTATCATATCTTTGTCAATTGTTCATTCTGCTCCAGCCCAAGAATCAGGGCTTGATCCAGTCCTCACTTGACACCCTGCTGATTTAAGTAGTAACCAGCACCTTTCCACCTTTAGTTCAGAGCTCAGGGTCCCGAAATCACTTGTCATGACTCCACTTCAGTGTAGGCTGAGACTGAGCGATTCAGCAGAGAGCAGAGATGGGAGCAGCAGACCCTCTAGAGCATACTACTCCGTGCTGCACTGTTTACCAGGAATCGTTTAAGAAGCTCTCTGCTCCTTTCAGTTTTGAGCCAGTTCCTGTTGAGTTTTGATGTCCTTTATAAAATCACTGTAAAATTTGTGACAAGTAGTTAACCTTTTACCCTCAGTCAAATCCCTGCTAGCTGGAATTTTCTATGTTTCTCTCACTGGCACTTTGAGCTTTGTTCTAAATTCTCCCTGAGCTCTTGTCTGTCGCGCTGGGGGAGGCAACGGCCTAGTGGTATTATTGCTGGACTGTAAATCCAGAGACCCAGATAATGTTCTGGGGAGAGATAGTAGGAACTGCCGATGCTGGAGAATCTGAGACGTATCTGAGGTGTAGAGCTGGATGAACACAGCAGGCCAAGCAGCATCAGAGGAGCAGGAAAGCTGACGTTTCTGGTCTAGACCTGCTGTGTTCATCCAGCTCTACACCTTTTTGTCTCTAATGTTCTGGGGACCTGGGTTTGAATCCCGTCTTGGCAGATGGTGGAATTTTAATTCAATAAATATCTGAAATTAAGAATCTAATGATGACTGTGAAGCCATTGTCGATTGTCGGGAAAAACCCGTCTCGTTCACTAATGACCTTCAGGTAAGGAAACTGCCATCCTTACCTGGTCTGGCCTACTTGTGACTCCAGACCCACAGCAATGTGGTTGACTCTTAACTGCTCTCTGGGCAATTAGGGATGGACAATAAACACTGCCTAGCCAGCGATGCCCCTTATCCCATGAATGAATAAAAGTAAAGGATTCAATCATATTCCCCTCTCAGCTGGTCCTCGATGCACTACCTTTGAAAATGTTCATTCTTTACAGATTTCTCAGTGGCCTTGCTCCCTAACTCAGGAAGGCTCTACTAGTAGGTTGATGTCCTTGTGTTTTCCTACTCTACACAATATCCTCTGCCTTCACCATAAGACCATTGACATAGGAGCAGAAATTAGGCCATTCGGTCCATCGAGTCTGCTCCGCCATTCAATCATGGCTGATGAGTTCCTCAACCACATTCTCCTGCTTTCTCCCCGTAACCCTTGATCCCCTTGACAATCAAGAACCTATCTCTCTCAGTCTTAAACGTACTCAATGACCTGCCCTCCACAGCCTTCTGTGGCAGTGAATTCTATAGATTCACCGCTCTCTGGCTGAAGAAGTTTCTCCTTATCTCCGTTCTAAAAGGTCTTCCCTTTACTCTAAGGCCGTGCCCTTGAGTTCGAGGCTCTCCTACCAATGGAAGCATCTTCCCAACATCCACTTTGTCCAGGCCATTCAGTATTCTGAAAGTTTCAATTAGATTTCCCCTCATCCTTCCAAACTCCAGTGAGCATATTCCCAGAGTCCTCAAACGTTCCTCATATGTTAGGCTTTCCATTCCTGGGACCGTTATCGTGAACCTCCTCTGAACCCACTCCCGGGCCAGTACATCTTTCTTGAGATATGGAGCCCAAAACTGCACACAATACTCCAAATGTGGCCTGACCAGAGCCTTATAAAGGCTCAGTAGTACGTCTCTGCTTTCATACTCAAGTCCTCTCAAAATAAATGCCAACATTGCATTTGCCTTCCTGACTACTGACTCAACCTGCAAGTTTACTTTGAGAGAATCCTGCACTAGAACTCCCAAGTCTCTTTGCACTTCAGACTTCTGAATTTTCTTCCCATTTAGAAAATAGTCCATGCTTTTATTCTTCTTACCAAAGTGCATGACCTCACACTTTCCCACATTGTACTCCATCTGCCATTTCTTTGCCCACACTCCTAACCTGTCCAAATCCTTCTGCAGCCTCACCACCTCCTCAATACTACCTGTTCCTCTACTCATCTTTGTATCATCTGCAAACTTAGCCAGAATGCCCACAGTTCCTTCATCTAGATCATTAATGTACAAAGTGAAAAGTTGTGGTCCCAACACTGACCCTTGAGAAACACCACTTGTCACCGACTGCCATCCTGAGAAAGACCCCTTTATCCCCACTCTCTGCTTTCTGCCAGACAGCCAATCATCTATCCATGCTAGCACCTTGCCTCTAATATCGTGGGGCCTTATCTTACTCAGCAGCTTCCTGTGCGGCACCTTATCAAAGGCCTTCTTGAAGTCCAGGTAGATAACATCCACTTGGCTCTCCTTGGTCTACCCTGCTCGTTACTTCCTCAAAGAATTCTAGCAGATTTGTCAGGCATGACCTCCCCTTGATGAAACCACGCTGACTTTGCCCTATTTTACTAAACACTTCCAAATATTCAGAAATTTCATCCTTTACAATGGACTCCAAAATCTTACCCACGACAGAGGTTAGGCTAATCGGCTAATTCACCTCACCATCACCCACCCTGGCCTCTCAATCTGGAATGTTCCCCAAAATATCTTGGTCTTGCTGTCATTTTCTCTCTTTTCTACCTTAGAGACACCCCACAAGAGCAACCACTGTGATCACCAACACCTCTCCCTGTTAGTGTTCACAGCCTTTCTTATTTAAAATTTTTTTCACTCATGGGAAGTGGACATTGCTGGCTAACCAGCATTTATTGCCCCGTCCCTAGTTGCCCCTTGAGAAGGTGAGGGTGAGCTGCCTTCCTGAACCGCTGCAGTCCATGTGCTGTAAACTGACCCACAATGCCTTTAGGGAGGGAATTTCTTCACCTCCACAAATCATCTTGAGGTTGTCTCCTAGCTCAAACCCTATAAAAGCAAGGTGTGTATGTGTGCGTTTGTGAGCAAGAGAGAGAGCAAAAGAATACTCTGCATCATTACTGCATGCAGTCCTCACCTTCACTGTTTGTTCCCACCGTACTTTCTCTGCAGCTAGACCAGATAGCAGCTTATCAGCACGATCCAGTTTGATCTCCATCTCCTCGGATCTTTTCCGCAGTTCTTCTTTTTGAGCCAGTTTTTCATCATATTGTCTCTTCAGCGTATCCAGCTTCTCAGCCACCTTGTATTGAAAATGGTAAAGCACATTGAAAATTACCTCTGGGTCCCAGCACCTACCATAACCAAGACATGTATGTGTGTACATTTTACAATGTGCTACATTTGAAGGAGCTGCAGTGCAGAAGAGACAATTCCAACACACCCACTCAGTCCTAAAGTCCTCTCTTCTCTATATCTCTCACACATCTTTCACAAATATCTTTCCTGTTCCCTTTTGAATTTGGTGGTACTTCTTCCACTGTCATCTCAAGCTCTGTCTGCTGCTATTACTAGTACCTGTCAGAGTAATAGAGTCATAACTGTCTTTAGCACAGAACAAGGCTTTTCAGTGCATTGAGTCTGCACCAGCCACAATCAAGCACTAGTTATTTTAAACCCATTTTCCAGCACTTAGCCCACAGCCTTGTATGCTTTGGCATTGCAAGGGCACACCTAAATCCTTCTTAAAGGTTATGAGAGTTTCTGCCTTACAGGAAGTGATTCCCAGATTCCTAGCACCCTCTGGGGAAAAACATTTTCCTAATATCTCCCAAAATCTCCTGTCCCTCCCTTAGATTTATGTCCACTGATCATTGACGTGTCCATCAAGGGGAGAAGTTCCTTCCTGTCTACCCTGTCTATTCCTCTCATAATTTTATACATCTCAATCATGTTTCCCCTCAGTCTCCTATGCTGCAAGGAAAACAACCCCAGTCTATTCAATCTCTCTCCATAACTAAAACTCTGCAATCCAGGTAACATCCTGGGAAATATGCATTATACCATTTCTTGTACTATCACATCCCTTCTGTAATGTGGATTTCGGAACTGCAACAGTACTCCAGCAGTGGCCAAACCTACTTCTTATACAGTTCCAGCATCACCTCCCTGCTCTTAAACTCCATGCTTTAACTACGATCCGCAAGTATTCCACATGCCTTCTTAACCACTTTACCTACTCGTCCCACTACCTTAGGGGAATAGTGGACATGCACACCAAGGTCCCTCTGACGCTCCCCAGAACCCTACTGTACATCATGTATTCCATTGCCTTGTTGTCCTGCCCAAGTGCATCACCTCACACTTATCTGGATTTAATTCCATTTGTCACACAGCTCGTCTATATCCTCCCAGTAATTTAAGGCTGTTCTCGAAGCTACTTACCACTGTACTAATTTTTCTACCATCTGTGAACTTACTGATGAATCCTCCTACATTCAAGTCTGTATTATTTATATATACTGCAAATAGCAAGGACCCTGATGCTGATCGCTGTCCATTTTACAGCTTTTGGATGAGTGCTGAATACATCTAGAGACGGTGATTTTTGCAGGGAATCTGCTTTCTAAACCCAGAAGAAAGTGGGTAGGGTTAAATGGTCAGGCAGAGACTGCTTGGATGGTCAGACAAAGTATCACGCACTTACAACTCACTCACAGCTCCGCACTGTTTCCATCAAGACAAAGTACACGTTAGCAATAGGTAAAGGCCACTAATGAGCCTGCCTCCTCATTAGAGATTAATCACAGTTCCTCAACACATCACTCAGTCCCTTCAGAGAGCTGACTTCAGCCAATTAATAACGTTCCTGCAAATAATCCTCGCTGGCAACTAAATCCACTGCTCCATTTTGATAGGAATTTTTGGTCATTTACTCAAGACAATTTTTAACATGCATCCTCTGGTAGCAGACTTTTGCCTGGTGAAAATTTGACAATGCATATTTTGTAATTACAAATGACACAATCAGGTCACCTTGAAGCCTCCTCACTTTTCACCAACTGAAGTGCTGCCCCTAGGCCTCTGCCTGCAATTGTCCTTTGGCCAGTAGTTGCAAAGACATACGAGTATCTGAGTGTGACATGTTGTGACAATTTCACTGCCTTCATTTGTAGTGGAACATCAGCCCACCATGCATTGGCATCACTGAGGCTGAGACTGGAAAACTACCAGGTCAATAATTTGGAATCATGAAAAACATTCCAAGCGGTTGGGCTTGTTCTCATTGGAGTAGAGATCTTAAGTGGAGATTTAACTGATGTGTTCAAAATCACAAATGTTTTGACGGAGTGGATAAGGGGAAACAGCAGTAGGAATGTCAGTAACCAGAAGGACACAGATTTAAGGCAAAAGAACCAGAGGTGGAGATGATTGATACCTGGCCACCACTTTAAACATTCATGCCCTCCACCACCAACACTCAGTCGGAACAGTGTGTACCATCAACAAGATGCACATAGCAACACACCAAGGCTTCTTAAACCTTCCATACCCATTACCACTATTGTCTGGGATAAGGGCAGCAGATACATGGAAACATCACCACCAACAAGTTCACCTCCAAGCCACACACCACCCTGAGTTATCACTCTTTCATTCTTTCCAGATGAAAATCCTAGAGCTCCTTGACAGCACTGTACCTGCACCCAGTAGAGAACAGCAGTTCATGAGGGCAAGAAATTAGGTACGGGCAACAATACTGGTGAAGCCCATATCCCATGAAAATTTTTAGTTTGTTAGTCAAATTTGTTAGTCAAGGACAGTATTACGGTGGTAGAAAGGACGTTTGATGAGGACTTGTCTACTGAGGTAGTATGGGCTGAGGTTTGAAACAGGAAAAGGAGACTCCCTGTTGGGAGTTTTCTACAGGCCTCCAAATAGTTCCAGAGATGTAGAGGAAAGGATAGCAAAGATGATTCTGGATAGGAGCGAAAGGAACAGGATAGTTGTTATGGGGGACTTTAACTTTCCAAATATTGACCGGAAACGCTACAGTTCAAGTACTTTAGATGGGTCAGTTTTTGTCCAATGTGTGCAGGAGGGTTTCCTGACACAGTATGTAGACAGGCCAACAAGAGGCGATGCCACATTGGATTTGGTACTGGGTAATGAACCAGGCCAGGTGTTAGATTTGGAGGTAGGTGAGCACTTTGGTGATAGTGACCATAACTCGGTTACATTTACAATAGCGATGGAGAGGGATAGGTATATACCTCAGGGCAAGAGTTATAGCTGGGGGAAAGGCAATTATGAGGCGATTAGGCAAGACTTAGGATGCATAGGATGGGGAAGGAAACTGCAGGGGCAGGGCACAACTGGAATGTGGAGCTTGTTCAAGGAACAGCTACTGCGTGTCCTTGATAAGTATGTACTTGTCAGGCAGGGAGGAAGCAGTCAAGTGAGGGAACCGTGGTTTACTAAAGAAGTTGAATCTCTTGTCAAGAGGAAGAAGGAGGCTTATGTAAAGATGAAGTGCGAAGGCTCAGTTAGGGCGCTTGAGAGTTACAAGTTAGCCAGGAAGGACCTAAAGAGAGAGCTAAGAAGAGCCAGGAGGGGATATGAGAAGTCTTTGGCAGGTAGGATCCAGGAAAACCCTAAAGCTTTCTATAGGTATGTCAGGAATAAAAGAATGACGAGAGTAAGATTAGGGCCAGTCAAGGACAGTAGTGGGAAGTTGTGCGTGGAGTCCGAAGAGATAGGAGAGGCGCTAAATGAGTATTTTTCATCAGTATTCACACATGAAAAAGACAATGTTGTCGAGGAGAATACGGAGATACAGGCGATTAGACTAGACAGGATTGAAGTTCATAAGGAGGAGGTGTTAGCAATCCTGGAAAGTCTGAGAATAGATAAGTCCCCTGGGCCGGATGGGATCTGTCCTAGGATTCTCTGGGAAGCTAGGGAGGAGATTGCAGAGCCTTTGGCTTTGATCTTTATGTCGTCATTGTCTACAGGAACAGTGCCAGAAGACTGGAGGATAGCAAATGTTGTCCCCTTGTTCAAGAAGGGGAGTAGAGACAACCCTGGTAATTATAGGCCAGTGAGCCTTACTTCGGTTGTGGGTAAAGTGTTGGAAAGGATTATAAGAGATAGGATTTATAATCATCTAGAAAGGAATAATCTGATTAAGGATAGTCAACACGGTTTTGTGAAGGGTAGGTCGTGCCTCACAAACCTTATTGAGTTCTTTGAGAAGGTGACTAAACAGGTGGATGAGGGTAAAGCGGTTGATGTGGTGTATATGGATTTCAGTAAAGCATTTGATAAGGTTCCCCACTATTGGCTAATGCAGAAAATTCGGAGGCATGGGATTGAGGGTGATTTAGCGGTTTGGATCAGAAATTGGCTAGCTGGAGGAAGACAGAGGGTGGTGGTTGATGGAAAATGTTCATCCTGGAGTTCAGTTACTAGTGGTGCACCGCAAGGATCTATTTTGGGGCCACTGCTGTTTGTCATTTTTATACATGACCTGGATGCAGGCATAGAAGGATGGGTTAGTAAATTTGTGGAAGACATTAAAGTCGGTGGAGTTGTGGATAGTGCGGAAGGATGTTGCAGGTTACAGAGGGACATAGATAAGCTGCAGAGCTGGGCTGAGAGGTGGCAAATGGAGTTTAAGGTGGAAAAGTGTGAGGTGATTCACTTTGGAAGGAGTAACAGGAATACAGAGTACAGGGCTAATGATAAGATTCTTGGTAGTGCGGACGAGCAGAGAGATCTCGGTGTCCATGTGCATAGATCCCTGAAAGTTGCCACCCAGGTTGATAGGGTTGTTAAGAAGGCATACGGTGTGTTAGGTTTTATTGGTAGAGGGATTGAGTTTCGGAGCCGTGAGGTCATGTTGCAGCTGTACAAAACTCTGGTGCGGCCGTACTTGGAGTATTGCGTACAGTTCTGGTCACCGCATTATAAGAAGGATGTGGAAGCATTGGAAAGGGTGCAGAGGAGATTTACCAGGATGTTGCCTGGTATGGAGGGAAGGTCTTATGAGGAAAGGCTGAGGGACTTGAGGCTGTTTTCGTTAGAGAGAAGACGGTTAAGAGGTGACTTAATAGAGACAAACAAGATGATCAGACGATTAGATAGGGAGGTCAGTGAGAGCCTTTTTCCTCGGATGGTGATGGCTAGCACGAGGGGACATAGCTTTAAATTGAGGGGTGATAGATATAGGACAGATGTCAGAGGTAGATTCTTTACTCAGAGTAGTCAGGGCATGGAATGCCTTGCCTGCAGCAGTTGTAGACTCGCCAATTTTAAGGGCATTTAAATGGTCGTTGGATAAACATATGAATGATAATGGAATAGTGTAGGTTAGATGGGCTTCAGATTGGTTTCACAGGTCGGCGCAACATCGAGGGCCAAAGGGCCTGTACTGCGCTGTTATGTTCTATGTTCTATCAAATGACGATCTGGAATGTGTTGGCTGTGGAAGCAGATTTACCAGTGATCCATGAGGCAAAGTGAATTAATTCTCGAAAAGCCTGGGGTAAGAGGAGCTGGAACAAGGAAGCTTTCTCAAAGGTTGGTGTAATGTTCTGTGATTCTATGAGTGACATTGTTGACATGTGGGCACAATGGCATTTTAACGCGATCTCTTGCCTGAATATTCACAGTTTACTGAGAAAGATGAAGAAAAAAAATTCAGGGAAACAAACTGCAATGTGAGTGGCCCAAGACTGGCATTGACATGAGGGTCAGAGGAGTTTTTTTGTATTCCTTGCAGTGAGCTGTGAAGGAGAGCTGCAGGATAAATAGTAACAGGTTGGCAGGACATTACTACAAGGCAGCACGTACCTCTCTTAACTTAGCCTGTGCATCAGCGAGCAACGCCTGCTTTTCCGCAAGCTGTGCCATAGCGTCCCGCAGCCGAATTCGCTTGGGTTCCACCACACGATACAATCTGCCATACAGCTGTAGGCAAATACATAGAGAAAGAGCAAGTTAGACAAATAACTCACTGTGCTCCCTGTGAGGAAACTCATGGAAACTGCTTTTAAAGAACTTTTATAGCCTATTTTCCATGTGCATTGTGGCCTAGACTTACAGACCCTATGCCAGAGCCCAACATTTCTGATAAACCCAAGGATTTTGTTTTATCTATTTTTCCATGGTACATGGGCATTGCTAGCAGTACTTGTCCATCCTTAATTGTCTTCGAACCGAGGGGGGAGCTGGGCCATTTCAGAGAGCGGTTAAGAATCAATCATGTTGTTGTGGGTCTGCAGTCACAAGTAGGACAGACTGGGTAAGGATGGCAGTTTCCTTCCCTAAAGGGCATTAGTGAACTAGATGGAGTTTTCCTGACAATGAACAATAGATTCATGGTAATCATCAGACTCTTAATTCCAGGGCTTTTTATTGGATTCAATTTCCACCATCTGCCGTGGCAGGATTCAAACCTGCGTCCCCAGAACATAACCTGGGTGCCTGGGTTAATAGTGCAGTAACAATACCACTCCCAACTAGGTCATCAGCTCCCCTTGTGATATTACCACCACACTATTGTCTCTTCTATTCACAAAACCATCATATTCTCACAGACATGAGAAAGAGGGGCATCCAAGCATATCTTATGTAAAATGCATTTTATTTTATCCATTTGGATTGATAATTCCTTAGCGGTTTGGTTAAGTGGTTGGTGAACAATGAGAAAGCACGTTTCTAAAAGAGTAGCAGGGAGTCAGAGTCAATTACTGAGAACTTGACAGAGGGGAAAAAAAACAGCAAGGGATGAAGAAAGGGGCAAGTAAAGGAGATGAAAAGCTTAATAACTAGAGAATATAGAAAAAGGGTGAAAGATGGACAGCAGTAGGAGGGGATAATTGAAACAACCCTTACCTCCATGGCCAGAACCCACATACAAAGAGATTTGGCCGCTACAGACACACGACCGACAATTTCTGGCTGGAAGTCTGGTTGTGCACAGTATGTCCCAATTTTCTTCAGCACCTTGTCAGAAATATTGTCTTTGTCGAAGTTAATGAGCTGCTTAATGAAGGTTCCCTCACCTGAATAACACAAGTTTCACCTCAGCATGATGCAGCAGAACATCCCTCATCACATCAAAAACAAACAGGGATCAGGCTTGTGTTTTGAGTATTGGGTATAGCAGAGTCAGCGTGGCTTCTCGAAAGTGAAATCATGTCTGATTTATTTACCTGTATTAGAATTTTTTGAGGAAGTCTCAACTGAATGGATAGAAAGTAGATGTGTTGTATTTGGACTTCCAGAAGGTACCTCACAAAAGGTTAAGTCATAAAAGAAGGGCCTACAGTGTTGGAGATAGTATATTGGCACGGATAGGGAATTAGTTCATGGGCAGAAAACAGCGAATGGGGATAAGGGGTTCTTTTCAGGTTGGCAACCTGTGACCAAGGGGTTCCTGACAGGGTCAGAGCTGAGACTACAACTGTTTACAATATAATATTAATGACTCAGAGGAAGGAAGTAAATGTACTGTAAACAAATTTACAGAGAACACAAAAATAGGTGGAAAGGCAGTTTGTGAGAGGGATACAAATAATTTACAGGAAGTTTTGATTGGTTAAGTAAGTGGGCAAGTTGTTGGCAAATGGAGTATAATGAGGGAAAATGTGAAGTTGTTCATTTTGGAAGTGAGAACAAAAGCACACAGTATTATTTAAATGGAGAGAAACTGCGGAAAAATGCACCACAAAGGGTCTTTGGTGGACTTGTGCATGAAACGCAGAAAGCTAATACACAGAGGCAGCAGGTAATCAGGAAGGGCCATGGAACATTCAGGTTTATTTCAAGGGGGTTGGAGCATAAGAGCAGGGAAGTCTTACTGCATTTGTACAAGGTGCTGGTCAGACCACACCTGGAGGACTGTGAGCAGTTTTGGTCCATTTATTTTAGGAAAGATACCTATTCATTGGAAGCAGTTCAGAGGTTCACTGGAATAATCCTTGCTATGGAGGGACTGTCTTATGAGTAAAGGTTAAACAGGTTGCGACTCTACTCAATGGAGTTTTGAAGAATGAGAGGTGATCTCACTGAAACACATTCGAAGTTTAAGGGACATCAGAGGTGGACAAGTTGTTGGAGAGACTTCAGAGGGACAGGATTTACATGTATCTGGAAAGGCAAGACCTGACTAGGGAAGTCAACATGGCTTTGTGCATGGACAATCGTGTCTCACTAACTTGATTAAGTTTTTTGAAGAGGTGACGAAGAGGATTGATGAGGGCAGAACAGTGGACGTGATCAATATGGACTTCAGTAAGGTGTTCGACAAGGTTCTTCATGGTAGACTGATTAGCAAGGTTAGGGAGAACTGCCATTTGAAGACAGAACTGGCTTGAAGGTAGAAGACAGAGGGTGGTGGTGGAGGGTCGATTTTCAGACTGGAGGCCTGTGACCAGCGGTGGGCCACAAGGATCAGTGCTGGGTCCACTGCCCTTCGTCATTTATATAAATGATGTGGATGTGAACATAGGACGTATGGTTAGTAAATTTGCAGATGACACCAAAATTGGAAGTGTAGTGGACAGCAAAAAACGGTTACTTCAGAGTACAATGTGATCTTGATTAGATGGGTCAATGGGCTGAGAAGTGGCAGATGAAGTGTAATTTAAATAAATGTGAAGTACTACATTTTGGTAGGGCAGGAGTTATACACTTATTGGTAAGGTCCTGGGGAGGGTTGCCGAACTAAAAGATGTTGGAATGCAGGTTCATAGTTCCTTGAAAGTGGAGTCGCAGGTAGACAGGATAGGGAAGAAGGTGTTTGGTACGCTTGCCTTCATTGATCAGTGCATTGAGTATAGGAGTTGGGAGGTCATGTTGCAGCTGTACAGGACACTAGTTAGGCCACTTTTGGAATACTGCATTCAATTCTAGTCTCCCTACTATATATAGGAAGGATGTTGTGAGACTTGAAAGTGTGCAGAAAAGATTTACAAGGATATTGCCAAGGTTGGAGGGTTGGAGTATAGCAAGAGGTTGAATAGGCTGGGACTATTTTCCCTGGAGCGTTGGAGACTGAGGGCTGACCTTATAGAGGTTTATAAAATCATGAGGGGCATGAATAGGATGAATAGACACGGTCTTTTCACCAGAGTGGGGGAGTCCAAAACTAGAGGGGAATAGGTTTAAGGTGAGAGGGGAAAGATTTAAAAGGGACCTTTTCTACACAGAGGGTAGTGCATGTATGGAATGAGCTGCCAGAGGTAGTGGTGGAGGCTGGTACAATTACAACATTTAAAAGGCATCTGGATGGGTACATGAATAGGAAGGGTTTAGAGGGATATGGGCCAAATGCTGGAAAATGGAACTAGATTTATTTAGGATATTTGGTCAGCATGGAAAAATTGTACCCAAGGGTCTGTTTCCATGCTGTACAGCCCCACGACTCTATGGCTTGACAGGGTAAATGCTGAGAGGATGTTTCCCCTCATGGGAGAGTCTAGGACCAGTGGGCATAGTTTCAGATTAAAGGGGTGTCAATTTAAGACTGGGAGGAATTCTTCTTTCAGAGAGTTGAGTGTCTTTGGAACTCTTTGCATAGAGAGCAGTTGTGGGTGGCGGGAGAAGGGCAGAGTCCTTGTATACATTTAAGGCTGATATAGATAGATTCTTGATCAATTGGGGAATCCATGGGTTATGGGGAAAGGCAGGACATGAGGAATGTTGGATCAGCTAGAGTGCATAGACAGGGCTGTACATTGTGATCTTATATATGCTGAGGGGAAAATTACCCTGTTAGCTTTTGGATTGATAAGCAAGCAAATTGTTAATTTGGTTCTTTTACAATGGAAGAACATAGGGCTTGGAAGCAGGTATAGGCCATTCGGCCTTTTGAGCCTGCTCCAGCATGCAATACCATCATGGCTGATCTGATGGTGGTCTCAGCTTCCCTTTCCTGCATGATCCTCCATACCCTTGACTCCCTCATTTATGAAAATCCCACGTATCTCAGCCTTGAATAAACTTAAAGACACAACTTTCATTCACTTCTGGGGCAGAGAATTCCACACTTCTAACAATCCTCAGAGAAATGGTTTCTCCTTACTTCTGCCTTAAAAGGGTGACAACTTATTCTTGAGTGGGTTCCCGCAGTTTTGCTTTGCTGATTATATTTATGGCAAAAACAACTACACCTCAAATTAATCCACCCAGCTGCCTTATCCATTTGCAGCCATCCAGCATCAGAATGGGCCGCTTACCCAGCTGCTTCTTGGCCTCAGCCCAGGTTGGTTCTGAGCCTCGAAGGATCATGACTGCTTGCATCACCGTTTCAACAAGGACAGGCGGGCGGCCGTACGATTTGATTTCTGTCATGTCCTTTTTATTCAACGACTCCAGGGCCTGGAATGGTAAAGATTAAAACAGTACATTACCCCACGGCTGCCAACATTGTTAACTCAACACTAGCAAAGTGTACTGTTCACAACTTGTGTGAGCTGGGTGGTAGACCTGCCTCAATAAATTGTGAATAAACATGAAAATTACTGACTAAATCTATGTTTATCGATAAAACACTGGATCTGGCCCCAGCTGGAGTACTGAGTTCAATTCTGGGCACCAGGATGTCAATGCTGTGGAGAGGGTTGGGGGAGATTTTCTAGAATGGTATCAGTGGTGAGGAACTTCAGTGAATATGGAAAGAGCGGAGAAACTGGCATTATTCTCCTCAGAGCAGAGGTGAGGGAAGAGGGATTCAAAGTCACGTTGAATTCAGATAGAGCGAATCAGAAGGAACTATTCCATGCGGCAGGAAGGTTGATAACCAGAGGCCTCAGATTTTTTTTTATTCATTTGTGGGATGTGGGTGTCGCTGGCTGGCCAGCATTTATTGCCTCATCCCTAGTTGCCCTTGAGAAGATTGTGGTGAGCTGCTTTCTTGAACTGCTGCAGTCCTCCTGCTATGGGTTGACCCACGATGCTATTAGGAGGGAATTCCAGGATTCTGACCCAGCGACACTGAAGGAACAGCAATATATTTCCAAGTCAGGATGTTGAGTGACTTGGAGGGAAACTTGCAGGGGGATGGTGTTCCCATATATCTGCTGCCCTTGTCCTTCTAGATGGAAGTGGTCATGGGTTTGGAAGGTGCTGTCTGAGGATCTTTGGTGAATTTCGGCAGTGCATCTTGTAGATGGTACACACTGCAGCTACTGACTGTCGGTGGTAGAGGGAGTGGGATGTGGTGCCAATCGAGCGGGGGCTGGTTTGTCCTGGATGGTGTCGAGCTTCTTGAGTGTTGTTGGGGCTGCACTCATCCAGGGGCAAGTGGGAAGTATTCCATCACACTCCTGAATTGTGCCCTGTAGATGGTGGGACAGGCTTTGAGGAATCAGGAGGGGAGCTACTCACCGCAGTATTCCTAGATTCTGACCTGCTCTTGTAGACACTCTGTTAATGTGGTGAGATCAGTTGAGTTTCTGGTCAATGGTAACCCCCAGGATATTGATAGCAGGGGATTCAGTGATGGTATCACGATTGAATGTCAAGGGGCGGTGGTTAGATTGTCTCTTATTGGTGATGGTCATAGCCTGGAATTTGTGTGGCACGAATGTTACTTGCCACTTGTCAACACAGGCCTGGATATTGTCCAGATCTTGTTGCATTTGAACATGGAATGCTTCAGTAGCTGAGTCGTGAATGAAGCTGAACATTGTGCAATCATCAGCGAACATTCCCACTTCTGACCTTATTATGGAGGGAAGATCATTGATGAAGCAGCCGAAGATGGTTGGGTCTAGAACACTGCCCTGAGGAACTCCTGCAGAGATGTCCTGGAGCTGAGATGATTGACCACTCACAACCATGATCACCTTCCTATGTGTCAGGTATGACTTTAACCACTGGAGCGTTTGCCACTGATACGCATTGATTCCAGTTTTGCTCGAGCTCTTCGATGCCACACTCGGTCAAATGCAGCCTTGATGTCAAGGGCTGTCACTCTCACCTCACCTCTGGAATTCAGCTCTTTTGTCAATATTTGAACCAAGACTGTAATGAGATCAGGAGCTGAGTGGCCTTGGCAGAACTCAAACTGGGTGTGACTGAGCAGGTTATTTCTGAGCAGGTGCTGCTTGATAGCACTGTAATGACACCTTCCATCACTTTACTGGTGATCGAGAGTCGACTGGTGGGGCGGTAATTAAAGATAACAACAATATGGGTAGATGAGGATGTTTTGTAATCCAAGCTGTTGTGATCTGGAACACTGAGTGAAAAGGGTGGTGGAAGCAAATTCAACAGTAACTTTGGAAGGCTATTAGATAAACACTTGAAAGGGAAATCTCTGCAAAGGACACGGGAAGAGTAGGAGAACAGGGCTAAATGGTTTTGCTTTCAGGGACTGGCGACAAAATTATGGAAATTAGCAGATGGAGTGCTAAAAATTTAGTTTGAATATTTTAATAATTCATAGAATCCCTGAAGCGTGGAAGCAGGCTATTCGGCCCATCATGTCCACTCCAAAGAGCATTTCACGCAGACTCACAAACCCCTATCCTATCACCCTGCATTTCCCATGGCTAATCCACCTAGCCTGAACATCTCTGGACACTATGGGGAAATTTAGCACAGACAATCCACCCTTACCTGCACATCTTTGGACCATGGCAGGAAACCAGAGAACCTGGAGGAAACCCACGCAGACAGGGGGAGAAAGTACAAACTCTGCACAGACAGTCACCGAAAGCTGGAATCAAACCCGGGTCCCTGGCACTATAAGGCAGCGGTGCTAACCACTGAGCCACAGTGCCACACACGTTTGGTGTTTTGCTCGCAGTTAGTTTGATCAAAACACTGCAAGTGCACCAAACTGTTTTCACCTCCTTGTCCCTCAGCCTGTGGTTTTGTGCACAGTTCTGCATCCACATGAGTCTTCTGCCTGTATCACATGAACATTTCTGCTCAACAGCCTTGATTACTAAGTGACGGTGTAGCAGAAATGAAATAACTGGATTAGCAGACTGGGATCTCTGCTTCACCTCCTCCATCCAAAGGGGCAGCGGTTTCCGCTGATGCAGCACTCCCTCAGCTCAAACTCTGGACGTGGGTAATTGAACAAGCAACCTTTCACCCCAGGGGGGAGACTGCCACTAGCTGAGCCAAGCTGACACATAACCCAACCTGACACTCCACAACAGAGGGTGAGAAAGCACAGATGAGGGAGGTTTCACAAGTAAGTCATTTATCATTTCTTGTCGGTTTCGTACCTTGGTTGCCTCCTGCAGAGCTGGCATGGCCTCATCCAGTTCCTTTTGAGCACCTTCTGCCATTATTTTGCATTTTATCTCTTCTGCCGAAATTTTCTCACTATGGGAGCTTACAGTCTGTATGGACAGAAATTAGGTTTATTTAAGGACACCACCAGGACAGTGATCAGATTACAGTAAAATAGAAACCCTGAAGCCCACTTTCCAGTACCAGGCAGACTATCAGCTGACACAGCAAGAGTGGAACAGTACATTTGGGCTCAGTTTCCAGTATTGGTTAGCCTCCTGTTGCCTTGGCAATGACTGTGGCTGGAAGGCATGCATGCACTCACATGGGAAATAGAAACATATTGGTTCAGACACCTGCAAGACTATTCAGGGGAACAAGAGGAGGCCCATTAAGTTTGTTTCATCACTCAATATGATCATGATTGACGTGCATCTCCAATCCACATCCTCTAATAATCCTAACCAAAAAACAAATCTATTTTTGATTTATCTCTAACATCCACAATTCCTTCAGGACACAGTTCCAGATTTCCACACCCCTTTGTCTGCAGTAGTGATTCCTGACATCACTTCTGAATGGCCTGGCTCGAATTTTAATGTTTTACATTCTCTCTATCCACCTGGTCGAATCCATCCATTTCAAACAGTTTGTTGAAATTGTCTGTCAACTTTCTAAACTTAAAGAAACACTGGGTGTTTGTGAAAATTACTCTTATCAGTAACGTCTCTGAGGCCAAATTCTTTCTGATGAATCTGCCATGTATTCCTTCCAAGGTCAATATGTCTTTGTAAGATGCTCAGCCTAGAACTGAGTGTAGTTACTCGATAAGGGTCTTAAATAAGTCTTTATGTAACCAGGTATCACAGTCTCACTTTTCAATTCTAGTTACTTTGAATTAAAGTCCGATACTCCAGCATTCATTCACTGACTTTGGTTGATTCATATAGCTGGCCACCTATGCTCCATCTATGTGCAGTTCCAACTATCTCATCTGGAAGGAAATATTCTAATTTCTCTTTCTCTCATCTCACTTCCTCAGTAAGAGTCCATGCTGTCACATAAGAGACAGGAATATACGACTTTGGAGCAGTAGTTGGCCACTTGGACCTTTAAGCCTGCTGCATCATTCAGTAATTTAGTGGCTGATCTGGCTGTAGTCTCAATTCCAATTTCCGGTCTTGCCAATGTTCGTTTTAAGCTGTGCAGCCTATCCAGTCCCCTCACAACCTTATGTGTTTTAATAAGATCATCCTCATTCTTCTAAACTTCAATGGGTACAGGCCCAACCTACTCAATTTTTCTGCATAAGATAAACTCTTAATCACAGGAAGGAGTTGAATGAACCTTTTCTGGTCAGAATTCACACAACATCAGGTTATAGCCCAACAGGTTTATTTGAAATCACAAGCTTTTGGATCTGAAGAAGGTACAGCAGTCTGAAAGCTTGTGATTTCAAATAAACCTATTGGACCATAACTTGGTATCATGTGATTTCTGACCTTGTCCAGCCCAGTCCAACACAGGCACTTCCATATCATGGCAAACATTTTCTGAACTGCGTCTGAAGCAATTATTCTTTTTAGAAGACAAGCAGACCAAATCTGCACATAGTACACATTGGTCTTACCAATGTTCTGTATGGCTGCGGTAAAACTTCCCTTTATATTTCATTCTTTTTGCAATCAACACTATTCCATTTGCCTTCCTAATCACTTGCTGAGTCTGCAAACCAATTTTATGCGAGTCATTTGTAGAATACTATGCAGAAGCAGCAACAATAACTTTGACTGATGTAGTGTTCCACATACCAGACAGATAACCCAGGGAATTTTACAGATTGAAGGACAAAGCAGATACTGAGCTGAAGGAACAGGAGGAGATGGTTTTGAAAACAGTTAAGAACAGTCAGATTAAAAATTTTTTGAAGATCTCAACCGCGTCTCCTGCAACCCAGGAAGGGTGTTTCAGTGGGATTAAAGCGTGGCTGCTTTGGCATGGTTAGGGAACAGGGGACCAAGGAGTATAAGCAGGGGCACAGAGCTGAAGGAATCAACAAGATAGGGTGGAGCGAGGCCAAGGGCTTATTTGAAGATGAGGGCAAGAATCATGAAAATGAAGCAAAGAGACATTTACAGTATGGTGAGGATCAAGGTAACAGAAGTGTGGGGTGTCTGAATAGATAAGAGGGTAAGTATAAAAAAGGATGTTTAGAGGATCAGAGCAAATCCACTTACAGCCCTAGCACTAAGTTTGGAGCTAAGTGATGACTGGGGAATAACGGGGTACACTTTCACTGCTGCAGAATCACAAGGGTGTTACTCCTGGGAATACTGTCGAAGGGAATTCGCTTCTCTCACCTTCTGCTGCTCATCAGCTTCACGTTTCTGCTGCACAATGATCACCAGGTACTCCTCGCACTGCTTCTGGAACTCAGCCACTTTCATTTTAGCTTCCTCCAGCTCGACAGACATCACCTCCACCTTATCACGGGTGTCATCAATCTTAGACAGCCCATTCCGCAGCTTGTTGGCCTGAGTGCTCAGTTCTATGCGTTTCTCCTCCAGGAGCCTTGAAAACAAGAGAATGTCCCAACATCAGCACAGGGTGAGTGAACATGTGGCCTTGGGACATGGCAAGGTCCGCGTGCCTGACCATGGGACAAACGGAATGGTAAAATGAGGCTGGAATTGCTGTTATCTAGATTGCTGCAAGTAAAGGCGTACATGTGTCAGGAAGCAATAGGCTCAGCCTCCATTGACACCTGGGCTGCTTGCAGCTCACCTCTCCAGTGACACCACTGACAGTGAAGGATGCAGTAATGCCCAAACTGCTGAATGTACTGCACACAGCCTCAAACCACTGCCCATCTGGACATGGAATCAGCCCAGCATTTTATTCTTTCACTCCAGGGCATGCTCTGTTTGTACTCTGCAGCCCTAGAGGTTCAGCAAGGATTGTTTCATACAATGTTGCCTCTGCTAATTTGAACTTGAAGTTGATGCAGAGTGTGCACTGTCACATCTCGGAAAGACTAAAAAGGGTAGCCTGCCCTACCGATGTAGCGGGGCCCGGGACTTCAGTGGATCTGTTACTCTGTGACCCAGTGAAGCCATATGACCATAACCTGCAGTCAGAACATACCAGCAAAGTAATTTACTGAGTGAAATACTTTGACCGTTGGCACTGTATGAGAGCTTTTATTTAAATCAAGGTGGCATGTTGTATGCCTCGCACATGTAAGATTTCCCTTCTCCTTTAAGGGCTAATAGATTTCTTACAGTTGTTCAATTTAAATTGGAAGGAGCTTAACACAGCAGCATTAAAGTGCAAGGATACGTGTCAGGAAATATCCTGGCAGCAGGGAGTCGGCAATTCATGCAGCAAAAAAACACTCTACATTATGGTAAGCTCCAGACAAATGGAATCCAAATGCAGGGTTCGAAAAGACCAAGACCACTCTCTCCATTCACTGCAGTTGAATGAGACTTTATGTTCGGGCATAAGATGAACCATAATTATTCTTGTAATGTTCAGCAAATGATTTCCCTCACAATAGCAGCTCACTTCAGGAGTCCATCCACTTTTTGTGCAAAGCTTTTTTTTCTCCCCCTTGATCTTTCTTCTGATTGAGCTACTGAATGATATCTCCTGTGTTACGCAGGTTTGTCAATGACTGCTTTAATCTTGCAGAAAAAGAGGAGGTCAAATTCTGAAAGCTCCTCAGAGTGAGACCCATCAATGATGGGGCGTTTGACTCTTTTCTGCTTCTCCCACTCCTTAAAACGTTAACTATTCCCCAGGTCAGGTATAGAGGGTATAGATAAGGTTAATGGTAGGTGTTTTTTTCATAGGATGGGGGAATTTAAAGACCAGGGGGCACATTCTTAAGGTGAGAGGACAGAGATTTAAAAAAGACATAAGGGGCAAATTTCTTACGCAAAGGGTGGTTTATGTGTGGAATGAACTTCCAGAGGAAGTGGTGGATGTGGGTACAATTACACTGTTTAAAAGACATTTGGATAAGTACATGAATAGGCAAGGTTTAGAGGAATATGGGCCAGGAGTAGGCAGGTGGGACTAGTTTAGTTTGCGATTATGGTCAGCATAGATTGGTTGGACCGAAGGGTCTGTTTCCGTGCTGTATGACTATGACTCAATCCAAGCCCCATTTGTACAAATCTATCTCTTATTCTGCATTAAAAGGCACCCTTCTTCTCTGGTCAGGTATAGAGCAGCCAGTGGAAAAGTATAGCTCACTCCAGCATGACCCAACTGTTAACAATATGTACAAAGTGTAGTGGTTACGATGGTGGACTGGTAATGCAGAGGTGAGCAGTTCACTCTGCATTCTGACTCGGGCCATGCCACAAGCACAGCTCCCTCATCATCACTCATCAATATCCTGGAACTTCCTAACTTGATGACTGTCGATCAGTTTCTAATGCAAAAATGGAAAAATACTCCACAAACAAACAGAATCATTTCTGTTGCTGTACATTGGAGGTAAGGAATTCACTATCTCAATGTTCTTTAACATAGGCCAGAGAAGGAGGGTGCCTTTTAATGCAGAATAAGAGATAGTTTTGTACAAATGGGGCTTGGATTGAGACATAGAGTCATATAGCACGGAAACAGACCCTTCGGTCCAACCAGTCCATGCTGACCATAATCCCAAACTAAACTAGTCCCACCTGCCTACTCCTGGCCCATATCCATCTAAACCTTAGATAACAAGGCGTGGGGCTGGATGAACACAGCAGGCCAAGCAGCATCAAAGGAGCAGGAAAACTTGACGTTTCGGG
>JAHRHZ010000184.1:134882-147773 GCA_024137785.1 Ginglymostoma cirratum | reverse complement strand
GAAATTTGCCCCTCATGTCCTCTCACCTTAAAAATGTGCCCCCTAGTCTTGAAATCTCCCATCCTATGGAAAAGACACCTACCATTAACCTTAACTATCCCCTCATGATTTTATAAACTTCTGTAAGGTCGCCTCTCAACCTCCCATGCTCCAGTGAAAAAAGTCGCTGCCTATCCAGCTTTTCCTCATAACTCAAACCTTCCATACCCGGCAACATCCTGGTAAATTTCTTCTGAACCCTCTTCAGCTTAATAATATGCATTCCCACACTTATTTCACTGCAGGATATGGTCATGTAACAGGTACATATCTAGACTAGCAATCCAGAGAAACCCAGAGACAGAGGTTTAAATCTCACCAAGCAACTGGAGAATTTCCATTTAATCCATTAAATAAAATCAGGAATAAAAGCTGATATCAGTAATAATGACAATGAAACAAAAACAGAAATTCCTGGAAAAGCTCAGCAGGTCTGGCAGCATCTGTGGAGATAAATGATAGTATGGTATAGATCATAGTATAAGGTAGGGGTAGAGGTTAGATAGAACTTAGGTTTAGGGTAAAAGTTCGCCTCAACATTGTGGGCCAAAGGGCGTATACTGTGCTGTACTGTTCAATGTTCTAAATCCGAGTTAACATTTTGGGTCAAGTAACCCTTTCTCAGACAATAAAAACTCATCTGATTCTCTACTTTAGGCAACAAAACTGTCATCCTTACTCAGTCGAGCCTACACATGATTCCAAACCGAAAGCAATAAGACTGACTTTTAACTTCCCTCTGTGATAGCCCAGCAGACCACTCAGTTGTATTTAAGAAGGTGATTCATCACCAGCTCCAGAAGAACACTTAGAGAGAGACAGACAATAATTGATTGATTGCTAGTGATGCCCATGGCTGCAAATCGATTTTTAAAAACCACCAAATTTTTATGAGGCAGACTGGACTTATTTAATCAGTCCGGGGTGTGATACTGCAGTGAATGCAGTCACCTAGTGTGGCAATCTGTCTCTGCTTGCTCAGCCATCTATCCCTTCAACTGAAAAACTCAGTGTTCAAAGTCCAGTGCATGATAGGAACACATGAATGCATAATGTTTAGAATAATATGTCTGCAGAAATAGCAGTGAGAAGCACCTTAGATATAAATATGTGTATGCCAGTATTGTACATTGTTATTTCAACATCTTCATTCAGTTGTGTGGATTTCAGACTCATCAAGGTGACTGTTAACAGTGCTGGCAAACAGAATATTTCCTATTTAAAGGTGACCAGTGGGAATAATAAAGGTACCCAGTGCTAATAAAAAAAAACACAAAACTGAAAAATGAATTAATAATGTACAGACTAGGAAACTCCAGAACATTTAACAAGCCCACAGTGATTCTGTTACAGTTAGTTCCATGGCTAAACATCACTCATGTAGTTTACAATGTCAGCTGAGGATTGGAATGTGTTGTACCACCCACCCAACCACATACAGGTTATTAGGTAATGATCAGGATTATGCCACTTACACTTATGTACTTATTCCATAGTGGGAGGGATTCATCCATCGTTCAATAGGATCACTGCCTTTCAGCCTGAAGCTCCAGGTTAAAGCTCTGCTCCAGGACCTGAGCCACAGAAGGGCATTCTCAACAGATTGATACTCAACCCACTAATCCTTATGACACTTTTCCAATATTCCCTAAAGTGGGAAAATCGCGCATAAAGTTGCAAAACAAACAATTCTGCTGTTCAGTACCAGGTTATAATCTTCTCTTACATGTTATTTGCCAGCAATCACAGTGTTCGAAGGTTGAGTTCACAGCATTTACTGACAACTTACTTTTTATAACCGGACACCAGCTCCAAATAGTTGGTTGGGGTCACATAGTTGTGCCTCCTCAGTTCCAGCAACATTTTTTCAGAATATGTTGTCACTGAACGGTGCATAGTCACAAAGATGTGCGCCAGGTTACTGCGTAGCTAGAACAATGGAAAGAACGGTTGGCACCAAGGACTAAGATAACTATATACTCTGCTGCACAAATGCTCCACTTGAGATAATCTGGCTTCTTTCTGTGATTTGCCATCAAGATTTATTTTTCATTACTCCATTTATTCATTCGTCCCTGGGGCTGCAACACAGTGAAAATTGCCTCTCTTAGCTTTTCGCACCTTCTATGAGCTCCGGATCACCATATCACTACTTCTTATTTGCAGACTACTTCTTCACCTATTTCAGCTACAATACTATCAGGCATCTTGCACCATCAGCCTGGGCCCTACAACTGAATCTCTTGATTTGGATCATCATTTGGTACGGTGTAATCTTTGATGGTACATCCCAATTGCAATTTGCTGACTAACATTTTCATGCTGAGTAAGGGCTTGGGCAGATGACAAATATCACCTTGTAAACATAAGCCAGGAAATGCACTAAAGTCTTGGCCTCAAACCTAACAACTGGCCCTGACATATCTCTCATGTCTCTTTCTATTTTAAGGCTTGTTTTAGAGATCTGGAACAATTACGCACTATAGAAGCAGGCCATTTGGCCGACCTGCTCCGTGCTGTAGTCTCTACTCCAAAAACATCATCCCACAACCCACTTCATCTCACCCTCTTAGCCTATCCTTTTATTCCTTTCTTCCTCATGTATTTATCCAGCTCACCCCTTAAATGTACACATATTATTTGCCTCAAACACTCTCTATATGAGAAAACTCTTTATTCTCATCTAGGGAAAGGGGTTACTTCTGAGTTTTCAGATGGATTTTTGTTTTTAATTCATTTGTGGTTTTATTAGTGACAGCCTGGATCTTGGATCCCACACACTCACCCTGCCCCACCAACCAATGGAAATCTGCAGGATATCTGCATTATTAAAATACCTACAGAATTTGACCCTTATGTTCATCACCCCTCAGCCCTCTCTCTTCTAGAGAAGGGAATCCATCCTTTTCAATCTTTTTTTCAATCTTTGCTGATCTCTGTAACACCTTAGTTAATAGAGAAAGCATCCAGGATAGTGTAAAAATGAAAGGCACATGTATAACCTTCAAGCTAGCTCACCTAAAATCTGAGCTGACAGAAGGTCTGCCAAGTTTCTGGTTCAATTGCTAGCCAATGCTAAGATGGTTGCTCTCGGCCTGAGCAGTGGTCCAGGTCCACAATTAGTTGCAGAAACTTTTCACTAGAGAAGGGGGAAAAGATGAAGCAAAGTGCCCCAGCCACTTCGCAGTATCTGCAGCCAGGTGGTGTATTTGGAGGAAGGATAGGGTGAGGTAAATTGTCGAGATCCATAGCCATCTCAGACTGGAGATGCCAGCAGTATAGTTCATCATTATTTAAATTAACTGGGGTGCTGAGGGCGAATGGTAAGGCACAAAAGTGGTCACAGCTCATTCTGATCTGAATAATTCCATACCTCCTCTGATCCTCCAAGTTCCACGTTCTTCAGGTATCGCTCGGCCACTTCAAGCAGAGCATCCCTTGGCCATTCAGAAAACCAGTCGATGGTGGTGCAATTCACTAACGCTGGGTACTGGCGTACACGATTCCTTTAAAACAGTTAAAGAGAAGACAAAACATCCTCAGGCAAAGCATGCCACTCTTTTAAAGTCCTCTAGCTGATGATATCCATTTGACCAAAAGTAGCTCAAGTATCAAGACAAGATCAGTCTTCATCTTCACCTTGCAGCAGCTATCTGTGCTGACATAAGGTTCAAAGGGGTCTACTTAAATTGCTTTCAGCCTGCTTCATCTACTGGTCATGCTGTGGCTGGGATTGTGAAATGGTTGATATCAATTAAGAATGATGAAATTGGGAGAGATTGATTTGTGGTGAATGAGTCAATGTCACCCATTAAACACCATCAGTCAAAGCCCAAAAAAATCTCTTTGTGTGGAGGATTAATTGACAGATTGTGTGAAGATATTGCAGCTTTTGTATCTCCCTGGCTAGATTTCTGGTTCTGCCAACTTGGGCAGACACAGCCAGAGAATGAGGAACACCACAGGAAATGAAAATATACTGAAGCTCCCACTATTGCTACTTGGTCTCTCTCGGATTGAGATATTGGTTAAAATTTGGGTGAACTATTCCAGCTCTGTGCCAGCAACTGGGTGTGTGACCTGAGCTCATGTTGATCCACACACCACACGTTCCACCAAATAGAGCTGCCTCCAGATTGAAATGAAAATGCATAGTTCCAGTGCTCAACATCACTCCATCGGTGTGTGCATGTCAAGATTTAGACAAGTTGCAAATGTTTCAACAGTAAACCTGCCTAGCATCAGCTGGGAGAAACATGACAGGGCAACTGTGGGCATCTATAATCCAAATTGGATAAACTCAACCACATGAAGTAATGAGAAAAGCTCCATAGTGCAGTAAAGTAGAAGACATTAAACCATGAACGTAGAGAACTAAAAAGAGGAAGCCACATGTACAATAACAATATCATGAGTTTGTTGATTTTAAACAAGTCAAAAGGAGTGCAATTCATTGGGCTCTCCTCATTAGCACTCTGGAACTAAAAGCATTGACACATGGTTGATGCTGAATAAAGGACTTCAGTGCAAAAATAACACATGCATCTTTGATCTCCTATGAATTGATTCCAGTGATTACACATTCTCCATAACAAAATTTACCTGAAGGGATCTCCAATAGGACTCATGCACAACACGACATGAAGATTACTACGCACTCTTTCCATGAGAAAATTGAAGATGCTTTCATTGGTTTCAGGTATGGACTCTTCCTTGGCTGCATCTAACAATGCATTTTTAATCTATGAATAGAGAAAGCGATCAATAACAGCACCAGACTATGGTCTGCTTCTTTGTCTCACTGTGAGAGGCTCCATCCAAAGATACAAAGACTAGGAAAAAGCTACCTCAAACCACCACGCTAACTGGTGGGATTCCCATTCCTCTTGACGATATTTTCAGCGAGGCCTCAGATGCAAGTTTTTTTTTTAAATTTTGCCATTACGAAGAAATTGTTGAAACATTCTGAATAAGCAATAGATTCCCAAGTTTGTTAAAAGTTACCAACATAAAGGATTTCATTCAGGTAATGACTTGAAAATGTAAGGCAAGCAGAAATCATTAGCTTGCCTTCTCTGTGTTTATGCGCACACACTGTCAGAGGGTCAGTGCCGAGGAAGCGCCGCACTGTCGGAGGGTCAGCGCTGAGGGAGCACCATACTGTGGGAGAATTCTTACTGAGGGAGCGTCCACTGACAAAGGGTCATTTACTGGGGAAATGTCACGTTGTTGGAGGGTTAGTACTGAGGAAGTGCCCACTGTCTGCGAGTTAGTTGTGAGGGAGTGCTGCAAATTAGAAAGGGGTGATCTTTCAGATGAAATGTTAAAACAAGGTTCCATCTTGGTAGGTCTTAAATTTTGCCATGGCCATTTCTTTGAAAAAGACCAGTGTTACAGGCAAATAACTATCGCCCAATTAATACCACTAATATCATTTGTCTACATTGTAACAGTGGCCATGATTTTTTTAAAAAAAACTTAACTGGTTGAAAAGTATTTTGGACATCAAAAAGTTGTGTAGAGAGCTATAGAAATACAAGTCTTTCTTCCTTATTCTTCTCTGTCTCAATCAATGTCCCGATGATCATCCTCAGCATGTTTTCCGATTAAGGCATGTTTTAGTTAGTGTTTCTCAATGGCTTAATGCATTGTCGCACTTTTACCAATTCCTGACATGGTTGAGATTTTAGCGGGTGATGTAGTGAAACCTTTGGGGCTGGCTACTGAAAGGTACATAGGGCAAATGAAAATCTCACCCTCAATTGCACCCCACCCTACTCCACTAACTGGGTAAACTTTCTCAATGACAGATGAACTGCTGCATTCATCATGGTTAACTTGCTTTTGCTGCATTACAACAATGTATACCCTTCCAAAGTGCTTCATTGGTTTTGGAATGTTCTGAGGCAGTGAATATCATCTTAAAAAATGAGATGTAGTTCTTTCATTCAGCCTGTGGGAGGTTGACAAAAGATTCTGAATGGAACAATGGATTCCAACAAAGAATGTTTTAGACATTAGGTTTATAGACACATTGACAATTTTTCAATAATACAGAGTGTGTTTTGGTGTGCACTGAGAGTGGCAGTGTAACAACAGTCAAGGCTGAATCTGATTACAGAGAGCATAAGACAAGAAGATTTGAAGGGGAGGTGACGGCCTAGTGGTATTATCGCTGGACTATTAATCCAGAGACCCAGATAACGTTCTGGGGGCCCAGGTTCAAATCCTGCCATGGCAGATGGTGGAATGTGAATTCAGTAACAATTCAATCGATTGTTGGAAAAACTCATCTGGCTCACTGATGTCCTTTAGGGAAGGAAACTACCATCCTTACCTGGTCTGGCCTACATGTGACTTCAAATCCACAGCAACGTGGTTGACTCTTAACTGCCTTCTGGGCAATTAGGGCTGGGCAATAAATGCTGGCCTGGCCAGTGACTCCCATATCCCGTGAATGCATTAAAAAAAAATTTAAAACAACCAATCTCGCTACTGAGCTCAATCACTCACTTCTTCAAACTCGTCTACTTTGAACAGGTTCGGAACTTCGCCGGAACTCAGGATATTATTAATATCTTCCAAAAAGGATTCTTCAACCAACTGGGTGTCCGTAAACAGGAATACTGTTGGGTTATTTACAACTCCAGCTTCACGGTAGATTTTCTTTAAGTCTATAAAAGTACAGATGAGTTCAGTTGACAGAAATGTTTTTTAAATACACTCAGTCTCCACTTCCTCTCCTCAAGTTATGAAGTGCTAAGCACCATCTGCCCATGAGACCAATCTCTAGTGTGCGCTAGACCACAGAGATGACTATTGTCACCCATTCAGCTGCAGAACTTCCCACTTCGGCTCCTTGTCCTGCCCCCCTGAACCATTCCTCATGGTGGATAATGGGGCCTCAAATGTTTGTTAGAGAAATCTGGAATCAATCTTGTTTAAGCTTGGGCGAGTGAGACAAAATTTTAAAATTACTTTTAACTTTGAGTGGTGCTTTAGTTCTGTGAAGACCTTACAATAGGATGGCTGTACAGAGACCTACTTTTAATAAGAGAAGGATACAGTGAGTCAGGTTCTTAAAGTGAAGAGTTAATGTCAGTTCCAGACCAGGTTAAAAACCCAGAAGTGATTATTTAAGCAGAGTACAGTGAAGCTCAAACATATGATAGCTCCAGGAAGCAGTGAATTCAGATTCAGTTTAAAAAGTGAGGTCTGAAGTGATGTAAACATACCAAGGTATCAGGTATAGGGCTACTGGTCTGAGTATGATATGAGTGGCATTCTGAGTACTGCGCCAGGAGAGGCGTTTTGAGTACGGGATCAGAGGGGTATTTTGAACACTACATAAAGGCTGTTTTGTTTCTTTACAATTTAATTAAGGAGTGTTTTGGGATAATACCTTTACTGTGTGCTTTAGATCTTTAAATTTGTATTTTGAGCAGATTGTTTGGATTTCTCTATTTCATCTACACTCCTTTTGTAATGAAATTCTATTTCATTGTTAAAGCCAATCTGCTGTTTGCGTGCCTGTGGTTCAGTGAGAGGCCAATTCCTTAAAACCAAAATAAATCAAATTACCAAGTAACTTCCTGTCTGAGATCTCATTGTCTGAGGATACCATCAGCTGGGGTCATAACACTGCCTTTGGGTCAAAAGACCTGGGCACAAGTCCCATCTGCAACGTGGTTGTGTCCAGGTTTTGATTAAAAATATCTACAAATTCATTTTGTTGTTTGTACCCAATCCCGTCTTAACCCACACACTATGGTTCTCACTAAACAGTAATCAAGAGCCAAAGTCTACAGTCTTAAAACAGCCTGGTCAACATTACCATCTCTTAGCTGGCACTGACTAACACAGTGCATGTTAAGATTGGGCTGCATCAAATTGTTGGTACGTTCAGCCACAAAGTTCATTTTGAATGACAGGGAGGTTCTAGGTCAAGCATTTTCATTGAGAAATGAGATGAATTAAGATTCTTTGTCTGAGGGCAGGAAGGAGATTAATACATTAAAACACCTAGACCTACCTTCTCTGAACTCCAGCTTACGGTAGACCTTAGTAACTTCGATTTGGTAGGTATTGTAGTCAGAGATGAAGGCAGATAGCTGAGATAGGCTCTGCCGTCCACTTCCCCCGATCCCAACCAACAGCATGTTGCCACGTGGCTGACTGATCACACGAATAATCCGTGTCACTGAAATAAGGGTGGAAAGAAGAGAACACAAATTCAAGCAGACTGGCTGAGGTTCAACAGAGATGTAACGGCCCACTGTTAGGGTACAGTGTGGGACTACAGCTACAGAGAATGTTCCAGTACAGTTTCCTCAATGATTAATACAATTAAAACAAGACGCTTTCCCTCCTGCACTCAAATCCTCTTGCATTACTGTTTGCCTTCCCAAGTATTTGCTGCAGCTGCATGCTAGTGACTTATGAACAAGAAATTCTAGGTCCCTTTAGTCATCAACATTTTCCAATCTCTTACCATTCAAGAAATACTCTAAAACCTTCGTTCCTCCTGCCAAAGTGGATAACCGGACACCCATTAGTTTCTGAGATAATAGGTACTGCAGATGCTGGAGAATCCGAGATAACAAGGTGTGGAGCTGGATGAACACAGCAGGCCAAGCAGCATCATAGGAGCAGGAAAGCTGGACGTTTTGGGCCTAGACCCTTCATCAGAACCCTTTCATCCAGCTCATGTGTTCATCCAGCTCCACACCTTGTCATCACCCATTAGTTTCTATTTACCATGCTCTTGCCCAACCACTCAACCTGACTAAATTCCCTTGAAGCCTCTACATTCTGCATACTTCACATTCTCACTGGGTTTTGGAAATATTACAATTGCTTCCAAATATCCCAATCATTGATAAAGATTGTGAATGAAATAACTCCACAGAGGCCAGTATGCCATCACCAAGTCACCCTTTATTTACACGTGGAATGTCATTGACACTGAGCCAGCTTCCTCAGAGCCAGCTCCCAGAGTGAACTAGATCTCTGATACTCTTGTCAGCCAGGGCTTCTTGGTTGGCCCAGATTAACAGCCCCAATCAGGGAATTCATATCCTATGAGGGCCACCCTAGCTGACCTCGTTACAATCACTACAGGGAACAGGCTCAAGTACTGATCCCTGTGGCACCTGAATGGCCACAGCCTACCAATGCATGAATCATCCATTTATTCTTACTGTCTACTTTCAATCCACGCTAGTGCATTAGCCCCAGTCCCATGTATTTTAATTGCTTATTAAATTGATCATTAGCCTTCTGAAAATCTAAATACACCACATCCACCAGTTTCCATTTATCGATTACACTAGTGAAATGTTCAAAAAACCCTCAGGTTTGTCAAACATGATTTTTCCTTCATAAATCCTCATTGTCTGTGTCCAATCAGACAATTATTTTCTAAATATCCAATGATCACATCCTTTATCAATAGATTCTAGCCAGGTTAGCAGATATGTACTCCCCTGCTTTCTCTCTCCCTTTCTTAAACAGTAGGACCGGCTTTGTAGCTTTCCAATCTGTATGTACTGTTGTAGAACTGATAGAATTTTGAAAGATGATCACCAATGCATCCACCATCTCTGCAGCTATCTCTTTCAACACTGTAACCCATTACAGGGGTTTATCAACTTTTAGTCTGATTAAATTCTCCAGCGCCATCTTTCTTTTTTAACTAACACTAATTTCTTTCAGTTTCAAACTCTCATTGAATCCTTGATTCTTAATTATTTCAGGGAGACTTTTTATGGCTTCATGTGTGAAGATGAACACAAAGCACTTATTTAGTTCTCTGCCATTTCTCTCGTCCCTATTTAAATTGTCTTGACCCTGGTGAAAATGCACCCAGATTCCCTTGGCTAATCTTTTCTTTTTTAAATACCTATAGAAGTTTTTACAACCTATTTTTATGTTTTCTGCTATTTTACAATCATATTTTATTCTCTCTTTCTTCATTAATTTCTTGGCGATCCTTTGTGAAATTCTAAAATTCTCCCAATTCTCAGGCTTATGAAAAGTTTTGGCAAATTTATATTCTTCCTCCTTTGGTCTAATACTATCTTTAATTTCTAAAGAGAGAGATTAGCATGGCGATAATGTCACTAAACTGGTAATCCAGGAAATAATCCAGATTAACACTCCAGTATTATGGGTTCGAATCCTACCACACCATGGCAGACAGTGAAATTTGATTTCAATGTAAATAATAAAAATATTCAATAAAGAGCCAACCTAATGGCAACTACTGCTATTGTCATAAAACACCGTCTAGTCTTTAGGAGAGGAAATCTGTTGTTCTTACCCAGTCTAGTTTACATGTGACTCCAAATCGACACCAATGTGGTTGACTCAGCTGCCACTGGGTGATCTGGCAGTAAATGCCAAAGAAAACTAAACTGAAGACTGGATTCTCAGACAAAATTTTAGCCATCTGGCCCAGGATCCTAATAACCTCCTCATACAGTATACAAAGCGGTACAGGGTGCTGGAGTCATTTTATAATGTTTACCATGTTCAATGGCATCTTTGAACAGGACGAGGCTCATCGGCACCACCCCAGGGGTGGAGTTATACTCATTCAGCTGGTGCTCCATGTACATTTTAAGGGCCTTGAAGTTTGTTAGGTCTTCATATACATCTCCTCGTATGAAGTCGCCTGGCGAAAAGGAAAAAAGAGATGCGAACACTCCAGGTTAAATCAGGCCTCCCTTGCAGATGATCCTTGTCCTGACATTGATCCAATGTTGATCTTTGAGCACATCCATCATAATCCCAAGTAATGCACTTTAAAGCAGTACATTTTGTTACCCTTTTGAAGTGAAAGGTGTTGGTTAGCTGTCGGCTGGGTGGTTGGTTTGCTATGCAGTGTGAAAACAACAGCATGGGTTCAACTCCTGCACTGGCTAAGGCTGCCATGAGGAATTCTCTTTCTCAACCTCTCCTCTCACCTGAGGCTGGTTAAACCACCACGAGTCCGTTCTCTCTAATAACAGCCATGACGTGGAGATGCCGGTGTTGGACTGGGGTGGGACAAAGTCACACCACACCAAGTTATAGTCCAACAGGTTTATTTAAAATCACAAGCTTCCAGAGCCCTGCTCAAGTGTCACTTCACTGGACAAAGCAGCAGCACTCCGAAAGCTTGTGATTTTAAATAAACCTATTGGACTATAACCTGGTGTCGTGTGAATTTGGACTCTAATAATAGAGCAGCCCTATGGTCTGGTAAGACTATGATGACTTTACCTTCCCTTGCAAAGTATGCATTATATTTGCTGCTTATAGGTCAAACAACATATACCACAAGCCAGCAGCCAATCTCACAATAGCAAGAAAGGTAGCTATCCCGAGTTTAATAACCTGACCTCTTCCCAAGAGGATGTTCCTATTAGATTGTGTTTCCTTTGAGATTAGTAACTCTAAAAGGCAGAGACCAAATTCAACATAAATCTCAAAGAAACATCTGCACATCACAAAGGATGATGTGCATCACTATCTGAGCTTTCGCATCATCACCAGGGGGGAAAATGGCACAATATCCCTGAGACAGGGAAAGTTCTCTTTATTCATGTATGATTTTATTTTTAAATATTATACATCCATCCTTACCAAAGATGGGTGACTGCTTAGTTGGGCAGAGGCTGTGGAAGGTTACATCTAAGAAAGTGCCTAATTTCTCATTCAGCAACGTCACAAACAGTTCCATGTCCTTATGGTCCACAAACCGATCAGAAAATACCCTGCATCAACGAGACAGGAGAGGTTGGCTTGGTAATCAATTAAGTTGGGAATACAGTACTACAGCGATTGAGTCATACAGATGCTGGACTAAAGATTAATGATCCAGAGGTACAAGTTCTAATCTGGGGAATTCAAAATTCTATCAATTAAATGCAAGTGGAATAAAAAGATAGGCATGAATAATGGTAACCCCGAAACCACTAGATTGTCAAAAAATGTATTTGGCTTGTTAATGGTGTTTATGAACTCTTCTCCTTATTTAGTCTACCCTATGATTCCAAAAAACAATGCATTTGACACTTAACTAACTCTCCGGATTTGCCAACAAGCCACTAAAGGATGTGTACTCAGGCAGCAGCTTGCCATCATCTTCCCAATAGCAATTAGGGACGGGAAATAAATGCATTCGTGCCGGTGATGCTTCCATTACAAAACTGATTTAAAATAAAAAGGCTTTCAAAGAGGGAGACAAGTTCAATTCTGGTATCCCTGCTGTAGGAAAGATGTTGTGAAACTCGAAAGGGTTCAGAAAAGATTTACAAGGATGTTGCTGGGGTTGAAGGGTTTGAGCTATGGGGAGAGGCTGAATAGGCTGGAGCTATTTTACCTGGAGCATCGGAGGCTGAGGGGTTATCTTATAGAGTTTTATAAAATCATGAGGGGCATGGATATGGTGAACAGTCAAGGTCTTTTCCCCAGGGTAGGGGGATCCAAATCCAGACAGCATAGGTTTAAGGTGAGAGGGGACCTAAGGGGCAACTTTTTAATGCAGAGGGTGGTGCATGTATGGAATGAATTGCCGGAGGTGGTAGTGGAGGCCAGTACAACTACAACATTTAAAAGTCAATGGAGGGGTACATGAATTGGAAGGATTTAGAGAGATATGGACCAAGTGTTGGCAAATGGGAGATTAATTTAGAATAGTAGGAACTGCAGATGCTGGAGAATCTGCGATAACAAGGTGTAGAAGCTTGGTGAACACAGCAGGACAAGCAGCATCAGAGGAGCAGGAAGGCTGACGTTTCAGGCCTAGACCCTTCTTCATTTTTCTGAAGAAGGGTCTAGGCCCGAAACGTCAGCCTTCCTGCTCCT
>JAHRHZ010000184.1:108841-125327 GCA_024137785.1 Ginglymostoma cirratum | reverse complement strand
CGCTCCCTCAGCACTGACCCTCCGACAGTGCCCGCTCCCTCAGCACTGACCCTCCGACAGTGCCCGCTCCCTCAGCACTGACCCTCCGACAGTGAGGCGCTCCCTCAGCACCGACCCTCCAAGAGTGCCCACTCCCTCAGCACCGACCCTCCCACAGTGCGACACTCCCTCAGCAGTGACCCTCCCACAGTGCGACACTCCCTCAGCACTGACCTTCCCGCAGTGTGACACTCCCTCAGCCCTGACCCTCCCACAGTGCGGCACTCCCTCAGCCCTGACCATCCTTTAGTACGGTTGCTGATGGTGTTTGTTCTCAAATTTCTAGAGCGGAGATCAAACAACAACCATCCACTTTAAAACCACATGTACTACACAGTCACCCAAAGCTGACACTAGCTCACAGCAGCAAAAATACACATCCCTCCAAATTGGAATGTGCCGCTTGTGCTTAAAGATACACACTCAACATATCTGGACTATTGTTGTGTACTAGTCAGCTACTGAATTACCCCATTCTCCACTGTAGCCAAGGTCTCATACAGGTTACACAGGGCAACCACGCCACTGTGCTCAGCAATTGGAATCAGCTCTTTGCAGTGCAATTTCTTGAATGTCAATGTCTTCTCAACACTTTTCTGAAACATTTCCTGCAGATGCTCTTGTTCATCCTGCAAATTGAGTGCAGAAATCTTGGTCAATTTTTGCAAAGTACAGAAAGAGGCTCACACAGAGTAGAGGACAAGGGTGTAAGAAACCAACAGGGGCTGTGTTACTTTCTCTAGCATCTGGAAGGCAGGAGCACTGCAGGTGGTGAACTGGTCTGTCAGTTTATTAATATATCAATGAAACAATGAAACAAGATCATTCCCTCATTCCATCCAGTTCTAAAAACTGCTGTTTACATTCAGTGGAGTGTTTTCAATCATGCTTGCTTCACTTACAATGACTGCCATTGTTACGTGGATATTAACTCACTAATAGGGTGTGAACGAGTACATAAATTTGCCCAACCAGAAACTATAGCCTTTGAAACATTTTCTCTGACATACGACAAGGTGTGGGTGAGGTGAGAATGATGTGACAGGCAGTCAATGTCATTGAGAGGAGCAGGTGAGGTGAGAACTATGTTACAGGCAGTCAGTGTCACTGAGAGGAGGCAGCAAGGTGATAACAATGCTACTGGCAGTCAGCTTCACTGAGAGGCACGATGAGGTGAGGGGAGGATGAACAGCCAAGGATTATAGAAAGAGAAAGAAATTAGACCATGCAAACAAACTTTACAGAGTTACGTAAGAAATTGAAAAGCAGCACTTTAAGGGTAGGCATTACTTTAAGGTGGGGGGGTTGGTGTGCTAATTTTACAAAGATAAGATATGATAGGCCCGAGTAGACTGGGAACAGAGACTTGAAGATAAAACTGTGGCAGAAGATTTTCAAGAAGGAAACAACAAGGGTATGGGGCAAATATGTTCCCGTAAAGACAAAGGATATGACCAAGACCCTGGATGTCAAGGAACCTAAACATTAGAATACCGATAAAAAAGAGCAGCTTCTGACAGATAACAAGGGCTCTTCAGAAGCTTCTATTGTGAAGGATACCTTTGCTCGTTTGTTCAGCCAGGACTGAACATAAGGTTTCCATCCCAGATCTGAGTAGTCATTGTAAACCATTCCACAGCGAGACACAGTGGCAGGGGAAGCCACTGCCAGATTCTCCACCTCAAAGAGCAGCGAAACCTGGGAAGAAAAGCCAAAACCTGCTGTCAAACACCTCTGCTGGCTTATTGTCATCATCTGCAGTGGGCCACCAGGTAAGGGCACTCCCTTCTGAGACACACAGGTCAGCAGTTCCCAGGTCAATGTCTGGGTGCCTGCTGAAATACCTTGCTCTGCCCTCCTTTACTGGTGACACTGACCTTGCTGGCAATCCAATGCCCAGAACACTGTGCGTGAATGTGATCAAGGGGATGGTCATCATGAGGTGGGAAGACTTGAGACAGATCACAGGTATGGCCAGTGGTACCTTCACACTCAGTCAATGAAGATGAACAGGCAAGTGCAGCAAGCAATTGGGAAGTTATATAGGTTTTCATTGCAAGAAGATTTATTTCAGAACATAGATGCCTTATATTATATGCAGTTGCAGTTATATGTCAGATGCAGTTATACAGGGCCTTCTCGAGACAATGACTGAAGTACTGCATCCAGTTTTGGTCTCCCCACTTAAGGAAATATTTGCCATAAAGGTAGTGCAGCAGAGATTCACTAGACTGATACTGGAGTTGGTAGCACTGTCCTTTGAGAAGGTTGAATCAACTGGGCCTGGTTTCACTAGAGTTTAGAAGGATGAGTGGGTGACCTGTTTGAAACGTAGAAAATTCTAAAAGGACTGGACAGATTCAATACAGGGAAGCTGTTTTCTTTGGCTGGGGAGTCTAGAACTCGGACACAGTCTCATGGTACAGGGTGGACCATTTAGGATTGTGATAAGAAAAAGGTTCTTCACTCAAAGGGTGGGGAATTCTCTACCACAGAAGCCTGTGAAGGCCAAATCATTGAATATATCAGGAAAGAGAGAGATACATTTTCAGATTTTAAAGGCATCTTGGGGTATGGGGAGAAAGTGGGAAGTGGCACTGAAGTAGAGCATTGGCTATGACTATATATTGAAAGGTGGAGCAGGCTTGATGGGCTGAATGTCCTACCTCTTGTTTAGTTTCTGTGTTTCTATGTACACGGAGACACACGCACATTTACACATATTCAGGTATAGGGACACAAGAGTGCACACAGAAACAGTACACAAGAGCGCAGTCACAGAGACACATATGTATGCTTGCACAAACATGCATAACAGTTTGTGAATGCAAGTTGACAGATAACAATCAGGTTGAAATATCCTGACCGACATTTGCTTTCCCGAGAGTTTATCTGTTCAGCACCAGGACATTGAGCCAAATAGTCAGCTCGCTGTCTGTTTGTCCATCTAAATTAACCTCAACCAAGTAGACTGATTCTCTTGAGATAATAGGAACTGCAGATGCTGGAGAATCTGAGATAACAAGGTGTAGAGCTGGATGAACACAGCAGGCCAAGCAGCATCATAGGAGCAGGAAAGCTTGACGTTTCGGGCCTAGACCCTTCATCAGAAAATGATGAGCATTGAGACTGATTCTCATTGCTGGATTCAACAGGGTCACAGATTGGAGCTTAACATCACTGTACAAGTTTCCCATACCCTACACAAATCTTGGCATTCTGTACCTGTGCCACGTGACAGGCATCAAAGGCATAGGGACACTTACCTGTTCTGGCATAGATATCCGCTCTCCGTTGATCAGTGTCAGCACCTTATTGTCATCCATGACGGAGTTCATGCTCTCAATCCATAGTGTGTCCACAGGTCCATCAAACAGGATCCACTTCTCATCTGGTTTCTCATCTGCAAGCGCAGAAAAGGTTTCATTCAAATTGGCAACTGGAGCACCAAGAGATGTGACCACAAATAATTAATCTAAGGCACCCGAAATCTGTGGCATGGTGGCTCAGTGGTTAGCACTGCCGCCTCACAGTGCCAGGGAACCAGAGTTCAACTCCTCCCTCGGGCGACTATCTGTGTGGAGTTAGCACATTCTCCCCGTGTCTGTATGGGGTTCCTCCGGGTGCTCCAGTTTCCTCCTACAGTCGAAAGATGTGCAGGTTAGGTGGATTGGCCATGCTAAATTGCCCATAGGGTTCAGGGATGTATAGGCTAGGTGGGTTAGATATGAGAATTGCAGGGTTACAGGGATGCGGTAGGTCTAGGCAGGCTGCTCTTCAGAAGGTCAGTGTACATTCAATGGGGCGAAATGGCCTGGTGCCACAATGTAAGGATTCTACGATTCTGAAGAAGGATGACTAGACTCGAAGCATTAACTCTTTCTGTCTCTACGGATACTGCCCAACCGGCCGAGTTTCTTCAGCAATTTCTGTTTTCATTTCAGATTTCTAGCTTCCACAGTTCCTTGTTTTATTTTAAGGCAACTATGACTTTAACTCTTAGACTGGAACATTTGATAGCTTATTCCTGGAGCTATCACAAACCTAAGTTTAAATGAACTCATCTTCAAGTCTTCTTTCAATCTGAGACTATCACTCTTTACTCTAGCGTAAACATAGGGTAGCATAGTTTACTATATTCTCCTCTTCTAAGAAACATTGCTTTAGAAATGCATCTCTGCGCAAGAGAACACAAAATAGTCTAAACAAAAATATATCTCTCTCTCTGTCTCTCTCAAACTTGAAAGAAATTCAGTCCAGAAAATTCAAACAAACATTAAAGTACAATGTTTTACCTTGCTAAAAAAAATCCTAATGTAAACCATAGCTCATTAGATTGCCAAAGTGGATCTCACAAACTGTTTTAAAGGAAATCACCATGGCTATAGAAATCATTACAAGCTAATTATTAACTTCAGACACTCAGAAAATCTATATATTACAAACTCAAAATCCAAAAGTCAAACTTAAAATAAATGATATTGAAAACATGCATAAACTAGACAGTTTATATCACAAATGCACTACTTGAGAGGGCAGTATAAGCAGATGCAACAGGAACTTGCAAAGGGGCACATTTTTGCAGGAAATGAGGAAAAACTGAGTAGGCAGGGACAGGTCCACTTAAATTGCACCTTCAAAGAGCCAGCATGGGCACAATGAACCAATGGCCTCCTTCTATCTGTGCCCTATCACGAAACCATTCATAGAGCATGTTTATGGCCACGATCAAATTGATCTGCTTAAAGAAGGTAGTTCTTGGCAATGGTGCTCAACAGGAGACTAATTAGACATGTGGAGACTGACAAACAATTATTTGAAGGTTAAATAATGGTTGTGTTGCAGATCCAGATAGATTAATTAAAGCTTCCGTGCGCTGGCAGCATGAATGCCTTCACATTATGCATGGAATGTTAAATTATAAGATCTGAACCTCCACAGGCCAATATGAAAATAAATAATTCATTGGGTGTCCCAGCCCATCCTGCTGGCCAAAATTGAACAAACAGGTGAAGAGAAAAATTCAATCATGAAATCCTCTCAGCTCAATCTTCATTCGAGCTGTACTGATTCCCCCACTTTGTGTCTAGGATGTGTAGATGCAAAGTTAAATCATGGGCCAGCAGTGCAAAACAACACAAGGATGAATAATTAATTCTGTGAGATCACCCGACCGTATGACTGAAAATTTAAATAAAAGATCACTGTCGCTGAGTGACAAATTATTTCATCATCAGCTTGATGTTTTTGTTCAGGTCTATCTGAAATATATATGTGATTGTGACCATTCAATACATATCTTCACTCACTGAGTTAATGCATTGGAAAGAACCTAAAGTCTCCCCTCAGCACAGCATCCAAGTGACCCTGAAATCACTTGAGTCTCTGTCAGCCATGCTGCGGTGGGTAGTAAAACAAGCCTGACAGAGTGGCTGAATATTCCAGTCCCGCTCCAGAAACTCAACCTTAGAACTATACCACTCACAATGCAGTGCCGAGGGAGCGCCGCACTGTCGGAGTGAAAGTACTGAAATGGTGCCGCACTGTCGGAGGGTCAAAATGGAGGGTGCACCACATTCAATATCTTCTCAGCATCTACTCTGACAAGCACCCTCGTAACCTTAAGGGCTCATAAGTTCTCCTTATAGTCTTCTGAATCCCAGTGTGAGCCCGATCTGCTCAATGTTTCCCCATAAGACAGTCCCTTCATCCCTGGAGTCAGGCTGGTGAACATTCTCTAAACTGCTTCCAAGGCAAGTCTATCCCAGTTTAAACAAGACCAAAACAGTGTACAGTACTCCATATCCAATTTGACCGATACCCTGTACAGTTGCAGCAAAATTCCTCATCCCTCTTGCAATGAAGGTCGGCATTGCATAGGTGTTTCTCATCACTTTCTGTACCCGCTTTTTAACATTTTGTGAATCACGTAAAACCCACGTTACACCCAGAACCCTTTGTACTGCAGTCCCTCTTTGTTTAATAATATTCTTCTTTTCCATTCTTCCCGCCAAAGGGCACAACCTTACACTTTACAGCATGGGGATTCTCCCCGGTATCATCAACATTACCGGAGAGAAAAGAAGTTACCCGCTCACGAGAAAATTGCTTCATGTGGAAGCATGCAGCACACAAATTGGCCGCTGTGTTTCCAATATGACAAGAGTGACTCGGCTTTGAAAAGTATGTCAATGGCTGTAAATCTGTTCGGGGGTGCCCTGAAGTGACAGAAGATGCAATAAAAATGCAAGCCTTTCCTTTTATTATTGGCACTACCCCACCTGGGATCCATTGCATTCTTAAATCATGCTTTGTGACAGCCTACCCAATCTTGCCTTTTATCGATTTAAGCTTCTGCTTCCATCCACCTTTCCTGTACACCCTCAGCTGGTGCGCCTCGTTTCTCCTTCCTCGCCTGACAGATTTACATTCACCCGTCCCTCACCTCTCTGTTTCCGGGGGGGGGGGGGGTGAGAATGCAGGCGGCTTTTGAAGTTGCCCACGTACCTCCCCGTTCGTGGTCAGCTCACAGTAGGGGGTCAGTCCAGCACGAGTGTGTTCTCCAGGTTTGTGTGAGGAGCTGCAGGAATCTTCACTCTTGGCAGGAGGTGGGGGTTGCTGTCTGTGCCCAAGTCTGAAAAGGAGCTTCTGACAGGATGGGGGCTCACTGATCAAACAGGCCTCAGCGACCTCACTTTCTCAGGCTGATATCTCAGTGGAACGTGCCAGCAACACTCTCATCCCGAGAACAGATTAAAAGTAATGCTGGTACATCCTCAGAATTTCTTTTAAATTAGCAGCATGCCGGCCTAACGTTGCTGCATCCATCACATCATCTTCTACTGTTCGGTAAAGGTCTACACAGCAGTACAGTTCCCAGGCCGTTCCATTAACGGGTATCTTAAATCGCGTCTGTGGCCAACAAGCTCCCATTTTCCATTTCAGCGACTGACAGCGTCTCAATTTCTATTTCAATTGCGAGGCGAGTAATCTGCAGGACTTTCATTACGAGATGAGAAATGTTCGCAATTCTTCGCTAACAATACAACAGTGTAGGATTGCTCAGTTACGAGGCGTCCAGCTTGTAGCAATGCCCTGCTTTCAGAAACTGCAAGACATATGGGACCCTTTAGCAAAGCAGCTGAGGACAAACACCATGAATCTCTGTGATCTACAGTTCCTGTAAATTAGATGTAATATCCCCTCTGGGCATCCATGCTACATGCTCATGTCTTCATTCACTTACTCTTAAATCTACGCTCCCTGGAGTTACCTTGATACATAGTCCTGCAGCTAAATGCTTAAAACATAGAATGGTGGTTAAATTGAAGAGGAGGAAGCAAACATCTCCAGAAAACAGAAAAAAGAAAATTAAACCACACAAATACTTCCAGAAAGGAAAGCTTGCATTGATATAGCCCCTGTCACTGCCTCAGCAGGAGGATCACCAAACAGAGTGGCTAATTGTCAAAAGAATAGAATGCAGAGGATAACAAGGTGTAGAGCTGGATGAACACAGCAGGCCAAGCAGCATCAGAGGAGTTGGTAGAAGTTAGGAGTCTGAAGAAGGGTCTAGGCCCGAAACGTCAGCCTTCCTGCTCCGCTGATGCTGCTTGGCCTGCTGTGTTCATCCAGCTCTACACCTTATCTCAGATTCTCCAGCATCTGCAGTTCCTACTATCTCTGAAGCATGGCAGAGGAGTTTATTTTTCATTCAGCAAGATGTTATTATCTGGAAAAGGTCAGCAGATCTGGCAGCATCTGCAGCGAGAAATCAATGTTACTGAGGAAGGGTCACTCGACCTGAAACGTTGCTGACAGAGCTGCTGAGCTTTTCCAGCAATTTCTGTTTTTGTTTCTGATTTACAGCATCGGCGGTTCTTTGGGTTTTTATTGGGATTAGATAAACACGTGAAGGGGAAACAGAATTACTATGAATGACGCAAAAAAACACGCATTTTCAATTTTCATTTTCACGAGCTCCATAGCCAGTATCATAGCCAGTGAAGTGCTCTTGACATTTTGACAGCGTTGTGATGCAAGGAAGGCAGCAGTAATTTGCGTACAGCAAACTCCCATGACGAGGCCATCCATTCTTGTGAGATTCATTGATAGACCAGCAGACCGTAAACAACTCCCCTGCTCTTCTACATGATAGTACCACAGCTTGCTCGGCAGGCGGCTGGGGCCTTTGTGTAAAACCTCACCGAGAGGCGGTAAAGGAGACAATGCAGCAATGGAATGTCGGCCTTGATTCTTTGTGCCCAAGCTTTGGAGGTGGTCTTGAACCCAGAACATTGTGGCTTGGTGGACGAGAATGCCACCAACTCGAACCACAGTTAATTATGAGAGAGAGAGAGAGACAGAGAGAGAGAGAGAGCACAAGAGCAGGAATGACTGGCTAAAACTTTCAGATATCATGGGACAAATGGACATTCCCTCTGCTGTACCTGCCTCCTATTAGTGTTTTGTGTTGCCTCTGTGATGGGGGGGGGGGTGCCTGTGTTGACTGGGGTAAAGTTCATGCTGTGCTGTTCCATAATTACACTTTCTTTTATGCATTCATAGGATTTGGGGGGCACTGGCTAGGCTAACATTTATTGTCCATCCCTAATTGCCCTTGAAGATGGTGATGAGCTGCCTTCTTGAACTGCTACCCTGCTTGTGAGGGTAGGGAGACCCACAGTAGTGCTCGGGAGGGAGATCCAAGATTTTGATCCAGCCACACTGAAGGAACGGCAATATGTTCCCAAAGCAGGAAGGTGTGAAACTTGATGGGGAATGGGCAGGTGATGTTGGTCCCATGCACCTGCTGTTGTTTCTTAGGTAGTGGAGGTCACTGGTTGTAAGGTGCTGTTGAAAGAGCTGTGGTGAGTTACTGCAGTGAATCTAATAGATGGTATACACTGACTGTATGTTAGAAGTGAAGGGTGTGAATGTTAAAAGTGATGGATGGGGTGCCAATTAAGCAGGCTACTTGGTCCTGGATGGTATCAAGCTTCAAGTAGGGAGTATTCCATCACACTCCTGACTTGTGCCTTGCAGCTGGTGGACAGGCCTTTGGGGAGTCAGGAGGTGAGTTACTAGCCACAGACTTCCTAATCCCTGACCTACTCTTGTACTTGAATGGCTAGATCAGTTCAATTTCTGATAGAAAATCCCAGGATGTAGATAGTGGGTTATTCAGTTATGATAACATCATGAATATCAAGAAGCAATGGTTAGATTGTCTCTCGATGGAGATGGTCATTGCCTGGCACTTAAATGGCAATTAATATTTGTACCACACATCAGCTAAAGCCCAGATGTTGCCCAGGTTTTGCCACATTTGTCAGAAGTCACACGACACCAGGTTATAGTCCAACAAGTTTATTTGAAATCACAAGCTTTCAGAGAACTGCTCCTTCGTCAGGTGATGCACTTCAAAGCTTGTGATTTCAAATAAACCTGTTGGACTGGAACATGGTGTCGTGTGATTTCTGACTTTGACCACCCCAGTCCAACACTGGCACTTCCACATCATGGCCACATTTGGAGCTGATTGAGGAAACAAGGAGTGATGAAAGATGCTGAACATTGTGCAATCATCAACTAACATCTCCACTTCTGTCCTTAAGTAGAAGGGAAGTGTAAAGACTATCATTTTATTTTCTGTATTTTTGACTGAAGGCTAAATAGGTGAAAGAACTGTTTTAAAACCAAAGAACTGTGTAAGGAATTGCAGCATTTCTAAAACTAGGTGACTGAAACTCATTCTATGTGGTGTTTACATTGTTGTTTCACTCGAGTAGTGGGGGAAGCTATTTGTACAGCACATTGCACTGGGAGGTGAAATTTGGCTAGCAATAAATAGCTGATTGGTTTTGTGCACTGTGACCAGTTGTAGCTGTTAAGGGTCATCAGCTTGAAGACAACTCTCTGATTCCTCGGCAGCTGAATAGCTTGTGAGTGTGAACAATAGAGAGAGAAGCCTTCAGAGTGTTGGGACAGCAGGCTGGGTTCGTGTGTGTCTCTCTCTCTACAATACAAATACTCAAAGCCTGAAGGAAGAATTTTTTTTTCACACCAATCACTGTAAGCTGTTGTCTTTAATCAGTAACTAAGAGGTTTCACAGTTAGTAAACCAATCTTCTGTGCCTCCTGTGAAAAAAATGAAGGAGCCTGAAGAAAGGTAATCAAAAGGTCAGAAATTCTTGGTAAGCTGAAAATAACATCTCAATGAACCCTGTGGACTGGCGCTATGGAACTTTGCAGAAGTTACCCCTCCAATTTTATTTTTGTTCGTCTGTGTCTGTTTAAATGGAAAGGTTGGGGCGGGGGGATGATACAGAATTGATTGGTAGAGCCCCATACTGTATGTTGATAGTTCATAGCTATTTTCTTATGACCGGCATTTACGTTTTTGTAATAAACATTAGTTCTTATTAAGTAGTCAGTGTTTTTACTAACTTGATTCCAACAAACAGCTAAATTGGGGACTTTATATGGTTTATGTAAACGATTTACTTCTGTGGCGACCCCGGGAGTAGCAGGGCTTGAGAATCAGCATACTTTTCCCAGTACTTCACCATACTTCCCATAACAGGAAGGTCATTGATGAAGCAGCTGAAGATGTTTAAGTCAAGGGCACTAACCTGAGGAACTAGGGCTTTTGTGGTGCAGTAATAGTGTCCCGAATTCTGAACCAGGAGGCTGGGTTCAGAAGTGTATAATATCATCTCTGAACAGGTTAATTAGAAAATATCTACCCTAAGGAACCCCTGCAGAAATGTCCTTGGGCTGACATGACTGGCCACCGACAACCACAACCATCTTTCTTTGTGCTAGGTCAGATTCTCAGTAGAGAGCTTTCCCCTTGATGCTTATTGACTGCAGTTTTGATGGCCTATATCAATGTACCTGCACAGGCGTTCCTCATAAGGCTGGAGAGCACACCATCACTCCATTCATTTGTTGATAGATCATACTCGCCATATAGCTCACCCAGCGACACTGCTTTCGGGTTCAGAGGATACTCCTGCCAAAAGGACCAGGTCAGTGGTGAAAACAGAAACTCAAAAGATAGAAGATAATGACTCAAAACAGGAGATGTTAATTGCTGAGGAAATGTCAAAGTTCAAAAAGACAAGGAGCATTGCCCATTGAAAACCAATTAACCACAGGCCATTTGGCCCACTGAGTCTGCGCTGTACACATACCATCTAGTCTAACACCACTTTCCTGCACCACCATGCACCTTTTAATCTTCCTCAATTTTAAAAATTCTCTTCCCCATTTCCAGATATCTCTATGGTTTTACCACCTCGCTAGCTCTGCAATCTGTTTCCTACCACCCCTCCTATCTCTGTAATCTCCTGTAGACCCTACACCCTTACATCCCACTCTCCTTCCCATGACTTCTGAGCCCAATAAGCTATGTGGAAGACCTGCCCTTAAACTTTTCTTGGTTTCTTGCTTGTTTACTAACCTTGACAAGATTGTAACTGGGGTCTCCGCTCTTGTGGAGGGCCGACAAAGCCCCTTGTAACGTCCGCCATACTACGGTCTTGCCACTGCCTGTTTTTCCCACAATCATGACAGAATGGCGAGAGCTCTTGGTCTCATGCAGCTGAATCACTTTTGCCATTGTGAACTCCGTTATCACGTACCCCAGTTCAATTATCTCAGCTTCAATCGCTTCCTTAAGCTGTGACAGGAAAACAGAAAAGGCAAGACAGACGAATTGTACCATGGTTCAGTTTATTCAGCATTCACAGTCAGTTTGTTCAGTTGGGGACCAGTGTGGGGTCCAGTATTGCCCCTTGACGTCCCCTGGGCTTGAGAAGAGAGATAATCTGTCAGGCTTCACACTCTCAATCATTATCCACTGACCCCACCAGATAGAGAGTGGGGACATAACTAACTGACGGCAAAAAATGCTGGAGATTACAGGGGGTCAGGCAGCATCCATGGGGAGAAACCAAGCTAACGTTGAGTCTAGATGACTCTTCATCATAATTCAGTTCAGCAACAGAGATTGTTATTACCCACAAACAAGTAATGCCAGGGATAGCTCCCTCCTGGAGCTGCAATCCACGGAGAGAAGTGGAAAAGCATTGGTGAGCAAAGCCAGCGTCAATGCTGCCCCCGGTGAAACCAATCTCACAACAAAGGCCTCAAGCAGGGTGTTACACATGTTTACACATGCAAAAGGAGGTTACATGTTTCAGAGGTGGGGACAATCACCTATTTGTTCGCCTTTAACAATATGGCAACTTGGGTAATTCAGTTGGTAATGTGTGTGTCTTTCCTGACAACGATAATGGTTGTGGGAGGACAATTTAGCAGACAGAACATTTAATTAATGCTTGATGAACACTGAGAAATTCCATTCCATTCTGGGTAACTGCCCACCTTTCCATAATCCAAGACTGGGGTTTCCACCCCTGGGAAAAGGTCCTGGACAATAGCACTAAACAGTGGTAGGTCCACAGAGGTTAGTTTGGCCATATTCATATCCTTCATGGACAACAGGAGGACCTGGAGAACAACAGAAACACTCAATCACCAAGATAACACAAGTGAACAAACCCGAATATAGTCCGACCTCATCGTTGTTACCTGTGCAACTCCTTACAACACATCGTAGAGTTACAGAGTTGTACAGCATGGAAACAGACCCTTTGGTCCAACTCATCCATGCCAGCCAGATATCCTAAATTAATCTAGTCCCATTTGCCAGTATTTGGTCCATATCCCTCTAAACTCTTCCTATTCGTGTATCCATCCAGATGCCTTTTAAATGTTGTAATTGTACCAGCCTCCACCACTTTCTCTGGCAGCTCGTTCCATACACACACCACCCTCTGTGTGAAAAAGTTGCCCCTTAGGTCCCTATTAAATCTTTTTCCTCTCTCCTAAACCTATGCCCTCTAGTTTTGGACTCCCCCACCCTGGGTAAAAGACCTCGGGTATTCACCCTATCCATGGCCCTCGTGATTTTATAAACTTCTACAAGGTCACTCCTCAGTCTCTGATGCTCCAGGGAAAACAGTCTCAACCTGTTCAGCCTCACCCTAAAGCTCAAACCCTCCAACCCCGGCAACATCCTTGTTAATCTTTTCTGCACCCTGTCAAGTTTCGCAACATCCTTCCTATAGCAGGGAGACCAGAACTGCATGCAGTATTCCAAAAGTTGCCTAACCAATGTTGTGTATAGCCACAACATTACCTCCCAACTCCTATACTCAATTATAAATGGTTCTTGAATGAAAGAAGGATTTTCAGCAGAATTTACATCAAAAAAGAAATGTCATTCAGTCCATCTGTTCTGTGCTGGTGTTTCTGCTCCACATGAGCCTTTTTTCAACCTACCTTCTCAGTTACCCTTCTATTCTTTTCTCCTTCACATGTTTATCTAACTTGCCCTTAAGTGTATTGATACCATTCACTTCAACCACTCCCTTTCAGAGTGATTTCCACATTCTCACTACCATCTGGGTAAAGAAGTTTCTTCTGAACTGTCTACCGGATTTATTCACAGCTATCTATTTACGGTGCCTAGTTCTAGCCTCCGCACAAATGGGAACATTTTTTTGATGTATACCCTATCAAAACTGATAATAATTTTAAAGAATCTCTATTAGGGGAAGTGTGAGCCTTCTCTTGCCTAAAGAACAGGACTCCAGCATATTATGTCTGTCTTAATGGTCATAACTTCTAAGTTCTGATATCGACCTAATTTGCATCTTCTTGATAGCTTTTCTCTCCAGTTTCAAATCTGCCCAGATACAGCATTACCTAAACATCAGTGAGCAGATTAACTGCCAATTCCCAGCTCTGCTTGTCCTGCTCTTACCTCCTCATCAGAGAGCTGAGGCTTGTCTCGCCTCTTCTTGCCAGCGTAGCGGAGGAGTGAGGTGAGAGCTCTCAGGCCAAAGTCGTAGTGATCCTGCTTGGACAGCTGCTGCACGGCCAGTGAGTAAAGGGTGTAGACTTTCTTAGCAAGGGCCTGCATGGGGACAGGAGAGCACTGTCAGCAAACTATCAATCAGACTCGAAAAGAACAACTAATCCTCATCAAATCAGAATCTGCCCACATGACATCCCAGCCCTTTTCTAAATTTATCAGTTTTTTGGATTCCTGAGGAAGTGGTGGGTACGGGTACAATTACAATGTCTAAAATACATTTGGATAGATACATGAATAGGACACGTTTGGAAGGATATGGGCCAGGAGCAGGCAGGTGGGACTAGTTAGGTTTGGGATTATGTTCGGCATAGACTGGTTGGACCAAAAGGTCTGTTTCTGTGCTGTATGGCTCTATGAATCTACATGTTTCCACAAAAAGAACATGATCTTTCAGTGGTTCAAAACCAGCAGTGACCAATGAAATGAAGTTCTCTGCTTCCTACTGCCATCATGTGACTTAAGCTGAGGACAGTCTTCTAACCATATTCCAATGGGCACTCACCAACTGGAGAGAAACCATTCCAGAAGCTGGGCATTATCTCTTTTGGAAGAAATGTAACTGCAGTATATGGGGTTGTGGAAGCAGCTGTGACCATGCTATTTGCTGCTGTGAAGAGTCCAGAATGCAGAGAAGCACATACACTATTCTACGCTGGTAGGGCTATGCGTGAAACTCCTCCCACATAAAATGAGATCTGAAGAAGTCACTGGGAGGCACAGCTAAAATAAGAGAGAATGGAAAGTGTTTCTAGTGAAAGGAGGAAGAGGGCAGATTAGTGGGCGTGAAATCAATCTCAGAAAATCAGACTTGTTAAGCTAAATAGCCTTTTGCTACTTGGAGTCATAGAGATGTACAGCGCAGACACAGACCCTTCAGTCCAACACATCCATGCAATCAGATATCCTAAATTAATCTAGTCCTATTTGCCAGCATTTGGCCCATATCTGTCTAAACCCTTCCTATTCATATACCCACCCAGATGCCTTTTAAATGTTATAGTTGTACCAGCCTCCACCACTTCCTCTGGCATCTTATTCCATACACACACCACCCTCTGTATGAAAAGGTTGCCCCTTAGGACCTTTTAAACCTTCCTCCTCTCGACTTAAACCTCTGTCTTCTAGTTTTGGAATCCCCTACCCTGGGGAAATGACTCTGGCTATTCATGCCCCTGATGGTTTTATAAACCTCTATAAGGTTACCCGTCAACCTCCGACACTCCAGGGAAAATAGCCCCAGCCTATTCAGCCTCTCCCTATAGCTCAAACTCTCCAAGCCTGGAAAGATCCTTGTAGATCTTTCCTGAACACTCTCAAGTTTAACAAGATCTTTCCTACAGCAGGGAGACCAGAATTGAACACAGTATTCCAGAAGTGGCCTAAGCAATGTCCTGTATGCCACAACATGACCTCCCGACTCCTGTGCTTAATGCACTGACCAATAAAGGCAAAGATACCAAACAGCTTCTTCACTACCCTGTCTCTCTGTGACTTCTAGAGATCTTTGTGAAGGTTCACAGTGAAGTACACTGTTAATTTCCAGATTTTAGAGTTTATAACCTAAAGGTTAACACCTTGTAGAAAAGCTTTGACTGCAAGGATGCTGTACATTGCTCCTGTGTACCTTGATGTCAGTGGATTGTTATGAGTTAGCTGAGAGATGCCCCTTTCAAAGGCTGGAGAGCAGGCTGACTCATACTGGCCCTGTTTTATTTTAGGAGGGTGGTGGACGGAGTGGTGTGGAAGAGAGGCTGGCAGGTGGTGTGGGAGCCCAAAAAATGATGAAATGGACAAAGTAACTTAGATTATGTAAAAAAGGGAGGAAATGAAATTGGGAGGACAAGAAGCTCACCTTACAGTTGTTGAATCCCTCTGCAAACAAGATTATCTCAGCGATCAGTGTTGAGTCAGGAACCACCATGGAAATGGGCCTGAACATCGACTTGAGGTTGTCTGGCAGCTCTGTACGACCAGCATACCCTGCAATAAACAACAGTCAGGTCATCTCCAAGCCTCTCCACCAGGCTGCTAGCTATTACTCTCCTCTGATGCTGCCAGAAACAGGAACAGGAGGCGGCCATTCAGCCACTAGAGCCCAATCAATCACTCAACTAGCTCAGCTTTCTTGCCCCCATAGTTGCCCTTTTTCAGTAATCTTAACCCGTTCCTTTCCCTCTCAAACTGAATGTAAAATTCAACCATATTCTGATCACTGCTACCTAAAGGAGTCCATACTCCAGGGTCATAAATTAATCCTGGGGACAGGGAAACTCAATTCAGGTCTCATCTCTTATCCACACATGCCCGTATTCAGTTTGGGCAGTAGGAAGAACAGCAGGGCCCCGGATAAATTTTGTCTCACTAGTAGGATAGCTGCCAAGATGTGATTCTGCAATTACTGACTGATGCCTCGGTGGGGGTCTGCTGCTTCAAATGGAATGAAGCTATGCTTAGAGATAAAAGGTACTGCAGATGCTGGAGAATCCGAGGTAACAA
>JAHRHZ010000184.1:85674-108441 GCA_024137785.1 Ginglymostoma cirratum | reverse complement strand
AATTTTAACCCCACTGCGAAGCCTCTTCTAAGGATGCCTACCCTGAAGAAGTTACCCTCCTCCCTCCGGACAAACCTCAGGGAATCTCTCTCCCACTGCAACTCTCTCATAATCTCTTCGGCCTTGAAACTGCTTGACCACCTCCTGAAGCTATGCTTAGCACTGCACTTCAGTGATCAGGAGAACTCTCTATTACTTTTTCTAATTTGGTGAAGGTGAGGCACTCCAAGAACCAAACATTTTAGTCCTAACACATTGGCCCCTATAACTCCAACAGACTCACCTGGATTCATGGTGATGAAGATGCCACAAGACCAGACCAGGTTAATCTCACGGCCCTCAAAGACAAAGCGTGTCAGGTTGGCAGAAAGAGCAGACAGGATGGACAGGATTTGCTGGGCCACTACAGACAACACCTCAATATTGATGCGGTTAAACTCGTCAAAGCACCCCCAGGCTCCAGTCTGCACAGATACATTGAATATTCATTCCATAAAACATGACCGAAAATGATGCAGGCAACACAATACAATAATAAGGGGCCTGAAATCACACTCTGGTATAAAAGAAAGGTCTTGCATATCAACATCACAGGACAACCAAAAGGGTTTCACTGTCAACGAAGCACATTTGGTGTGAAGTCATGGTTGTAACATATGCAATGCAGCGGTATTCCCTCAGCGCTGACCCGCCAACAATGCAGCACTCCCTCAGCGCTGACCCTCCGACAGTGCGGCGCTCCCTCAGCGCTGACCCTCCGACAGTGCGGCGCTCCCTCAGCGCTGAGTTTGTTTTACTGAAAGGAACAAAACTCCTTGATACAGAAGAACAAAAACAATGTTCTGTTATATTTTTGAGATTCTCCTTTCACCTGTGCCAAGCCAGAGTACATTCGGCCCATCGACTTGTAGTCCAAGCCTTCTGAACAGTTCACCACTATCACATACATGCCCAGGGCTTTTCCCAGATCCTTCACAGTCTCTGTCTTTCCTGTTCCTGCTGGTCCTTTGGGTGATCCACCTCGGTGCAAGTGGAGAGCAGTGGTCAGTGTCATGTAACACCTGAAAAGAAGAAACCAGGTGATTCTGAGATGTGGATGGAGAGACTCCCTGTGTAGGCTATACTTATAATGATGTCCAGCTCTCTGCTGTGTGCAGAATGAAGCAGCATTGGGGGATTCATTGGACTGAGGAGCGTTAATGATCTATGAGCTTCCCTGTATCACAAGGTCAGAAGTGGGGATGATTGCACCATGTTCAGCACCATTCGTGACTCCTCAGATACTGAGGCAGTCCACGCCCAAATGCAGCAAGTCGTGGACAATATCCAGGTTTTGGCTAACAAGTGATAAGTAACATTCATGCTGCAGAAATGCCTGGCAATGATTACCTGCAATAAGACATAAGCAAACCACCTTCCTTGACATTAAATGGCATCATCATCACTAAACTCACTTACGGGAGTGCGGGGGAGGAATTGGTGGTTGTTGCCATTGACCAGAAATTGAACTGGTCTCACCATATAAACATGTTCGCCACAACAACACATCAGAAGCTAGGAATCCTGTACCGACTAACTCCCCTCCTGACTCCCCCCCCAAAGCCTGTCCCACCATCGACAAGGCACAAGTCAGGAGTGTGATGGCATACTCCCCATTTGCCCTGGATAGGGGCAGCTCCAACAACACTCAAGAAGCTCAATACCATCTAGGACAAAGCAGTCCACTTGACCGGCACCACATCCACAAGCAAAAAGTTACTCTACCGCCAAAGCTCAGGAGCAGCAATGTGTACCTTCTGTAAGGTGCACTGCAGAAATTCCCCAAGTACCTTAAGCAGCATCTTCCAAAGTCACAGCCACTACCATCTGGATGGACAAGGGTGGCAGAAACAGGGAAAAAACAACTCGCAAGTTCTCCCCTGAGCCACTCACCATCCTGGCTGGGAAACATATCATCGTTCCTGCATTGTCATTGGGTCAAAATCCAGGAATTCCCTCCCTTACTGTGTCGTGGCTCTACCTAGAGCACATGAATTGTGGTGGTTCAAGAAAGCAACTCACCACCACCTTCTAACGGGTATTGAGGAATGGGCAATAAATGCTGGTGCAGCCAGCAACGCTCATGTCCCATGATGAATTTTTTAAAATCCTGCTTGGTTATCACTATCGTCACAGAACAGGACTTGATCTGTACTGGCCTTGGGACAAACCACAGGGGAAGGTGTACAGCATGCAATATGAAGTATACATGTATGTGCATGGGACACCTACCACGGGAGGCCTGAGTACTGAAACTGTTGCATTGGCCTCCATTGAGCACCTGAAGCAGACAAAGCTGCAACAGCAAGTAACTGCTTTGAAACTTGCTGCAGTCAGGAGCGTGGCATTTCCCCAACGTGGGGTACGTGCTCCGTGAGTGTCTGACAGGAAAATGAGAAGTTATGTTATTGCGTAGTGTGGATATCTCTCGCCTTGAGAACTCATCAAACAAAGTGCTAGTAACATCTACCCCGATAACATTTTTTCCATAACAAATGCTTTGTTATGCAGTAATTTGGCTTAAACACTATGAATAACAACAAGGGCTCCTGTGATGATGCTGTCACTTTAAAAAGTTATGTTGTCCTGGGTTTTTTTTTTGAAGAGAGGTTGTAAACGCAGAGGCTCAGTACTGGCTACTGAAGATGGCCTAGGTAAACAACTTAGGTGGCCTTTAGGAATGTTTGAACAAGTTGGAACAATGGAAGCATCTTGAATGGGAGTAGCCAGCTCTCATAGACCAGGCTAGTTGTTTCCTGGTGGTAGCGTTCAGGAGCTGTTTGGGATCCCAGAACAGTTGGGAGCTTCAGTGAATGATTCTTGGCTGCTACTTACTCTGGGTTTCTCTTGGTGATTTTTTTCCTCCTGGATTGGAGAACTGCACGTAAGAATCTGTCTGAATTTGCCTTTTTTGCCAAGAGTTGTGTTTGTGGGCTGTTACTATATTGGAACAGTCAGTTAGTAATTATTATAGTATCAATTATTCGGTTAAGTTTTCCATTAGTTGTTATTCTAGATTCTTCTTTCTTTTGTTTGTATTTTGACTATAGTGTTTAAATAAGTTGTGTTTTGCTTAAAGTCGAGTAGTTTGACCAGTCACATCACACCTGGAATACAGCACTTAACATCTACCTTTAAAATAAAAAGATAGAGTCTGGGCTACCTTCTTAAAATAGTTTGAGGTGGCCTGGTTTGGTCCATAACACTCCAAAAAGATAATCAGAGAGAAATACATCCTGAATTAACTGTGAACTACTTTTCCTCCACATACTGATGGTGCTGCTGTGACACACACCAACTTTCCCAATAGCGACTGTGGTGCTCTTCCCACAGGTCAAGAACGAGTCACCCTTTCCAAACCCTTCTGCCTCCTCAGACAGGACACAATCGCACCCGCAGTGAAAGGGGAGCACCGAGCCTTACCTGTCTGTGAGTGGAGTGATCACCAATCGGCCTGAGTTCCCCAGGTATTCGTACCCATACTGGAAATGGGTGTTGGTTTGACGGATGATGCAGTCATCTACATCCTGTGATAAAGAAAAACAATGTAGACTGTCTAAAAATGTTCCGAGCACATCCACGTCCCACCCGTTAATCCGAAAAATGACAGGAATGAAAAGTCACTGGCCTGTTCTCTGCTATCATAAGGTCACCTATAGAAGTTGCTCTCAGATAAAAGCAATGTACTGCTGGTGCTGGAGATCTGAAGTAAAAACAAAGTGCTGGAGAAACTCAGCAGCTTCGGCAGCATCTTTGGAGAAAGAAACGAAGTGAAGGGTTCGAGTCCAATATGACTCTTCCCAGAATGGAAGGCACCTGGAAGAATCATAGAATCCCTGCAGGAACCAGGCCTTTCAGACCATTGCATCTACTCCGAATCTCCACACAGCATCGCACCCACATGCAACCCTATTACCTTATCCCTATAACTCTGCATTTCCCATGGCTAATCCACCTAACCCGCACATCTTTGGACTGTGGAAAGAATTCAGAGCACTCGGAGGAAACCCACGCAGACACAGAGAACATGCAAACTCCACACAGACAGTCACCCAAGGCTAGAATCGAACCCAGGTCCCTGGCACTGTGAGGCACACTACTATCCACTTAGCCACCATTGCCACCCCGATGATGGCTTTCATACTATTGATGAAGGGGAGGAGGAGAAAATGAAAAGATGATTAGAATACCCAGAGCAAAATGCAAAGTGAGCACTCATGGTAGTAGAGGAGGGACATAGATGATGAAGTGGAGGTGTTAATGGTAGATGTTAACAGAAGAAAATAGTTCATCTCTGGGGTAGTTTGTGTGTTGGCCTACATAGTACTTATGGATTTATTGTATCTTCTCTTGGCCTTTCCCACCCTCCAGCATCTAACCCACACTTAATGACACAGATGCACAGACACTGTTGCAAAGTAACAAGCAGCTGAGTAGTGCAGAGCAGTAAATATTTGGGCTTGAATCCTTCATTTGTGTTCTGCTGAATTCAGCCAACACACTACCTCAGGACTCTGGTAGGAGGTTGTTATGTCTGTGGGATACAGCACAGGGTTATGTTTGTCTGTAATGACCTAAAGTCACATAGCCTTACTCGCAATCCCTGCGGTGTTACCTATGCTATTTCACTTGTGTGAAATTCGGTGGGCAATCTCTGCCTGTAAGATTGTACCCTGTAAGGAACAAAAGCATGAAAGGCCATTATTCTATGCGGAGTTAGATAGATGTTTGGTAGATAAGGAACTTAAGTGTTTTCATGAGTTAGACAGAATAATGGAACTGAAACCACAATAAGGCATGATCTTATTGGAGTAATAGACAGGAACTCCCTCAGTAATAGTGAAGAACCCTTTTAATACCATACTCCAATAATAGACAAGAAGTCTGTTAATACCACACTTCTGCAGTAATAGATAAGACCGCATTTAATACCACAATCTCTCAAAAATTATCAATAACTCTTAATACCACACTCCCTCAGTAATAGACAGGAACTCCGCTGATGCTGCATTCCCTCATTTTTACAGCGTTTCTGCCTGTTATTAACAGTATTTTACAATGGTACAGCTGGCTTCAAGGACCAAATGGCCTACTACTAATCCCATGTCCCTATGACTTACATGAGATTAAATCTTACTACAATATCCCAGGAAATTAGTTTTAAAAAAAAAACTAATCACAGTAAATGCGCAGGAGGAATACAGCAGGCCAGGCAGCATCAGAGGAGCAGGAGTCAACATTTTGCTGAAGGATCCTGACCCAAAACGCCAACTTTCCTGCTCCTCTGATGCTGCCTGGCCTGTTGTGTTCCTCCAGCTCCACACTGTGTTATCTCTGACTCCAGCATTTGCAGTTCTTACTATCTCACAGTAAAGGTGCACACTGGATTGTCATAAAAACGAACTAGTTCACTCAGGCCCTTTCCCCTGGACTTTCCACATTTGTGTGGGTCTGGCATCAGAGTATTGTGGATGCCATAATCTGAAATAAAAACAGACTATGAGGAAAATGCTTAGCAGGTCAGGCAGCTTCTATGGAGAAGGAAAACAAGAGTTAACATTCCACGTCAAGGATCTTCGACTTTAATGGAAAGACAGCCGAACGTCCATTGTTTTCTGCATTTATATCCCATAGTGATGTACTTTGACTCCAAAAACGCACTAGTAGCCATTCATTTCAAGGTCTGGGGAACAAATGCTGGCCAGCCACATGCAGGGATTGAGATGAAAATGGGAGATCACTGGCAGAGTAGGGGAGGAAACATTTCTAATAAAATTGAGAGGGGAGTGGAGACAGGTTCAGGTTTGGATTTGGCTAAAGATGCTCCATCTACCTTGTCCCAGTAGAGGCGAAGTTGACTGAGCCAATCAAACGCAGTCACGTCCATACACCCCAGCTTGTACAGTTTGTCGATAACGTCTCTCGCATGAACTTCCACTGTCACCAAAGCCACGATCTTCAGGCGCATGATCTTAGTGAGATTTCCACGGATAGCTTCGGAATACTTGCGCAGCATGCTCACCTGCAGAGGCAGTGACGTTAAGATTAGGGTTTGCCATCGAATCATAATTCTAACAGGGTTACTTCTTTCCCACTGCCCTCTCCCTCTCTCTTTGTCTTCTCCTTTCCTGCCCAGCCCCCAACACCTTTAGTGTAGTGCTCCCAAACATTTAGCCCACTATGACCTAATTTCTGAGGCCAGAAAGTCGTTGCACCCCCTCCGTGTGTCCTGAGACAGTGTGTCAGGGAGACTGAGAGAGTCAGGGCAATGGATGGTGGCATGGAAAAGGTGGGGGCCTGCTACAGCTGGAGCACAGCCGTCATAACTCAGGCAGAGCTCCAGTGGGACCACTGCTGTCTTGGAGGTTTCAAACGCAAAATGACTGCTTTGGGGTCCTGAGCCTGCACTTTTGGAAGCGCTACAATAGTACATCCAGCATAGATTCCCCTGTGCAGTGTTAATGGTAATTGGAAATGATTGTGTTGGCCTGGTTATTGACCTATGTAATTGTACTTGATTGCTTAAGAAGATGGGTGAAACTGGAGTTAAATGACTGACTTCATGCTTAGAGGTAATTGAGAGAAAACATTCCAAAAAGCTTGGGGCTCCATGTATTGACCACGTCTGCTGAAACTTTTGTAAATTCTATATTTTAAAGTTCAGTAAATATACCATTTGTATTTAGAATTGGAATCAGTTCTGCATTGTTCAGAGATAAATCAGATAAAAAAGATACAGCAATCCAACGAATTCACAATCCCCTAAGATTACATAAAAAATGTCAGGAGAGACTACAAACATTGGGACAATTTCTGCAGCAGAACAGAATAGAGCACAGATCTTATGTTTCCAAAAACGAGGTGGGAACCTAGCTGGTGAATGAGGGCGAAGGTTGGGGACAGAGAGGACACCAGTGACGGCAAGCCCATTGTTGCAGCTGACAATACCCAACAGCACGGCAAGCTATTGTCACCAGTTTGTGATGCTACTGAAGTGCATCTGTACAAGCTCACAGCAGCAAGCATGCCTGACAAAAAAAAACTGCTCCTGGACAAACTTCAGCCAACTTTTCCACCAAATATAGAATCATACAGAAGCGCAGTAAAGTGTTATTTGGCCCATCCAACCAGTGTCAGCTTTTTGACATATTAGTCCGACCATCTCACATTTCTGTTTCTCTACCTTGTCCTTCGCACTCCATGAACTGGATTTTGTGTCAAAGATTTATCTAATTTCCTTTTGAAAGCTATGTGAGATCTCCATCCACCACTCTCCCAAAGAGCATATTCCAAATCTTAACTCTATTTTGTCTAAAGAAGGTCTTCTTCCCTCTCACGTACCTCCTAATTCTTTTGCAGTCAGCTCAGATTACTGACCTGTCAGCCACTGGAGATAGGTTCTCATCATCCAAGTTGTGTAAACCTTGCATACTTTTAAACATATCCCCCACCTGTTCAGTCTGTGTTTTCTGCTTTAAGAAGAGCTATAACCCGACTCACCCTAACCCCAGGCTATCCAAAGGTCACTGCGAAGAAGACCTCTGAGCACTGAGCAGTTCTTGGACAGTCAGTTTATAGTCTCCCCCTTGGAAAAGAAACATGTTGACACTCTCAGAATTCAGATCGCTGCATCAACAATGTAGATCCCACAAGCTCGACACACCTGCTTCCTTTTAATAACACGAATAGGTTTCTTCTCGCCTTGTTCTTTGGCTGTCATCAGAGCCTTGGTCACATCAGTGGTCCACTGAATTTGGCTTGCAGTGATAAGCATCTGCAATTAAATGAAGGACAGAATGTTGGCTAGACTGAAAGGGTGTGGGATAATCATGGAAAACAAATATAGGAATTCCCCGAACAGCGAGTAAGGAACACTTGGAATAGCAGCAATGGAGATCTATAAGACGACAACATGGAGTTATTTAACAAACAGTTGGCTGCTACATCAGGCAGACTATAAGCTAATGGATGAGTTAAATAGTTTTGTCAACTGTACCCATCTTCTGGCCTATCCAAGCTGTCACTACTACTTTTAATTGGGCAGATTCAGAACAACAGAAGTAGTAACAGTCTCTCTCAGGAACAATACAAGCATGCAAATTATTGGGATGATACAGAGGAGCTTTACTCTATACCTCATCCCATGCTGTCCCTGTCCTGTGGGTGCTTGATGGGGTACAGTGTAGAGAGGGCTTTATTTTGTATCTAACCCTGTGCTGTTCCTGTCCTGAGAGCGTTTGATGTGGACAATGTAGAGCAAGCTCTACTCTGTATCTAACCCTGTGCTGTACGTTATGTAAAGACTGTGCCATTTTATTTTTGTGCTTTTTAAAAATTTTGACTGAAAAGAGAAAGAACTGTTTAACTCCAGTGTATTGCGAAGATTGCTGCTGTTGGAAAATTCTTAAGCTGACATTTATGGCAGACATCATTTAAACAGCAGTAATTGAAGTTTAGGTTGCAGACAGACTGAAACCAAAGGGTTCTGTGATTAGGTGGAGCTTTGGCTGGCAACATGTTGATGGGCCTATGGACCAGTGACCAGTTATCAATGACAAAGGCCTTTTGCCTAGCAACAAGTGTGTGATTGCTTCTTGGGTCACTGAATATTTTAATTTGTAGTGTTTTATGCTGAAGGTTTATAACTGTTTACCTAGAGCTATAGTCTAGTTACTTGCAACAAATAGTGATTCTTGTTCAATACAGAAACCTGGTCCATGCTTTCTATCAGCTGAGTCTGAAAATCAAGAAAACTGGGATACTTTTGCATCCCTTTTAGAATCTTTAACTTTCGTAATAACTCCAGGAATGGCCAGACATAATTTCCAGCACACAACCCGTTTGGGTCATGACACTGCCCTGGGAGTGTTTGGTAGGGAGTGTAAAGGAAACTTTACTCTGCATCTAACTTTGTGCTGAACCTTTCCTAGGAATGTTTAACAGGGAAAGTGTAGAGGGAACCCTAGTCTGCACCTAATCTTGTGCCATATGTGCCTGGGACAGTGTTGGTAGCTAGCACTGTTTGGTTTGAAAATAATTACTTACTATGCAGTTAAAATGTGAAATTTATCTGTCACAAACAACTGCCAAAACACAGTTCAAAAATACCTTTAAATAATAGAAAACACTTGAAAATAATGAAACATTAACCCCATCTTTGGAAGAGTGGAACTAGACTAGGTGTTAGAGAGATCCAATTCAATGCAGTAACAGTCTCTGAAAATGGGTTGAGTTAATTTCATCATGCAGTGAAAGACTGTGGCTAGCATGGTATTAGTGATATTCCTATCTGCTACTGAGAGAGTGAGGTATTAACAAAATTCTTTTCTGTTACTGAGAGAGTGTGGTATTAACATCATTCCTGATTGTCACTAAGGGAGTGTGGTATTATGGTGCTCCTGTGTGCTACTGACAGTCTGACATTAATGGCAGTCATTTTATTACTGAGGGAATGTGCAGTATTAACAGTGTTTGTGTCTGTTACTGGAGATTTGATATTAACAATCTTTCTGTCTGTTACTGAGTGTGATATTAAAGGAGTTCCTGAGAGAGTGTGGTATTAACAGGATTCCCGTCTGTTACTGAGACTGTGGTACTAACAGTGCTCTTATGTGTATTACTGAGACAATGTGGTACTAATGGTATTCCCCCGTCACGGAGAAACTGTGGTACTAACTGAGTTCCTATCTATTACTGATTCACTGTGGCATTAACAGTAATCCTGTATCTGTTACTGACAGTGTGTAATTAATAGTGTTACCAAGCGAGTGTGATATTAATGGAGTTTCTGTCTGTTACTGAGGGAGTGTGGTATTAAAGGTCTTCCTGTCTCTTACTGAGACCGTGTGGTATTAACAATATTCCTTTGTTACTGTTAGTACCAACAGCATGCCTGTCTGTAGTGAGACAGCAAGATCCTGAGAGACATCATATATTTGAAGTGAGGTGTTGAACCATCTGCCCTTTTGGTTATTGACAACTCAGTGTCATTATCTGAAATGACAGTGGCCCAGTCAAACCCTCCCTTAGTGAAAGCCACTGATCGGACATTCCTTTGATTACCTGCTTTTTGCCATGTTGTTGTGTGTAAATGACAAAATTATATTTTGGCTCTAGTTATTGCACTTCAAATATATTAACTGTATGGGGATGACTTTAACATGTTTCTAAAAGCTCTTGAAAAGCATAAGAGAAAAACCACTGTGTCAGACACAGATCTGAAAAATAATGAGCGCTCCTTTCGTGCTCAGCGTACTCCTCCTTCTGCAGAAAGCCCATGACTGACCTGACCAGGCCAATCCTTCACCCATTTATCCCGCCTGGTGAGCATTTTCTTCAGAGCCAAGCGACAGTCTTTCAGCAGGTCTTTGAGAGTAAAGCGCATGGTGCGTTCCACATCACAGAGCCATGCCTGGGGGACAAGAACATGTTGCAAAAATGATGAGAACAGGTGAGGTCCATATCACTTCAACCCAAACTCCCCAGCATTACCTGAATTACTGACAGACCTGGAACATCTCCTTGGCCTGTTGATTTAACATATCTCAGTCCTGTTCTACTTACGATCTGGAGAAGTCTCTTGGGCAGTCATTCCCTACTAACTTGTGTTAGAGAAGAGAAGGCGCAAGTGTGTGTGAACAGGTTTGCGTACACCTCTCTGAATAGTGAAGCTGCTGCAGTGAAATAGCATGACAATGCTCACTGCCTTGAACAGTGATGGCTAGAGATGAGGTAGCACGGTGGCTCCGTGGTCAGCACTGCTGCCTCACTGCACCAGGGACCCGGATTTGATTCCACCCTCGGGCGAATGTCTGTGTGGAGTGTGCACATTCTCCCTGTGTCTGTGTGGGTTTCCTCTTGGTGCTTCGGCTTCCTCCCATGGTCCTAAGATGTGCAGGTTAGGGTGGATTGGCCATACTAAATTGTCCTATAGTACCCAAGGATATGCAGGCTAGGTGGGTTAGCTATGGGAAATGCAGGGTTACAGGGATATGGTAGGGGGCTGGGTCTGAGTGCGATGGTCATCAGAGGGTTAGTGTGGACCAGATGGGCCGAATGACTTGCTTCCACACTGTAGGGATTCTATGATTCTCAGATGGTGGAGGGCACACACTCCCCAAGGAACAATTCTCCAGCAAGAATATGACAGATTCTAGAGAAGAGGAGAATTTATCAGAGCCAGAAAAGTTATGCAAAGGGTAATACCCCTTCCCGTGTGGGATCCACTGACATCATGAATTGCAAATCAATTAGAACTTAACATGCAGCCTTTCCATTCTGATGTGCAGGTTGGTTTGTCTCAGGTTGCTGTGATGACCCAAGGGGCTGGCCAACATTCCTAGTCGCTTTAGCCCGGTGATGCTCTTGCTCCTAAACCCAGCACTCGGAGTAATGTGCTGTAAGTGTAGGGGCCGAATAAATGGGAAGAAGCTGGTTAACGTACACAGCAGAGGAATACACGAGGACATTTGGCTGCTTGCCTCCTGTAAAAGCCATGAGTTGTCCTTGAGTGGCAGTAAATATAATTGCACCCTCAAGGCTCTGACGTTACATAGGAATATTATCCAATGAAGCGATGACGAGCAGTTCTGTGCTCCCAGCCAGAAGCTGCACTTGTTGACAGTGCAGGCCAGAGACAGAGCTTAGCGCTGCAACTCCAAACCTGTAATACCTAATCCTAGTAAGTGTGCTGCCCTGTTTATTAAAATTAAATGATATCTACTCCCTTTTAAAGATAAGGGACTGGTTTCACACAGAATGTAATGGACTGAAAAGTGGTCACTCTGTACATGACAGAAGTAGCCCTGATAGCCAATGACTGTGAGAGCACATATGGAGGTGGGGCAAGTGGTTTCATTGGGTCTCAACAGATTCACTCCAGAGCCTGCAGCTCGATGACCTTGGATTTAGGCTACAGGAGAATCCCTGACAGCAAAAGCAGATGGAAGATGTCTATACCTCCACAGGGCCCTCGAGCAGGGTGGGATGTTTGAACTCCACGTACTCTCCGTCAGCGGCGAACATTCCGGCAGCTTCCATTTTGGCGGTGGTCCCGACCTAGACAGACAGGTCACAGTGATTCCAATCTGTACACTCAGCAGTGGTGGTTACATTGCTATCTGGAGATCACCAAGTCAAAATCACCATGGCAATCTGCAGGATAGTACCAGGCAAATAAAACGCACAGTTAGATAGTCAAACAGGATGTTGGTTAATTTACAGGTTTCACAGAAGGGAGTCACTCACCACCACATGGTGTAGTCTGTGCTTCTCAATACCCTTTAGTTCACCTGGTTCCAGCTCCGTTGGGAGGATACAACCTTAACTTGAGCCCAGGGCAAGGTGTCGGGGGGAAGTGCTCATGAAAACAGCAAGGGCTACACTATAGAACAGTAAGGGGCACAGACGAGACCAGGAGGGGTTCGGTGACTAGTGTGGTGCGGATCGAGACAGATCTGTACTTGGGTGTAATGTGGCAAATCACTTGACAGTCAAGTCTGCACAGAAGTACCAGACATACACCGAATATCACCCGAGAAACCCTGTGTAGGGTCAGTGGCGGTTTAAGCGATGCTACCTTTTGCATTTTGAGGCTTTTGATGTTGTCGAAGCATTTCTTCATGTGGGGTTGCACTGCCGGCGGGTTGCGGGACTGACCCAAGATCTCCAGCAGGTCATCATTGGATAGGAAGTAGAAACGTGGAAAAATTTGGCGTTTGGTCTCCAGATACATGTCAAGCGATTTCTCAATCTCTTCCAGTTTTGCGTTCATACCATTCAACGAGTCCAACAGACCTGCAGGAAGTAACAACAACAGCTAACGCATTCACTTTAAGAACTAGCAAGTGTCCCTGTAAGAATCATAAAGGAAAGGCACAAGAGGAGGTGGCAGAGAGGGAGAGGGGGAGGAGCGGTTAATAAAGAAGCAAAAATATAACTGATGTCAAAGTTCTACCAACTTTAAAAGTGCAGAGGGAAGTGGCAGGATTAAGTGAAGTATGTAGGGAGTCTCAGAGAACAGGAACTAGGGGTTGGAATGGGCTGCTAGCATTGGTTCAGCGGGACAAGACCAAGGACATGGATACAGTGGGTTTCAATGCCAATTGCAGTCTGACTTTCATCCTCTAACTCTTAACCATCTCTCCATTTCTGTGCTTGTTCTGTTTTGCTAAGGTCCAGTTCCATAGGTGATAGGTTTGCTGCAGCCCCCAACCTTGTTTTGACCCCAATCACCCCTCCTCCACCCACATAGCTCCCCCACATCTGCCTCATCACATCTTTCAATTATCTCAAATAATTAGATCAGCCCTGAATTGTCCAACACGAGGAGAATGAACCAAGCTAATAACAAGGAATAAATTAACACCTAGTTCTGACTCTGGCAAATCTCCAATGGACTCCTCTCTGAGGTGCAGTGCCTAGAAGTGAGCACACCTGGGTGATGGGTTCCTCGAAGAGCATTGGGTTCCTGGACCAGACGAAGCATTATGACCTTCCACTGTGCGTCGATGTTCTCAAACTCCGCCGACTCCCGGGGAAGCTGTTTTCTAATGTCCTCTCCAAGGAAAATGTTCTGCAGCAAACAAAAAAAGGAGGTTTTTACGTGTCATCACTATCTTCTGAGTGGTTCTCAGCCTCTCATTAGTGTGCTGAGGACTTCTCTTGAGGCTACAGCTCCTGACACCTACTGCTTGAGGCCATCAATTGGGATACAGATTGGAAATGGAAACTAGGGCCTTCAGGGAGTCTGTACAGCTCAGTATCTGGCAGAATATTCATCTTCTGGTGTTAACTGCCTTGCCATGTTTGTATCCACCTGCTGTGGACAGTATAAATAAACTCTGCACACATGTTACCATCTTGAAATCTGAGGAATTCCCACACAGTCACTGGATTGGAGGATATTGGTGACGGAGTCTTTCTCAGCAGTAGGCTCACAATCCTGTATAGTGCCTGTTGTCAAACATGGAAAAGGATTCTAACTCCTCACTTTGAACAGGTGAGAAATGAACCCAAGAATCTTTTAGAGACAATGAACCACCTGTCCTCACCAGTCAACAGAAAGAAGCCATGGTCACTATTTTGAAGAGGCGCTGAGGAGTTGTCCCAAGGTCTGGGGCAAATATTCATTCCTCATCCAAGATTATTACAAGCCGGTGATCAGTTTATTGTCACATTGACAGGAAGCTCCCAAAAACAGCATCGAATTGGCTGTCACTTTTTTATTTGTATCACCGGAGGCATTTCATTGGTTGTGAAGTGCTCTGGGACCCCTTTCATAAACTGAAACAGGACAGTATATTCGTTCTGAGAGGTTAGTCACTGACTGCAATAGATCTGTGAAAGTGCCAGTTACCTCCAGGTACAGCCACTGCCTCTGTACAGTCAGGATCATTTCGATCACCTCAAGAATCAGAGACAGGCACCGTTCCCAATAATCCACCTGCTTGTCAAATGCCCTCAGATAGGGAGAAGCTTTCATGGTCGACAACATGAGTTGGTTTTCCTCCAAGGCCTGAAAGATTTCATCGGTTCCTCTGTGTATAAAAAGAAAGGTATTAATAGCAACAGGGCAACTGGTGGCATCCACCAGGAAGCGGGTTGGTTCTCAGTCTGGCACTTTGAGAGGTTACCCGAGGGAAGGGACAGTCACCATGCGAGAGGTAGGGACAGTTGGCAGGGGTGTTAAATAGGTATCTGACACATCAGCAGCAGCTGATCCACGCCAACACCAGCAGTGTGGCTTGCAGTTAGCTGCTCGCCTGCAGTCAGCGTGTATCCCATGCGGTCAATAGGCCATACGTGCTCCATGGTTCAGCAACTGGCTGTACACCTGCCAACTATTAATATCATCCAGCAGGCCGCATGCACGAGAGACACAACTTACACAGGAGTGGGAGACATTAGCTCTGAGCAATCACTGCACAAGTTACAAATTAGACTGACCTACTGAATCTGGCCAAATTCAAAACACGAAGCATCTCAAAGCAACAGTGAAGCAGCTGTTACTTGTTACCAGGTTTGTACAACAGTTTCACGTTTCAGCCTTTGGCCACTTGTTGGTCTGGTTTTCTGACTGCTGGCTTTTCTTCTAGCAATTTAATAAGTAAGCTTCGAGTAATAACTGGGATTTTTGTCTGTGCTTGAAAGGCTTACTGCTACTTTCCGAGTGTATTGCATGCTAGCCTGGTTTCTTGTTTGCTATGTACTCAGGCAGAATCTGAAGAGCTTGGTTTGATTTTATTTTTGAGAATTTTTTTTACCCACTCTCCCATCTCTGACTGTTCTCACAGTAGACAGAATATAGAATACAGAAACAGAAGATTCAGCTCAAATGATCTGTGCAGTTTCTGTTCTGCACAAATCTCTTCCTGTTCTTATCTGATCTCAGTCTATGATCAGAGTCTTCTACTTCTTCTTCCCTGTGTGCTTCCCCAGATTGCCTTTAAATACTTCTATCAACCAATCCCTGTGGCAGGGCCTTACACATTCTCATCAGTTTTCTGGTGAAGGTTTCTCTTGTATAATGGCAGTTACCTTCAGCACTCAGTTCTGACAATCCAGATTGCAAGGATAAGAGTTCTGAAGAAGGGTCACTAGACCCAAAACTTTAATTCTGATTTCTCTCCACAGATTCTGCCAAAAGTGCTGAGTTTTTCCAATAATTTCTGTTTTTGTTGCATGGATAAGAACTTCAATTCACAGATGTGGCACTGATACCTTGCACTATCCTTATTCTAATGAATTGGAGTGCTGAAATTTCTGACTGTGACCACTGCTCACTTTAGGAGAAAGATTTTCAGCCCAATACAATCAGAGAATTTGCAAAACATATTTGGGAAGACTCTATTCAGCCCATGATCTGTCCGTTACATTGCAAAGGATGTGGAGGCATTTGCAATCCCCAGAAATTATTTTATATTTCTGTCTTTGCGCTCTCTACTCAACATTGAGGCATTGCCAGACTGAAAGACAATTTAAAAATTTTCATCCATGTTTTCAAATGCCCCAAGTCCTTACCCCCTCCCCCTCTAGGAGTAGTTGATGGCCTAGTGGTATTACCGCTAGAATATTAATCCAGAGACCCAGGTAATGTTCTGGGGACCTGGGTTCAAATCCTGCCAAATCCTGCAGATGGTGGAGTCTGAATTCAATAATCTGGAAGCAAGAGTCCAATGATGAGCATGAAACCATTGTCGAGGAAAAGCCCATCTGATTCACCAATGTCCTTTAGGGAAGGAAATTTCTGGCCTGCATGCAACTCTAGACCTACAGCAATGTGCTTAACTTGACTCTTAACAATTAGGAATTGGTTGAACCAATATTTATTGCCTGTGACACCCACATCCCAGAAGTGAATTTAAAAAACTCATCCAGTCCTACAACCTGTCCACGTTGAAATGCTTCTCCAATTCTGGCATCTTCAGTTACCCAGATCCTAAGTTCTGCAATTCCTTTCCTAAATCTCTATGTTCCTCAAATTATCTCCTTGTGCTTTTGATCATAGAACATAGAACATAACAGCGCAGTACAGGCTCTTCGGCCCTCGATGTTGCGCCGACCTGTGAAACCAATCTGAAGCCCATCCAAACTACACTATTCCATTATCATCCATAGGTTTATCCAACAACCATTTAAATGCCCTTAAAGTTGGCGAGTCTACAACTGCTGCAGGCAAGGCATTCCATGCCCTTACTACTCTCTGAGTAAAGAATCTACCTCTGACATCTGTCCTATATCTATCACCCCTCAATTTAAAGCTATGTCCCCTTGTGTTAGCCGTCACTGTCCGATGAAAAAGGCTCTCACTGTCCACCCTATCTAATCCTCTGATCATCTTGTATGTCTCTATTAAGTCACCTCTTAACCTTCTTCTCTCTAATGAAAACAGCCTCAAGTGCCTCAGCCTTTCCTCATAAGACCTTCCCTCCATACCAGGCAACATCCTGGTAAATCTCCTCTGCACCCTTTCCAATGCTTCCACATCCTTCTTATAACGCGGTGACCAGAACTGCACACAATACTCCAAGGGCGGCCGCACCAGAGTTTTGTACAGCTGCAACATGACCTCATGGCTCCGAAACTCAATCCCTCTACCTATAAAACCTAACACACCGTATGCCTTCTTAACAACCCTACCAACCTGGGTGGCAACTTTCAGGGATCTATGCACATGGACACCGAGATCTCTCTGCTCGACCACACTACCAAGAATCTTATCATTAGCCCTGTACTCTGTATTCCTGTTACTCCTTCCAAAGTGAATCACCTCACACTTTTCCGCATGAAACTCTATTTGCCACCTCTCAGCCCAGCTCTGCAGCTTATCTATGTCCCTTTGTAACCTGCAACATCCTTCCGCACTATCCACAACTCCACCGACTTTAGTGTCTTCCGCGAATTTACTAACCCATCCTTCTACGCCCTCATCCAGGTCATTTATAAAAATGACAAACAGCAGTGGCCCCAAAACAGATCCTTGCAGTATATTACGAGTAACTGAACTCCAGGATGAACATTTCCCATTAACCACCACCTTCTCTCTTCTTCCAGCTAGCCAATTTCTGATCCAAACCACTAAATCACCCCCAATCCCATGCCTCCGAATTTTCTGCAATAGCCTACCGTGGGGAGACTTATCAAATGCTTTACTGAAATCCATATGCACCACATCAACCGCTTTACCCTCATCCACCTGTTTAGTCACCTTCTCAAAGAACTCAATAAGGTTTGTGAGGCACGACCTACCCTTCACAAAACCGTGTTGACTATCCCTAATCAGATTATTCCTTTCTAGATGATTATAAATCCTATCTCTTATAATCCTTTCCAACACTTTACCCACAACCGAAGTAAGGCTCACTGGCCTATAATTACCAGGGTTGTCTCTACTCCCCTTCTTGAACAAGGGGACAACATTTGCTATCCTCCAGTCTTCTGGCACTGTTCCTGTAGACAATGACGACAAAAAGATCAAAGCCAAAGGCTCTGCAATCTCCTCCCTAGCTTCCCAGAGAATCCTAGGACAGATCCCATCCGGCCCAGGGGACTTATCTATTCTCAGACTTTCCAGGATTGCTAACACCTCCTCCTTATGAACCTCAATCCTGTCTAGTCTAATAGCCTGTATCTCAGTATTCTCCTCGACAACATTGTCTTTTTCATGTGTGAATACTGATGAAAAATTCTCATTTAGCGCCTCTCCTATCTCTTTGGACTCCACGCACAACTTCCCACTACTGTCCTTGACTGGCCCTAATCTTACTGTAGTCATTCTTTTATTCCTGACATACCTATAGAAAGCTTTAGGGTTTTCCTGGATCCTACCTGCCAAAGACTTCTCATATCCCCTCCTGGCTCTTCTTAGCTCTCTCTTTAGGTCCTTCCTGGCTAACTTGTAACTCTCAAGCGCCCTATCTGAGCCTTCGCACTTCATCTTTACATAAGCCTCCTTCTTCCTCTTGACAAGAGATTCAACTTCTTTAGTAAACTACGGCTCCCTCGCTCGACCACTTCCTCCCTGCCTGACAGGTACATACTTATCAAGGACACGCAGTAGCTGTTCCTTGAACAAGCTCCACATTCCAGTTGTGCCCTGCCCCTGCAGTTTCCTTCCCCATCCTATGCATCCTAAGTCTTGCCTAATCGCCTCATAATTGCCTTTCCCCCAGCTATAACTCTTGCCCTGCGGTATATACCTATCCCTTTCCATCGCTAAAGTAACTGTAACCAAATCGTGGTCACTATCACCAAAGTGCTCACCTACCTCCAAATCTAACACCTGGCCTGGTTCATTACCCAGTACCAAATCCAATGTGGCATCGCCTCTTGTTGGCCTGTCTACATACTGTGTCAGGAAACCCTCCTGCACACATTGGACAAAAACTGACCCATCTAAAGTACTTGAACTGTAGCGTTTCCGGTCAATATTTGGAAAGTTAAAGTCCCCCATAACAACTATCCTGTTCCTTTCGCTCCTATCCAGAATCATCTTTGCTATCCTTTCCTCTACATCTCTGGAACTATTCGGAGGCCTGTAGAAAACTCCAACAGGGTGACCTCTCCTTTCCTGTTTCTAACCTCAGCCCATACTACCTCAGTACACGAGTCCTCATCAAACGTCGTTTCTACCACTGTAATACTGTCCTTGACTAACAATGCCTCCCCCTCTTTTACCACCTTCCCTGATCTTACTGAAACATCTAAACCCTGGAACGTGCAACAACCATTCCTGTCCCTGCTCTATCCATGTCTCCAAAATGGCCACAACATCAAAGTCCCAGGTACCAACCCATGCTGCAAGGTCACCCACCTTATTCACTTTACTGATACTGAGATGGTTCAGCTCCCAAGAAATGTCACATTGTTAGTGGTGCTAAAGAAATGCAAAATATTTTTGTTAAGTACCTACCTAAGCTTATAATGCCCTTTGTCCTTGTAAGGCATGAGATCAAGAACAGTAACTTCCCAGGTTTTCTTTATTCCTTCCAAAGCCTGTCGAGAGAGAACACCGTTCAAGATCAGTTTAATCTTCTGTTAAAACTGGAGAGTACAAATGCAGCCTCATTGTCAGCCAGCCTCACTGATGCTGTAAGCCCATTGATATACAATTAATTTAGGATACCTAGTCGGCATTGATGAGTTGGACCGAAGGGCCTGTTTCCATGCTGTACGGGTGGCATGGTGGCTCAGCGGTTAGCACTGCTGCCAATTCAAGCCTCGGGCAACCAGCTGACCGCAGCACCAGGGTTTCGCCAGATCTTTCAGTCTCCCTAAATCCCCACTTCCTTTCCTGCAGGCACCAAGGCATTCACACATGTTATTCCTCTGACTCTCAATCACCAGGTTGGCACCTCTGCCCAACTGACCATTTGCCAGAGGTCACTGATTTTGGCAGAGGTTTGGCCAAGGGCGAGAGCAAGTTAGAAGTCCACCCTTTCTCCAACAGAACAGGCCTTCATGAGATTCGCTGCTAAATGGCCATGGTACATTCATACATGTAGGACATCAAACCCATTGCTGACCTTGGAAAGGAGCAGAATGTCTGGCCAGCTTTACAGCTCATAAAATCATAGAATCCCTAGAGTGTGGAAGCACACCATTCAACCCTCCAAAGAGCATTCCACCCAGACCCACCCCCTACCCCATCCCTGTATCCCTGCATTTCCCATGGCTAATCCATCTAGCCCACACATCCCTGGACACTATACAGCAATTTAGCATGGTCAATCCACTTGAACCTGCACATCTTTGGACTGAGAGGGGAAACCGGAGCACCCAGAGGAAACCCATGCAGACCTGGGGAGTATGTGCAAACTCCACACAGACAGTTGCCCAAGGCTGGAATCGAACCTGAGTCCCTGGTGCTGTGAGACAGAAGTGCTAACCACTGAGCCACCGTGCATGTACACACAGCATGGAAACAGATTTTTCCCTTTCACCTTAAACCTATGCCCTCTAGTTTTGGACCCCCCTATCCTGGGAAAAAGACCTTGGCTATTCACCCTATCCATGCCCCTCAAGATTTTACAAACCTCTAATAAGATCATCGATTGGCATCTGACAGTCCAGAGAAAATAGCCCCAGCCTATTCAGCCTCTTTCTATAGCTCATACCCTCCAACCACGGCAACATCCTTGTAAATCTCCTTTGCCCCCTTGCAATTTTCACAACATGATTCTATAACTCAGAGTATGGAAACCAGTTAAAGAACCATCAATCAAGCCCATCAATAACTCATTACACACCAGAGGATTCAACACATCACTTGCTGGCTCAGACGACAGTGGAGAATTCAGATCCACTGGACTGCAATGTGAGCCAATGTTGACACTGAAGGGTCACTGACAATCACCAGGTAAAGCCCATTTTGAGTGAAGTATTGGAGGGAATGGGACTTGCTGACGTTAAATGTAACAGAATAAAACTGGGCCAGCTAGAAACCATTTGGACGCTATTTGCTGTGCCTACCATTTCAATGGAGAGCTCTTTAGTAGCTGCAGATGAAATGCTGTTGATTGCATCAGAGTGTTGCTCCAAGCCAAGCTCAATGATTTTCTCCAGGGTGAAATCGTCACTAGTATGGTCAAATAATTTCTGCACTTCATCCTTAATGCTGTTCCAGTGTCTGGAAGATAGGTACAGGAAACAAATGACTAACAAATTCCAGTGAGACCTCAGAAAGGCAGGTCTGCAGTTTGCAACCACGTTACAATTAGTTGTGTTGGACTGGAAACAAAGGGAACCATTCAGACCAGTGACCGGTTAGGTTGCACTCAGGGTGTCAGAAGACAATCTGTTTAAGTCTTACTCTAGCGATCTGAGATCAAAGCTAGGCTCACATTCCAATGCGTTGCTGGAAGAGTGCCACTATGTCAGAGGGTCAACACTGTTGGAGCATCAGTGCTGAGGGAACATGGCACTGTTGGAGGTGGGTCAATGCTGAGGGAGCGTGATGCTGTCAGAAGGTCAGTGCTGACGGAGTGCTGCACTGCTGCAGGGACAGTGGTGAAGGAATGCCGCACTTTTGTAGGGTCAGTACTGGGGGACAGCCACACTGTCGGAGGGTGTGTCCTGAGGGAGCACCACACTGTTAGACAAGCAGTATCGAGGAAGCACCACACGGTTGGATGTGTCTTCTTTCTGAAGAAAACTGGACCCCATCTGCTTGCTCAGGTGAATATAAAAGACTTTGTTGACACTATCTTACAGAGAAACAGGGAAGTATATCCCTGGTGTCTTGGCCAATACTTTACCTCAACCATAATAACTCAAAAGGAGTTGAATGGGTCATCATCATTTGGCTTTTGGGAGAATGCTGTATTAAATTTGTCCATCACTTTTCTCACAATACAACAGTGGCTACATTTTAGAATTACTTAGTTGGCCGTAAAGCACCTTGAGACATTTTGAAAGATGCCACAAAATTGCAAGCTTTTTCATACTGAAGGCATGATTAGATGGATTAAGATAATATAAAATTCTTAAAGCACACTATATCTCCAATTTCTGAATAAAGACAATGGAGCAGTTTTAACTGTTTAATATACAGACTGTATTTCAAAAGCTATGGGTAAATTACCTGTGTAATCATTTGTCAGAAAATAAGCTCTGATTTCCCTCCATTAATATTGAAGAACAGAAAAACATGATTATGGAGTTACAAGGCTTCACTGCCTTATAAATAAATAGCTTCCAAGCCAATTTACTACTTTTCTTGCCCTTTGGCTCTTGCGCCCCACTGGATGATTGCTATGCCTGACCTTGGACAGGCGATAAATGGGAGATGAAGTTTTAGCAACTGAAGTGAAGGGTTGTGTTCTCTCGGGTAATCATGATAGGGTTAACAACAAAGGAGGAATGACTTTCCAAATGCACCTGTCGCGCATGGCTGGATTTCTCAAGTCTGTAATCAGTGGCATTGTCTTCTTAAACTGCTGAACCTTGTTCTTTGATGCAGATACAACGTCCCAATTCTTATCCTAAAAAGTATAACAGAAGCATGCAATTAACTATTTTTGCTCTGAACAGCAATAGCTGCAAATTACAGATACCTGAGAAACTGGCATCTTCTGTCCTTTGTTTATAGATGTCCTGATTTTTGAAACTGTAATCAAACCGAGTGTAAGAACCCACAGTCGAATAGGAAACTCTCTTCTCAGCACCTTTAATGAGCAAGAAACCTGCCACTCCTGAGACACAACTTTCTGTGCATTCAATGCCAGAGGT
>JAHRHZ010000184.1:29272-59575 GCA_024137785.1 Ginglymostoma cirratum | reverse complement strand
TGCTCCTCTGATGCTGCTTGGCCTGCTCTGTTCATCCAGCTCTACACCTTATTATCTCAGATTCTCCAGCATCTGCAGTTCCTACTATCTGCGAAATCTTGGGTTTTTTTTTAAATTGGAACTGTAGAAGCACGAGTAGGTGGAGATACAAACAGACCTGGGATTTTGCAGGTTTTGCTTTAGTTAGTTAGTGGGTATGTACTGAGAGTTTGGGAAGGAAAGACCTCTCTCTCTTGCTCTCTGGGGAGTTGCTGTCTGTATGTCTTTCTTGCAGATAGGATTGCACATGAGACAATCTGTTTTCTGAATTTGCCTTTTGCCAAGGGCGTGTTTATGGGATGTTACTATATTAGAACAGTTAATTAGTAATAGTTACTGTATCTATTATTCTGTTAAGTTTTCCAGTCGAGTTGTTATTCCAAAAGCCTCTTTCTTTTGTTATATTTTAATTAGAGTGTTTAAATAAATCGTGTTTTGCTTAATGTTGAGTAGTTCGACCAAATGACTTGCATCTGGAACACAGCACCTCACTTTACCTCCAAAATAAGAACAAGTTAAGGTCTAAGCTACCTTCTTAACATATTTTGGGGGCATCTCCTTTACCCCTCATGAAGTGCGATGATGAATGTTGGAAATGAGAGCGATCTGCATAGTTCTCCTCTCACAAGAAGTTCAGCAAGTGTCTCACTGCCTCTGTTCCAGAGGAAGATACATACCTGTCTAGCTTGCATCCGGCAATCATCAATGAAGTAGCTGGACAGTGTTCTGGCTGTCCACTGAAGCTTCGACAGACCTGGCGCTATTTTCTTGTCCAGAAATTTGATTCTGTCTCGGAAGAGGTTCCGCTGCTCTTTCGTTAACTCATCAAGGATTCTACAATTACAACAGACGGTTATACTCCAGAAAGCTACAGTGAATAGAACTGAAGCAAAATTTTGCACGAGTTTATACTTACCTACAGAGTCAGATATTAAAAGCAACTTCTAAACTGATAACCATAGTTTCATAAATAAAAACAGCAAATGCTGGAAAAGTCAGCAGATCTGGCAGCCTCTGTGGAGTGAGAAGCATTAATGTTTCAAGGCGCTATAATGTCTTTGGCTTTCTGGTTACTCAGTGTGGCCCAGATGGGACTCCAAACCCACAGCAATTCTTAACTGCCCTCTGAAATGGCCAAACAGACCACTCAGTACAAGAGCAATTAAGGATGGGTGATAATGGCTAGTCTTTCCAGCAACACTCACATACCGCAAAAAGAATTTTAACAAATATTGATAAGTAAGTCCTCATGAGTTGCCTAAAAGAAGGATGTGGTAGATAAATGAAGTAGGAGCAGGAATAGACTATTTAGAGTCACAGAGTTGCACAACATGTCCTACTCGTCCATGGCAACCAGATATTCTAAATTAATCTAGTCCCATTTGCCAGTATTTCATATCCCTCTAAGCCTGTCCTATTCATACAATTACAACATTTAAAAGGCATCTGGGTGGTTGTAACAGCCTCTGTCACTTCATTTGGCAGCTCATTCCGTACACATATCACCATCTGCATGAAAAAGTTGCCCCTTAGGTCCCTCTTAAAACTTTCCCTCTCATCTTAAATCTATGCCTTCCAGTTTTGGATTCCCCTACCCCGGGGAAAAGACCTTGACTATTCACCCTGTCCATGCACCTCATGATTTTATAAACCTCTATAAAGGTCACTCCTCAGCCTCTGATGCTCCAGGGAAAATAGCTCCAGCATATTCATCCTCACCCTATGGCTCAAACCCTCCAACCCTGGCAACATCCTTGCAAGTCTTTTCTGAACCCTTTCAAGTTTCACAACATCCTTCCTATAGGAGGGAGACCAGGATTGAAAGCAGTATTCCAAAAGTGGCCCAACCAATGTCCTGTACAGCTGCAACATGACCTACCAATTCATATACTCCATGCACTGACCAATAAAGGCAAGAGCACCAAATGCCTTCTGCGCTACCCTGTCTGTGAATCCGTTTTCAAAGAACTACATACCTGCACATCTTGGCATATTTGCCCATCTGATCAAAGTCCCGTTGAACTCTGAGGTAACCTTCTTCGCTGTTCACTGCACCACCAATTTTAGTGTCATCTGCAAACTTACTAACCACACCTCCTTTATTCACATCCAAAACATTTATATAAACCACAAAATACAACGGACCAGGCACCAATCCCTGCGGCACATTGCTGGTCACAGGCCTCCGATCCGAAAAGCAATCCTCAATCACCATCTTCTGTCTCCTACTTTCTAGCCAATCTCGTATCCAAATGGCTAGTTTTCCCTATATTCCATGTGATCTAACCTTACTAACCAGTCTACCATGCAGAATCTTGTTGAACGTCTTACTGAAGTCCATGTAGACAATGTCCACTGTTCTGCCTTCATCAACCTTCTTTGTCACTTCTTCAAAAATCTTAATCAACTTGGTGAGACCCGTCAAACCTGTTCCACCATTGAACTAGATCATGGCTGATCTTCTACTTCAACACCAAGTTTCCACACTATCTTAAATACCTCATGATCTCAGTCTTGAACACACTCAACAATGAAGATTCCACAACCCTCTGGGAATAGCAAATTTCAAAAATTCACCATTCTCATGGTGCAGAAATTTCTTCTAAAGCCTAAATGAGCAAACTCTTACTTCTAGACCATGTGCCCTGGTTCTAGGCTCCAGGCCCTCACCCACAGACAGAAGGAAGATCTCTTCCTGCATCTACCCTGTTGAACCAGTAGGAATTTTGTTTGCTTCAATGAGATCAGCTCTCATTCCTCTAAATATACCCAGTTTCCTCAAGCTCTCCTCATAGGACAATTCTTCCATCCTAGGGGTCAGTCTGGTGAACCTTGGTTAAAAAATTAGTTAGGTCAAAGCATGGCACTCCCTTCCTACAGCAAACCTACCTACAGCAAACTGAGTGCAATGGTTCTAGAATACAATTCACCATCAGCTTCTCAAGGGCAACTAGAGATGGACAATTAATGCTGCCCTAGCCAGCAATGTCTCTATTCCGAGAATAGAGACAACATTTTCTTTCTATGGCAAATATAAAGACTAAACAGACTTCTCATTCTCGATAGCAAAGTTCACCTGTCATACCAAAAGGGTTAAGTGTATAGTCAGTGAGCAAAAGTTTAGTTTGTACAGTGGATTACGGGAAAATGGATTATATGAAAGGTCTTAAATTTAAGAGCGATCGAAGCAAACAATGGTTGATGCTCAGGAACTGGCATTTTGATGACACAAAAGGTTCAGTAACCGGGCAGCCATGTTGGAACAGCATGTCACAGCATACTTCTACTCTGGGCTCTTTCCGTGACTCTTTTACTAGGACCTCCATGACTACATTGGGCTGCTTCCTGTTCTTGGGAATTGGAAAAATCCATCAATCTTGCTTCCCATTACCTAATTTCTCTTGCTTTCACTCCAGCCATCTCCAACTCTTCCCTTCCCTTGCCTCACCATACTGCTTCCCTTTCTGGGGATAGGCTGACCACCAGTATCCATTACAAACACACCAACCCCAACAGTTATCTTAACTACTCATTCTCAAAACCTGATTCCTTAAGAATTCCATTCCATTCTCCCAGTTTCTCAGTCTCCACTACATCCATTCCAATGCTCATAGGGGCAGTGACTGCAGAAAATTCCTGGATATTACTGCGACTCACTGAAGGACATTAGAATTATGACCACTTCCTTGAGCCTCTTCCACGTTCAATAAAACCACCAATGATTTTCGGGCACAACTCCCTTTCTCCCCTCCCCTCCACACACATAACCATATTTTCCTATAAATCCTGTAAGCTGCACGAGGAATCTAAATGGATTTTAAAAGATTGCAGAACAAACAGTAGCAGGTGCGGTGAACTCAAAAGTTAGTGGCAACAGGGTTTATATTCATCAGACTCATTGTGAATTATTCCAACCTCAGCTACACACTTCAACAACCCACACCAACCTGTTGTAATCACGAACAACCAGGAGAACACGCTCTCGGAGCATCCTGAGGTCCTCCCTTCGCTGATAGACCTCTATAACATAGTGGGGGATCTCAAAGTTCAAACGTTCCCAGTAATGGATTTCGTCAAACAACTCCAACAGGTACCTGCAAGAAATGGGCAAAAGTAAAAACACAGTTGGCACAAGCCCTTCAAAAATGTCATTAATCTCCCAGCGTTGGGACAAGTGGCACAATTATTTTTGAGAAATGGCAAGTAGAAATTTGGGCTGGTGGTGGTGAAATGGTAATGTCACTGGATTAGTAATCCAGAACCCTTGGCTAATGTTATGGGATCATGGGTTCAAATTCCATCGCGGCAGACTGTGACACCTGAATTCAATGAAACTCTGGAATGAAAAAAGCTAGCCTTATGGCAATTAGGTAAGCACTGTAAATAGTTACAAAAACCTAATGCCCTTAAGGGAAAGAAATCTGCCATCCTTACCTGGTCTGGCCTACAAGTGACTCCAGACCCACAGCAATGCGGTTGACTCTTAACTGCTCTCTGGGCAATTAGGGATGGGCAATAATCACTGGCCTAGAGAGCGGCACCCATATCCCATGAATGAATTTTAAAAGAAGGACCATTAATATATGGGACATTCAGCACTGGGAACCTCCAAGGTGGGGGTATTGCTTGTAAAAGGTACAGCAGATGGTGTAATTTGAATTTAATTGCGTACAGGTGGTGGGCATTAACCAGTGATTCACTTACACACCTCTCAAAAGGAACTATCCAATGAATGTGGTAATGCATTGGCAGCGTCCCTACCAATGGGCAGCAAGGTCCATGTTCAATACCCACTTCGGAAAGTGATGGCCACGGAGGTATGTCATAACATATCCAAACAGATTGACTAAGAAGAAATTGTACAAAGGAACAGACTGAAATTCTGCTTGCTTTGGATTAGAAGGTACAGCCTGTTTGTAAATAGATGTTTAAAAAACTATGTAAAGATTGCCACCAGCTCCATCTTTCACCACCTGACTATCTGGTTTATAACAGTTGGAAAATGTGGCCGCACTGAACAATTGTATGACCAAAACAATGGGTTTAGATGAGGTTCCTTAAATTGGAGAGTTGCTGCTGCATGAAATGCTTTGGGAAAACTTTATTAGGTTGAATGCACAACATAACTGTATGCTGTTGTGAAATGTGTGTGCACAAGCCCATTGAAATGGTTTGTTTGTTTTAGCTTAATAAATCACGAATAGAAAGTAGCTCTAGCAACGCAGATCTTTTTCTGAGCGCTCATGTTTTTCACATGGATTGACACAAGCCTTCCATCTCTGCATTTGCTGAATGATACAAAAAGGATTGAGGGCTTTAGAATTCACTCTATTGTCACATGTACTCAAATGAGTACAGTGAAAAGTTTGTAAGTCTCCACTTATGGCACTATCTTAGGTTCAAAAGTTCCTCGGTACAGATTCTTCAGTACAAATTCGTAAGGAAAAAAAAGTTAGAACGATAAAGAAATAAAAAGTCCAACATTGCAGATCATGAGAATAAATTAGAAAAACAAAGAAATAAGAAGTTCAGAATAACAGTCCTTCCAACCCAATCCACACCGGCACCTAGAACAAAGGCCAAAGAACAATACAGCAGAAGAACAGGCCCTTCGGCCCTCCAAGCCTGTGCCAACATGTTTTGCCTTCCATACGAAAACTGTCTTCACTTAAGGATCCATATCCCTCTATTCCCTTCCTATTCATGTATTTGTCCAGGTGCTTCTTGAATGCTGCCATTATGTCTGCCTCCATCACCCCCTCTGCTAATGCATTTGAGACACACACCACCCTTCATGTGAAAAACTTATCCTGGCATTCAGCTACTTATTTTTTTCTTTATTCTTTCATGGAATATGGTGTCGCTATCAAAACCAGCATTTACTACCCATTTCTAATCGCCTTTAAACTGAGTGGCTTGCCAGGGTCGTTTCAGAGGGCAGTAAAGAATCAACTACATTGCTATGGGTCTGGAGTCATACAGTCATAGAGTCATACATCACGGAAACAGATCCTTCGGTCCAACCAGTCCATGCCGACCATAATCCCAAACTAAATTAGTCCCACCTACCTGTTCCTGGCCCATATCCCTCCAAACCTTTCCTAATCATTAAGTTATACAAATGGCTTTTAACTGTTAAAATTGTACCCACATTCACCACTTGCTCTGGAAGTTCATTCCACACACAAACCACTCTATGTGTAAAATTTTGCCACTCGTCTTTTTTAAATCTTTCTCCTGTCACCTTAAAAATGCAGCAAGACTAGCTAAGTGTGGCAGATTTCCTTCTCGAAAGGGCATTAGAGAACCAAATGGGCTTTTACCACAATCAACAGCAGCATTCTAGTCACATCTAGCATTCAATTCCAGGTTTATTAATTGAATTTAAATTTTAGCAGCCATCGTGGTGGGATTTGAACCCATGTTGCCGCATCATTATCTTTGATCTCTGGACTACTGGTGCAATGAAATAACCACTACATCAGCATCAATCCTTTAGCTTGCACATGGACCATTATTACCTTGATCCCAATGTTATCCAGCCCCTGATGTTTTACAGCCACTGACTTGAGGTTTTGTAAACTCACATGTCGAAGTTTACATTGAGCTTCCCTCGATCCTCGAGGTTGAGGATCATCAGAGGTCTCTCCAGGCGCTTCATGCATTCCCGGTCTACATTGACTGTCCACTCTGTGAAGACTTTTCGCACAAATTCATCCAGGCTCTGCTGCAGTGTCTGGAAGACCGCCATCGTCTCTTCACCCAATCCAATTTTGGGCAGGAACGTGGCTTGAGCCAGAACCTATAAGTTTTGAGAGAGAGATTAAGAAGGCTTTTCTCCCCCCAACCCTTTCCAGAATTACCTCCTTGGTATGTGTCCAACAATTTTGTTATCCCATGTGTATATTTATTATATATGATGCCAGATACTATCAAACAATTGTGTAACTAACCAGTCCACATTCCTTCTCCTGAGAGTCTAAGCCTGCCCTTGTAGACTTGAGCCAGATGTTCTGAACCTGTCCCAAAATTTACTCCAGGCTAACTAATGCCTGTTAATAATAGGCGCAGGGCCCAGCGGATTGAAAGCTATTAACAGAAGAAACTGTATTGGGAAGATCTCAAAATGTTTTCACAGGTAAAGCTAATGAACCATTTCCACCCTCCACACCTACCTACCTCACCTCACTCCACACTCTTTGTGTGAAGAAACTGGACAACCTGGCTCCAATTTAAGGTGATGACTCCTCTCTGCAAAAAAGGAATAATTCTTTTCTATCTGCCCTATCAAATCCATTAATCAACTTAGACACTGCGATTTGAGCATCCCTTTATCTTCTTACACTCAAAGTCATACAAGCGTATAAAATTATGATGGGACTTGGAAAGCTAGATGCGGGAAGAATGTTCCCAATGTTGGGGAAGTCCAGACCTAGGGATCACAGTCTAGGAATCAGGGGCGAGCCATTCAGGACTGAAATGAGGAAGAATCTCTTTACTCAGAGAGTTGTCTCTCCCACAGGAAGCTGTTTGGGCCAGTGCATTAGATATTTCAAGAGGGAGCTGGACATGGCCCTTAGGGCTAAAGGAATCAAGGAGTATGGAGAGAAAGCAGGAGTGGAAAATGGAAATTGCATGATCAGCCATAATCATATTGAATGGTGGTGCAGGCCCGAAGAGACGAATGGCCTCCTCCTACACCTTTTTCTACGTGACTATGTTAATGCTAGATGTTCCGAGATCAAATGTTGTACAAACCAATAAGGACACACAAAACTGTAACTTATCTGCTATCGTTTGACAGCATACCCTATGCAAGATGATAGGACATGGACAGCAGGAGTAGGTCATTTGGCTTGTTGAGCCGACTCTGCCATTCGCCATGGCTGATCATCCAGCCCTACACATTTGTCCCCCTTATCCCATGCCCATGTGAAATGTGAATCTTCCCACTCCCCACAGCTGCCTTGAACGGGTCAGTGGCCTGCTGCGGGAGGCTACGTGGGACTATGTGGGAGTATTACTGTTGAAATCATTCTGACCTACTGTGTTGAGGTTTCTAGCAGTACACTGGATACATCTGTGACCTAGCAAGGAGGCGTAAGGCTGGGAAACTGAGGAGGTGGTGGGGTGGGAATTCTGGTGAAATTTAATTAGCTGGTCACACTTCTACAATTTAGGAGACACGCTGTTCAAATTTTTCATCCTGCACTAACTAGGGCAGGTGCAAAAAGTGCCAAATTTCAAACACAGCAACAATTTCCACTATATCAGAAAAGGATGCTGATTGTTTGGCAAGTTGACTCCAATTACATGTCGCTTTTAGCAATCATAACAGAGTCAAACTGTGAGTCCGACTGATAAATTACGCTAACAATCAATCTAAGATTCAGAGAGGTTTACAGATGGCAACCCAGCAATCAGGTGATACAGTTTGATTGATTTGTAGAAACATGCTACTTGCCTCCATTGATCTATCAATCCGACGCCGAAGGGATCGGGCCCAGTGAGCCTGGCCAGCGTACCGTGGCATCTGTGGGGCCAGATGCATGGCCTTCCTGTTCAGGTCTTTGTTCACCAGCGACAGCTCATCGTTGAACAGTATGTAGACTTCCACAATTTTTTTATCAATGGTCCGTTTGATGGTCTATGAGGAATACAACAGTCTGTATTTTATAGTGGGCCAGTGTCAGGCATGGACCTCCTGCTGAGAAAGCCATCCCCTAGCTTATGTCTGTACAGGAAGAGGGAATGAGATCGAGCTCCGTACCCAGCCCAAAAAAATGTACGCTTGATAACAACTGTATCATCTTGGGTAGATATCAAGTGGAAGAAAGGCAATTCTCTGTGTTATAAATGAGTCTGAAATGGTTATGTCACCACATAAAGTCACATTCCTGAAAATCGCAACAGTGAACGGAAAGACTTTAAATGAAACTTCGATTCCCAGGAATCAATGTTAAGACTGGAGAAAGCTTTTGGAGGGCCTTCCTTAGTGGGACAGCTAGCTAATTGAATTCAAAATTGACTCGATGGTAGACAGCAGAGGGAAATGGTTGAAGGTTGTTTCTCAGAATGGAGGTCCGTGTGCCACAGAGGTTGGTGTTGGGACCTTTGTTATTCGTTACTTACGTAAATGATCTGAATGTGAATGTACAAGGCATGATGAGTAAGTTTGCGGATGATACAAAATTAGGAGATGTCATTAATAGTGAAGAAGGTTATCAAAAATTACAGAGGGATCTTGATCAGATGGGAAAGCGGGCTGAAGATTCAACATAGATAAGTGTGAGGTGTTGCACTTTGGAAAGTCAAACCAACGTCGGACTTATACAGTAAATGGTAAGGTCCTGAGGTGTGTTGCGGAACAGAAGAACCTAAGAGTACAAGTACATAGTTCGTTGAAAGCAGTGTCACAGGTGGACAGGGTGGTGAAAAAGACATTCAACATGCTGTCCTTCATCGGTCAAAGCTTGAAATTGGGAGTTGGGATGTTATGTTACAACTGTGTAAGTTGTTAGTGAGGCCGCACTTGGAGTATTGTGTACAGTTTTGGTTACTCTGTTATAGGAAAGACATAGTTAAACTGGAAAGTTTGCAATGAAGATTTACAAGGATGTTGCCAGGACTAGTAGGCCTGAGTTATAGAGAGAGGTTGGCCAGGATAGGACGTTATTCCTTGGAACATAGGAGAATGAGGGGTGACCCGATTGAGGTGTATAAAATCATGAGGGGCATAGATAGGATGAATGCACACATTCTTTTTCCCAGGGATGGGGAAGTGAAAACTAGAGGGAATAGGTTTGAGGTGAGAGGGGAAAGATTTAAGAAGGACCTGAGGGGCAACTTCTTCATGCAGAGATTGGTGCGTATATGGAATGGGCTGCCGCAGAAAGCGGTCGAGTCAGGTACAATAGCAACATTTAAAAAACATTTGAATAGACACTTGGATGGGAAGGGTTTAGAGGGATATGGGCCAAATGTGGGTAATTGGAACTAGCTGAGTGGGCACCATGGTCAGCATGGACCAGTTTGGGCCAAAGGGCCCGTTTCCATGCTGTATTACTGTATGACTATGTAAGGGGGAATGGCACCCAGCATGCTCATTAAGCTGCATGCGCTCAGCCATTCCAATGTTCCACACATGGTGATTGGAATTGGCGCACCAATCACAGCACTGACCTTCAGTTCTGGAAATTGCTGCTTAGGAGGCACATGCAGCTGTAAAGAAAATTGGAGGGAGCACTGGTGGCACCTCTGGTCCATATCATGGCAGCACACTGCTGCTACGGTGCTTCAGTGGTGGAGCGAGTGAATGGTGGTAGTGTGGGTAAATAGGGTGGCATTCAAGTGGGAGGACACTCCTCCCCTCTAATAATGTAAAACAAAGAATTGCAGATGCTGGAGACTGGAAACAAAAACTGTTAAGTGCTGGAGAAATCCACAGATCTGGCAACATTCGTGGAGAGAAAATCAGAATTAGTGTTTTGAGTCCAATCAACATTCAGAATCATTTCAGGAAGGGTCAATGGACTTGAAATATTGACTCCACCTATCACTCCACAAATGTTCCAGCACTTTCTGTTTCTCATCTCCACATCTGGTATAGCAAATCTCTGAACCCAAGATTGTGACTCCTGCTTCTGTACTCGGCAGATGACAGAACGCTCACCTCTCGTTTTAATAAAGACGAGGAAAGAATCCCTCATCCTGATCTAAGATCACTGGTTTCCACACAGGAAACACAGAGCTTTTTTCAGTTACATGTATGGTACTGACCCTGAGATTGCTCACATTCAATCATCGCCCATACCTCACGGTTAGCAAGACGCTGGAACACATCTAGGAACTCTATTCCATGCTGTACTGTAGTCATGGTTTCAAACGAGGATGAGATCAGATTCTGCATCATGACTTCCAGATCTTTGATACCTGAACGGAACCTGAATAAAAACATAAGAACAGCGGGCAGTGAAAGCTCAGCACTCTGCCTGACTCTGCCTCTAAAAAGTCCTGGGTAATAAAATTAAACCAAGGGAAATACTGCTGGCAGTGAAGAGGCTGCACTGTTACTGGGCAGTGAGCAGTCTTGCTGAGGTTCAGAGTGCTGGTGCAAAACTTACTTTAAACACAACCAAGAATGAACCCGGAACAGTTAATGGTCAAGCAACCTTTTTTGATAAAAGAAAGAAAACCTTTTCATTTCCATAACGCTTTTCACACTCTCAAGACCTCTTCAAGTGGGGGGACAGCTCGCTAAGGGATGGAAAAATGGTATTATTGCTAGAGTATTAACCCAGAGACCAGAAAATTTTTAGGAACCTGGATTTGAATCCTACCAAAGCAGTTGGTGGAACTTGAATCCAAAAAAAACCTTGAAATAAGAGTCTATTAATATCCAGGAAACCATTGCTGATTGTCCAAAAAACCCACCTGGCTCATCTGCTTACAGAAAGAAACTGCCATCTTTACCTGGTCTGGCCTACATGTGACTCCAGACTCACAACAATGTGAAAACCGAAAGAACTGCAGATACTGTAAATCAGGAACAAAAACAGAAGTTGCTGGAAAAGCTCAGCAGGTCTGGCAGCATCTGTGAAGAAGAAAAACAGAGTTAACGTTTCAGGTCCGGTGACCCTTCCTCAGAACCCCTTCCTCCAATTCATGGGTACTGGCACCAGCACTGGGGGGAAAACAAAAATAAAAACAAGGAAATTGCAGATAATGTAAAAAAAATTACATCAGTCTTCACTGTGGACACTACCAAACATTACAAAGATATCGGATAAGCAAGGAGCGATTGGGAGGAAAGGTCTTGTCGCAATTTTTTTCACAAGGGATGTATTGTTTGACAAACTGATGGCATCAAAAGCAGGCAATTCACCAAGATCTGATGACCTGTATCAAAGGTTTTAAAGGAAGTGGCTACAGAGGTAGAGGAGTCATTGGTTAAAATATTCCAGACTTCACTGGATTCCAGAAGAGTTCCAGCAGATTGAAAAGCTGCTAAAGTGACACCTCTGTTCAAGCAGGAGAGGAGACAGAAAACAAAAAACTGTAGGCCAATAAATCGCTGGGAGATAGCAAGAACTGCAGATGCTGGAGTCAGAGACAACACAGGTCAGACAGCATCAGAGGAGCAAGAAAGTTGACGTTTCAGGTCAGGACCCTTCTTCAGAAAAAAACATCAACTTTCCTGATCCTCTGATGCTGCCTGACCTGCTGCGTTCCTCCAGCTCCACAAACTATAGGCCAAGGAGCCTAACATCTGTTGTTGGGAAAATGTTAGCATCCATTCTTGAGGGAACAACAGTATGATATTTCGAAAAACTTAACACAACCAAATCCACATGGTCTTGTGAAAGAGAAATTATGTTTGACAAATCTTGGTAGATGAGCGATGATCATGTTGAATAGTGTGCAGGCTTAAGGGGGGGTTGAATAGCTACTCCTGCTCCCATTTTAATGTTCCAATCTAAATATTGCCCAGAACACCAGAGGAAATTTTCCTGTTCTTCCACAATTGGTGGCAAGTGCAATTTTTAACATCCACCTGGGAGATCCAAGGGAATGTGGCTTCACATTACCTCTAAAAGAGACACCCATGACACATCAGTGCTCCTTCATTGCCAAGTTTTCAAAAAATGCGGCGCTCTCAAAGCACTGGCATTCTAACAGTGCAGCACTCTCTCAGTACTGACCCTCTGACAGCACAGCACACAGTCAGCACTGCCCCTCCAACAGCGCAAGACACACTCAGCACTGACTTTCCGTGTCAGTGTTCTGATACGGAGGTGAGAGAGTGCTGCCCACTGAGCCTCAGCTGACACCGATGGGAAAAGGGCAAGAAAGGAGTTGAAAACATAAGAACTGCCGCAGCTAACATAATAGCTGAGCAGTCTCAATGGACCTCCTTTGCTATCTAATAGGTCACTTGGTAATGCGTTCCTAAAGTAATCTCATCAGGGTCAATAAGACTGACCTGCTGTACTCATCGTGCCAGAATGTATTCTTAACATCCAGGATTTCGTTCTTCATGACTTTTAGCAATTGTAGGATTTTGTCGAAAGTGGCTTCAATCTCTTGGAGACTCCGCGTTATTTCAGGACCACGATGCCCCCCAAAACAGGGCAGGGGTATCTGCTCACCGTCTTCCCATCGGGCAAAGAACTCCTGGCAGTCACACACCTGGGCAAATTGAAGGAAGGAACAGCAGCATTTCACACAATTGCAGCATAAATAATTAATCCCCAGCAGGTTTTCACAAACCAAACATTAAACTGTCAGTGAATGACTGGAATGCATAGCCACTAACCTCCTAATTGTAATTTAAAAAAAAGGAGGAATGCTTGATTTCTGTAGCACCTTTAGCTCCAATATGTCTCACTGTGGTTCATAGCCAATGAAACCCATTTGAACAGAAATAGTGTTCAGGAATGTCACCAGACTATCTGTTTCCAACTGCTGCTGATTCAGGACAAAATATTGGTTAGAACATTGCAAATAACTCTCCACTCAGGAGATGGGAATTTGGAGTAATCAGATCAGCCATGATCTTACTGAATAGAGGAGCAGGCTGGAAGATCCACTGGCCTACTCCTTCCCAGAATTCACATTTGTAAGATCTTCTTCACAATGTTTGCACAAAACAGAGATCCACCCACATGGCCTTGATATCCCTCAGCGCTGACCCTCCGACAATGCACTCTATCTTTGATGACCGCTGACAGTGCAGCGTTCCCTCAGCACTGACCATTTGACAGTCAAATCTCTTGTACAAGATAGTCTCAAGTCTAGCATATCCGTATGTCAGCAGTTGGCCTGTACTATTTGTTTATACAGGAGTTACCTGGCTATCATGATGAGATAGAGTACAAGATAAAAGTACTTCCATTAGAAAATCAGGGGAAGGCATGCAGAGGAGAAAAGAACAAAGGGGAATTTGTTTTCTAAATCCTGGCATGCCCTTGCTTCTAAACTATTAACATTTCTAACGTCTTATAGCTCTGATAAAAGGGTCACCAATCTGGAAGATTAACTCTTTCTTCCTGTCTGACCTATTGACAGCCTCCCAGCATTTCTAGCTTTATTTCAGAGGTCCATATCTCCAAATTGGTTTTGGGTCATGATATTATAATCAGCCTATGGATGAAGATTAAATTACTTTTGCAACCATACCTCAAGTAGGTCCCTGCACCTCTGTATAAAAGCATCCACTTGGGCAAAGACACTTGTGTTGTCCAAGATCCAGGGAACATTTGAATATCTGGAACAAGACAAGACAAGCAGATTTTAGACACAGAGTAAGCCTTCCCCATGCCCTCAGATTTCCAGCCCCTATCTTTCCCCAGTCCCATCCTGAAAATGCAGGACCACTGCAAGTGGCCTCAACAGTCGATTTTTTAAATGGAACTTGACCAGTTCTAAACCCCCCTCCACATTTTATTGACTGTAGCAAGCTAATGAGGTCAAGATGCCATTTTGTATTAATGTTGGGCTAAAATTACCATTTTGACTCCTTTATTTCATAAACATGGAGATGAATTTATGAAGAATTACTGCATAATTAGCATCCAGAGGCAATTATTTCACCTTGTGTAAGTTATAACTGAAGAATTAGCAATTAATTAGTGACATTTTTGAGATTGCATTATATTCAGAAGTCTGTAAGTTTGTTTTAAAACAATCAATTTGCTGTTAAAAGTTCTGTCTCCACAGGAGAGGACATGTGCTACTTGGAACCTCCCTGCCCTTGGTGAAGTTAGACAACAACTGGATCATGAGTGGAGACTTGTACAAAATCAGATGGAAGAGACACTGGACAGTTCCATTGCATCGTTTTGTACACCAGTGTTAAATCAATGAAACTAATTCGTAACAGAATTGATCAATTGGTGCAATTTGGGATAGGTTCTCAATTAGTATGGGGATCAAAGGTTATGGGGAGAAGCCAGGAGAATGGGGTTGAGAAACATATCACTCATGATTGAATGGTGGAGCGGACTCAATAGACCAAGGAGCCCAATTCTGCTCCTATATCTTAAGGTCTTATGGGATGAGGTGATGTTAATTTAAGGTTAAAAGTACAGGTTTCAAGGATATTTTGTATGTAGCCATGAACCAAAAGCTCCTAAGGCAACATTTTGGAAGAAACTGCTGCTTACAAAGAGGTTCAAGGAGTTTACCATTCACGGGATGTAGTAAATGGAAATATGAACATTTTTCTTGAAGTTATTCAGTATATCTTCTACTTTCAAATAAAAATTTTAATACTTACTATCCAGAGCTCTGTTTTTGCCTTAAAAGGTTAACTTCACAGAATCCCTACAGTGTGGAAACAGGCCATTCGGCCCATTGAGTCTACACAGACCGTCTGAAGAGCATCCCACCCAGACCCACCCTGCCACCCTATCCCTGCAACCCTGCATTTCCCATGGCTAACCCAACTAGCCTGCACACCCCTGGTCACTATGGGCAATTTAACATAGCCAATCCACCTTAATCTGTACATATTTGCACACGGGAGAAAACCGGAGCACCCAGCGGAAACCCACACCGACAGTCGGAGAACGTGCAAATTCGACACAAACAGTCACCCAAGGGTAGAATCGAACCCAGGTCCCTGGTGCTGTGAGGGAACAATACTAACCACTGAGCCACTGTGCCATTAAACATTTATCTGAATGACAATTAGATGACCAACACAAAGGAGACTGTAAATTGCAGGCCAAGGAAGTTGCATTGGACCTGTAGGCACCAGGTAATTTGGTAGGTCACCATCAAATGCTTTGAAGAGCCAATCACAGACTGTGGATTGGAGACATGCAGGATAGGCTCAACTCTACTTACAGAACAGGCCAGTTAAGGGTGGAAGCTTGACTTCCCTGAAGGGTGTTGGTCTATAGATTCAGTTACTGATGACAACCCAGAAGCTTTCTTGGTCATTTTATCAGGCATCAGATCATAATGTATCAGATTATGGAGAACAGTTTCATTGCTTGTCAGGGTAGGATTTGAACTCACCGTTTCAGGGTTATCTAACCGGAAACCTTAACCATGTATTGCTGCATTCATGATTGAACAATGACTGACATTACATCTGAGGCTGATAACATTTTCACCAAAGTACAGGCATGGGCACTTGCATGGTACACACAGGAATTCATTCATATTCACGCATGGAGACATCAGTAAACAGACACACTCTCACACATAAGCATCTACACAGATAAACACAGATTTGTGACAAGCAGGAGAGTGAGGGGTTATGGGGGACAGGCAGAAAAGTGATGTTAAGGCCACAATCAGATCAGCCATGATCTTATTGAGTGGCAAGCAGGCTTGAGGAGGCAAATGGCCTGCTCCTGTTCCTATTTCTTATCATCTTATGATCACACACGCAGACAGACACCTGCATTCACACTCCAGCAGAGGAGAGCAGATAGAAATCTAAAGGAGGATCATCACTGCCTGCCCTTTCCTCAGCCTACAGGCCAATTAAACGCTAATTTGGACAAGCACCAAACAATATGAGACAAGCAAATGGTTTAAACACTGGGATAACAGCATAAGTCAATAATCCAGAGCAGAGGAGAGCAGTGGATGTGATCGGGCCTCACCTGGTATGTATGGAGGAAGCACGTGCAAAGTGGGCTTTCCAGCTTTGACAACACTCAATGCAGTCGTGGAGAGTGAGCTTACTCAAGTTGATGTGGCCATCAAATATCTTGTCCAATGAGATCTCTCCAGAGCACAGACGAATTATCTCATTACTCAGCTGAAAAGAGACCGGGTGGCAGATGGGGAGAGTAGGTTCATTACTACTGTGTTCAGACTGAAAACAATAAGGTCACGGGTGGCAAAATGGGCCCAGTCATTGCAATTCAATTCATTGCGTTGACCACATATTTCCAACCATTATGGCGAGATGTTGATTAGCACAACGTAATGCAAAACAACTCTTGTTTATGCTAAAGACTGTACAGCCATGATAATCATACTCACTGCATTATTTATTAAAGTAAATCACCATTTAAAATTTGCACAACCTATTTCCATTTCATGCATATTCCTTCATGTACTTTATTTACATAATTTATTTACACAATCTGGCACTTTAACTTCTGTAATCAATTAAGTTCATATTTCTAACAGTGCCTTGAAATTTGGCACTTCAATGAGCATACAAAAGACTAATGTGTTCTAACATTGCCCTTTCAATTATTCTGGTGATATTGTCACAAGAGAAGAATCTCACACAAAACTGTTCATAATTTCCACTTTAACATCTGAAGAGTAACATTTGAAGGAATCCCAGCTTCAGAAACTTGTACAACTGCAAAAATAATGCTTAATCATTGAAGCATACTAACAGATATGAAACAATAAATTCCAGATGAGCCACTGCTCCTGTACTTTACAGTTGACTGTGTAAAGCTGAGTCCATCTTGGCCCAGCTTCAACATATTTACTATCACAAGGGAGTTTAATAAAACAGAAGGGCGCTTACCAGATTTGCAAAATGTCTTCCTCCTCCCTAAAGGTAACTGAGTTCACCTCAGCCCTGAAACCTTTGCAATGAATGGGTGGGAGATGCTTCACAAAGCTTCCCCTAATTTTATTCATCTTCCTAGCCTGGGTGAAATAAACCAGAGAAAATCCCTGCTGTCTTTATATTGTAACTCCTGCTCCCAGTATTTTTTAATCACCAGATGTTGCCAGTAATGATTCTCATTTGGTAATTTTAGCTGCACTAGGCTACATTTTCCCTCTTGACTTGCTCCATTATCATTCCCTTTTTGCTTTTCACCATTATCCTATTGTTTGATCTAGCCTTTTATTCTTACAAAACCCTCACCCTCAGAATGCCTCTGAGCTTACATCTACAACACTTTCCAGTTGCAGTGAGGGGTAAACGATTATCATCACTAACGTGGGAAACAGGAGTCAGTAAAATACCCCACTTTGCTTATTTGAACTTACATAATGCACTAATTTCAGCTCAGCTTGAGATTTGTGTCCAGTTCAGGGTGCCACACTTTAGGAAGAATGTGAAGGCATGGAACAGTGTGCAGAAAAGGTTTACAGGATGGATCTAGGGACCAGGAATTTCAATTACAAAGATAGATTGGAGAATCTGCGATTGTTGTCCTTGGAGGGAAAAAAAGCTAAAATGAAATCTGATTGAAATATTGAAAATCACAAGAGACTGGGCGGAGTAAATAGGAAGAAAACATTATCACACTGAAAGGATCAAGAATAAAATGGCACACATTTACAGTTATTATTACAAGAAGAAAAAAGTGACATGACGAATAACTTTTCCGTGCAGCAAGTGATTACTGCTGAAATGCACTGCCTGCGAGTGTTGTGACACAGGTACAAAAGAGACATTCTGAAGGGTATTAGATATTTATTTTACAAAGAACAATGTGCAGGGTTACATGGGAAGGGCAGAGCTTTGCTCTAGGTGAGATGCTTATTTAGAGAACTCACCCAGAAATGATGGGTTGAAGGGCCTCCTGAAGTGTAACAATTCTGTGATTCTAGATGTTGGTGTATTCACCGAGCTGGGAGGTTTGATATCAAACCTCCCAGCTCGGCAAACACACCAACATCTACAACCAGCAGCCGAGCTACAAATTTTCACTCAAACTCTGAATTCTGAGATTCTCTTTGGGGTCAACGGATGTGAAGCTGGAAAAGCACAGCAGGTCAGATAGCATCTGAGGAACAGGACAGTCAATATTTCAGGCCGAGATCTTTCGTCAGGCCTGGTCCAATTATTTAGATCATTGTTGATATGTATCTCAACTTCATTTCCCTGCCTGGGCTCCATTGCCCTTAATTCCATTAGCCAACAAAATTTGTTAATCTCAGTTCTGAAATTTCTTGCATTTCCTGCACAAACATCTTGAACTGATGACCTACTGTATTCAGTGGCATCATGTCAGCTACTGAGTACTCATCAGCTATATGGTCAGCTCTGGTTTTACTCACTTTACGGAAGAGTGCGGTGATGCGATCCCTGGTGTTGTAGAACTTTGAGTTAACCCAGATGATCCGGATGAGGTTGAGGATGTGAGGCAGCTTGGCTGGAATGTCTTTGACTTTCAGCTTCACCAGCTCCCCACACGGGCTTGTAAGGATAGCCAGGAAGCTGAGGTTTGACTGGGCCTGTGAACGTCCATCCTGAATGCAAAGAAATTCAATAAATACAACAAGAGGACTAAACACAAGAATTCAACACCACTGAAAAGGGAGCAGAAACAGCATCCTTGCAACAGCAATCCACTTCCAAGGTTTCTCACAGAGGGGAGACTGAACCTGGTGGGCAGGAGTAAAGGGATGGGGTAGGTGAGGAAGGCAATTGGAAAGGTGGCTTTTACGGAGGTGGGCAATGTTAGAATAGATGGGGAGGGGGACTTGACAACAGATTTGCAAAGTGTGGAGGCGAGATGGCTGACAGGTTTCAGCCACGTTTTTATAAAAGTCATATCTTAATGCTCCACGGAAAAATTTTAAGACTTAAATGGCCATGTTATTTTTATAATTGCATATTTAAAGAACTGCATTAGGAATACATTACTGTCTCATCAATCTAATGAAGCGAACAGTGTGATGATCTAATTGTTGGCCCATCCCGAAAAGAAAATCTCTCAGAGTATACATGTTCAATTTGTCAGACATTCTGACACAGTTGTCAAAGCATTTACCAGAGATCGGAGGCTTAGAAACTTCAGCACCCACAGTTTTTTGCGGAAGAGAGTTCCAAACTTCTACTACTATTTTGTGAGGAAATGTTTCCTGCCATCACTGTTGAACAGCGTGGTTCTAATTTTAAGTTTATAAATATTGTTTCCTTTGTAGCTGGCCTCTTCCTGTCCAGTCAAACCTGTTAATTGTTCTAAAGCTTAAGCATGTACACCTGGGAGCATGACTGCAGGACACTGCAGAGGCCAGCTGTTGCATGACCTGAAAGAGATGAGAATTTCAGCTTTATTTCTAGGGGGCTAGGTGATGGTACAGAGAATCAGTTGACGTTTGATTGATTGATTGATTTATTGTCACGTGTGCCGAAATTCAGTGGAAAGCTTTGTTTATGAGTGGTACAGGCAGATCACAGCAAGCAAAGGATGTACAGATCAAAAAGACTTATAGGGAAAGGGTCTGGGTAGGATGCTCTTTGGAGGGGCGGTGTGGACTTGTTGGGCTGAATGGCCTGTTCCCACACTGTAGGGATTCTATGATTCTATGATCACTGAGGCACATGTTTTAGGCAGGGTACGGGAGGTTCATTCCACAACACACCAGGGTTATTTCCAACTCACACAGCACTCTATTGATGAGCACAAAATTCACAAAACCAATTTCTTCAAGTTTCAACATTTGCCTTCTGATCAACTATACGTAACTGTGACACGTACACACAAAATTATAAAATAACTAGTAATACTTCACTTTACAATCAACTAGTGAACTTCTGTAACACAGACAATAGCAATGACAGTGGAAGTGAAACTTTAGAAGGTCATTACACAGAATCGCCTAAGTATGTAACTTGTGTGACTGTTGACATAGGAAAATTGAATAAGGAAAATGATACAGCATTTACAGTGAGAACTTTTAACCACAAAGCTTGAACAAAACGCTCAACATTGGGAAGCAAGGTTTGTGGTCCAGATATGCACACTGTTTATGCAAGAGTTTTTAACATAAAAATTAAATTTGGGGAAACTGCTGTTTGTAGTTCTGGGAGAGCAAGTAACAGGAAAGAGTTATGTCATCAACGGAATTATTCACATTATTGGCAATAATGCCTGCAGAAGTATAGAATCCCCTTTTGCACACCAGATTCGGCTAGCTGAGACAGAGTGGGGGTGACACACTGAGCTGATTCTCTCTGCTGGGGCTGTAATAGGAGCTCTGCTTCAGGAGCACAGAATGGGAGGAAAAAGGAAAGTTGAACTTGCACTCCTCTCAATATCCTCTTTCGATCCTGGTATCCTTGGCAGTAGATGCTATGTACATGAAGATACCTAGGGACAGCTGTTACCTGGGACAGCAGGTAGCCTGGGCAGGGAGGTACCAGTAGGTATTTGAAGCAGGTACATTGGAGGCAAGAGAAGGTACACGCAGGCAGCGAAGCCATCACTGCACTGGCTGAGTTCAGTAGCTTGCACAGGCTGGCAACCGGTTCCTGGAGCTGTCAATACTTTGCAAAGTCATTGAGCCACCGAACGATAAAGGGAGTTATCGGGTGACCATTTTATACAGCCTAACTCGGACATACCTGGATAAGCTTGGCTAGTTTGAGGAAGGGAGCAATGTAAGAGGATTTGGAAAGTTCAAGGATAGACTGGATGTGTTTGACACCAGCTTTATCCAACTGAAAACCAATCCCCGAAAGATCATCACACCGGTTGCGCCAGAAATCAATCTCGTCCAGTGGTCCCGCGATCTCGCCTGTCTCTACAGCCTCCTGTGCACTCAGTACATCTTTAATCTGACGAGTCCAGTGAACGACAGCAGCTGAAAATTGAAGTGTACACATTAGACACTGATGCCCCACTCAACACATCCAGGCACTATTGATCAGAAAATAAAACCCACTTTCCTCTAATTTCATCCTTTGTATCTCCCGAACAGGAGCTGGAGAAGGTCACTAAACCCCTTGAATCTGTAACTTTAGAAAAGGAGGAGGCCATTTAGCCCTTCAAAATTGTTTCACAGAAATAGATTGTTTCAGAAGTACAACCGAGGTTACTCCATTAGGAAATTTGCAGCTATTCAATACACACCAATAGTATGAATAGCAATGAAAGACACGATCAAACCATTTTTAACATGATGTTTTAATCTGGACAAGGAAAGTCGGTTAAGGCTGCATTATATCAATAGTGTCTCAGGATCTTCCGCGATCACCTAACATGAGCCCCAGAATAACATCTCATTGAAAGATCAGTTCCTCTGACAGTACAGCATTTCCTTGGTTGTGCACCAGGCTACCACCCTAAATTCTGTTCTCAGATCTCAATAACTGAATACATTTCGAGGGAAGCTTAAAAGCAAAACATCGGTAAAGGAGTGGGACATGCTGATCAGATGAGTCAGACAGATGTGACTTGGCGCATTAAACTTGGGCCGAAGAGACTACGCCCATGCTGTAGGCCATGTGTTGTCTAGTCTGACATCTACATGGATCTTAGGGTACCTGTAGAGTGTGGATCCATATTCATGTTTGGGAATGAGTCCTGGTAAAACTTTACCTTCAAGCTGGGACAACATGATGGCTCAGTGGTTAGTACTGCTGCCTCACAGCGCCAGCGACCTGGGTTCGATTCCACCCTCAGGCAACTGCCTGTGGATTTTGCACTTTCTCCCCGTGTCTGTGTGGGTTTCCTCCGGGTGCTCTGGTTTCCTCCCACAGTCTAGAGTTGTGCATATTAGTTGGATTGGCCATGCTAAATTGCCCCATACTATCCAGGGATGTGCAGGTGGATTAGCCATGGGAGTTCAGGGTTACAAGGACAGGGTAGTCGGTGGGTCTGGCTGGGATACCCTTCAGAGGGTCAGTTCAGTCTCAATGAGCGAATGGCCTCCTTCCACACTGTATGGATTCTATGAAGTCCTATTCCTCCTCACAAACCTAAAAGAGCTATCCCAATTACATCTGTCCCAACAGACACATTCTAATACCTTTGGAAATATTTGAAGTTTGATCAATTCTTACAAAAAGCTGCCCATAACAGGTTGCACCATTGCTAAGGAGAATGGAGATGATTCAGTGATTCGTCTCTCAATCCACGGAACACGTGTTGCCTTGTGTGAATATCTTCCACTGACTGTGGTTTTATTTGCGGGAGAAATCACCCAGCTATCATCGGGAAATTTTGCTCTAATTTCATTAATGAACTTGGAGACCATACAAATTCAAACCATATGAATGCAGGAGATCCTTTATTTACTAACGCCCATACTTATGAGCAGCTGGTTTATATTGTCCTGCATCGTGTTCCAACTTGCATACAAATCGACTTGTGAATAGACTCAGGAATTGAACCCACTCACAACGTGGGGACTGTCTGTACTGCCCCATCTCACACAGTGTTATAGTGTACACACAGACAGACACACACACATATACATGCGCACACACTCCGTATGTGAACAGGCCACGCAAAACAACAATTTTATTCCCACTTCTCCTTTTTTTTAGCCAGCTGATCAAGCTATTCTCCTTGGTCTGCTTGGTCAAAGGGTGTCAGAATTTTGAATACTCCAATTGTGGCTCCCAATGAAAGTACTACTTACAGCTCCATCAGCAGTGAATGACCAGAAGTAGCATCAAGCACAGAATTTCTTAACACAGATTCGGTGTCACGGGAAAGCAAACTGGAAATGCTGATTGTAAAATGTGACTAATCCCACTGTAAACTCTACTCACTTTCCAGTCTCTGTACAAGTTCTTTATCCTTCGCAACCTGACCAGGTGGCAAATTCATGCCCTCAAGTGGGATGTAGAGGACTGTGTGGCCATCCAGTTTGTAGCGAGCATCTACAGAAAAGGGCAGGGATACAACAAAGCTGAATAAATCTTTTACAATCCCAGTGCAGTGACCTGGTATCCCACCCCCACACCCCGTCCGAAACCCTGCACAGCACACCTTGCAGAAAGTGCTTCTGTCTAGATGTCAGGAGAGAAGAAAATCAGGGTCCTAAGTTGACCTGCCAGCATTCTCCACCTTCCAAATCCAGGATGGTCCCCTTGGAAAGTTACAGGAGAAAAGTTGCACCAACACAACAATAATACAAACAGAGGGAAAACCATACTGACCAGTACAGTAGTCCCTCATTACAATCACTCTAACAGGGCAATCATCTGCCGCTGAAGGCTCCTGAATAGTGCAGCGCTCCCTCAGAACTGATCTTCCAACAGTGCAGCACTCCCTTAGCACTGACCCTCCCACAGTGGAGTACTTTCTCAGCGCTGACCCTCCCACAGTGTGGCACTCCCTCAACGCTGACCCTCCGACAATGCCCGCTCCCTCAGAAATGACCCTCCTACAGTGCGGCACTCCCTCAGCACTGACCCTCCAACAGTGCAGCATTCCCTCAGCACTGACCCTCCGACGGTGTGGCACACCCTCAGCGCTGACCCTCCGGCGGTGTAGCACGCTGCCAGTGCTGACTCTCCAACAGTGCAGTGCTCCTTCAGCACTGACCCTCCAAAAGTGAAGTACTCCCTCAGTAATGACCTCTGGCAGCCTTGGCACTGACAGCCAGGATTGTGCATTCAGGTCTATTGAGGAGTGTGTTCAAACCTATGGCCTCTGATTCAACAGCAGTGACAAGAGTGCAACATGCTGAGCCCAGACTGTCACCTAGCAAGCATTCGGGCAGCCCAACATTCTCCATGCTGACAAGCTGGTACCTGTAAGGCTGGCAAGGAACTTGTGCAGATGTGCTGAAAAATTGTTCTTAAGACTATCAGGCCACGTTCGGTTTTCCAGGAACTGTGGAGCATAGATACCCAACATATGCCTGAGCAGACTCTCCAGGTAGCCTCCCCGGATGGTTCCAAACTGAACAACGTGCACAAAGTTCTCTGCAGTAATCTCACCATTCTCCTTACGGACAAAAAACATGAGATGATCTGTGGGCTGTATGGGAAGAAAGGAAGAATATTCAGGTGGTCACAGAGCTGGGAGAGGGAATAGCTGCTTATGATCAGGGAGGGGATGGAAACGGGAAGGAGATTACCTTAATTGTGGTATTTAAGCCAACTGAAGGATACAATAAGAAGAACAGAGAGACATGATTGTCTTTGGTGGTGATGTCAGTGTAGGTAGGTAGGAGAGGTGCAAAGGTGGAGGAAGAGTCCAGAATAAAGTGCAAATTCAAGTTAGCCCTTTCAGGGAAGATACTAGGTTATACTTCTTCATTGTAAGGGGAATGGAATTCAGGAACTCTCGCACCATGCACCAAAATTAGCTGGAGATCAACTGAAAGTATTTTTAAACAACTCACCTTAACATATTTTTGTTGCTCAAGGATATGAAAGGATGCAAAAACAAGCTGGGTAAATAAAGTTAAGATACAGAAGCACCTTGATGTCAATAGAAAGCAGCAAGTTGGAAGGGCGGAACGGCATCCTGCTATTCCTAATCCATCCAGTTCTGCTGAGCGTACCTGCCTTCATTGAAAACATACCTGTGGTGGGGTGCTAAGGAGCACCTGTAGTCCACTGAACTGATCCATGTGCACAGTCAGAATCCTCAGTCTCGTGTCTTGGATAAAGTCATCCAGAATGTTCTCATGTTCCTCTGTCCACATCTCAGGCTGGAGATCCTCCAGAACCACACGGCTTTTAATGAGGTAATTCTGCAGCAGAAAACACATGTGACATTTGCTTTCAGGGATTTTTAAGACTCGTGGGAAACATTAGACCTGGGCCCAGTCTTCTCACATCTAAAGGAACACTAGCTTGACTCAGTCAGATGGATTTTTCCCACATCTTTCTGATGTCAGGACCTACACCAAGGCCTAGCACAGGACCAAAGGAATGCAAAAAAGGGGAGGGTGTTGGATTAGTGGTATTATGACTAGCATGTTAACCCAGAGCTCAGGTGATATTCTGGGGAACCGGGTTCAAATCCCACCATGGCAAATTGTGGAATTTGAATTCAAAAAAATCTGGAATTAAGAGTCTAATGACGACTGTGAAACTGTTGTCGATTATCAGGAAAAGCCCATCTGGTTCGCTTAAATCCTTTAGGAAAGGAAATCTGCCATCCTTACTGGTCTGGCCTACATGAGCCTCCAGACCCACAGCAATGTGGTTGACTCTTAACTGCCCTCATATACAGGTGGTAGGCATTAACTGGGGATTAACTTGTGCACCTCCTGAAAGGATCTATCCAAAGAATGTGGTAGTGCATTGGCAGTGTCCCTACCACCGAGCAGCGAGGTCCATGTTCAATTCCCTCTTCAGGATGTGATGGCCATGGAGATATTTCATAAAATATCCAAACAGGTTGATTAAACAAACATCGTACAGAGGAACAGAATGAAATTTTAGTCGCTGAATTAGAAGGCACATCCATGTACGGGCTCTAGCTCTGTAGATAAATGTTTATAAAAAAGTATGTAAAGATTAACACCAGATCCATCCTTTACAACCTGGTGAATGCTGGCCTAACCAATGATGCCGACATTTCATGAATGAACAAACGCAGTGTCAGAGGTGACAGTGTCTGAATTAGACTTTACACTGCAGTTCTGTGCCTCTGCACAGTTGACCACAGATGTTCTCATGGAACTATTTACAGGCTCCTGACCAACTTTTCCCACCCAAACAAAAGCACCGAAACAAAATGATGATTTGGTCACTTCTCTCCTTGCTGTTCATGGGATTCAAGAATAAATTGGCTGCAAACTTTCTTCCACAATAATTCAACAGCACTTCAAAAGAAATTCCTAGCTTGGAAAGGTGTTGAAACACCTTAAGATGCATTAAGGTAACAGTGACTCAGCATCACCTCAATTTTAAAATATTCCATTTTCAAAATCTTCCCCTTCAACCCTCCCCCTCTCTGATGTGTTTTGAGCCCCTCACCCTCCCTATCTCAAACCTCCTCCAGCCCCTACACCGCTCCCTATCTCTGTAACCCCCTCCAGCCCCTACATCCCGCCCTATCTCTGTCACCCCCTTCAGCTCCTACACCCCTCCCTATCTCTGCAACCTCCTCCAGCCCCTACATCCCTCCCTATCTCTGTCATCTCTTCCTGCCCTTGCAACTCTCCAAGATCTAAAATACATACCTGGATTCCAAGGGATGAATTACACGGGGCATTTACACAAACTCAGGTTGCAGATTTAGAAGGTTCAGAGATGTTTTTAAGATACTAAGGGGAATAGAAATAGTGAATAGTGAGAAATTGTTTCAGCTGGTCTGCGGGTTCAGGGCAGGGAAAGAGTTTAAAAGTCATTCAGGTATGGAATTAGGAATCAGTTCTACAAACTAAGCATGGAGGAAATCCAGACAGCCCTCTGAAAGCAGCAACTGATGCTTGATCACCGGTAAATTTTAAATCTGAGAATGAAAGATTTTTGTGTTAAGGGATATCAGGTTAGGATGCACAACCAGCTTGAAGAATAAAATGGTCTCGGCCTGGTCTGACATTTTTGCAGATCTCTGCGCTTGTATTGTTCTGACTCTCCTTGCTTTCCATCACTACACCGTTGACAGCTGTGCCTTCAGCTGCCTGGGTCTTAACCTTTGGAATCCCATCCCCAAACCTCCCCACCTCACTTTACTCCTTTGAAACACTCATACCATCGACCCCCTTGACCAAGCTTTCGGTCACCTGACTTAATGGCTCCTAAAAGCGAAGCAAGGTACTCAGGTGCTTGAATTCTGAAACACAAACAAAATTTAGGCTGTCGCCATTGAGAAAAGAAGACGCAGAGGATCTTATCCGAGATCTCCCATCACCATCCACATATACACTCACCAAATTGACTGCTGAGTTGCGCCTGAATTCTCTGATTTCATCTTCTCTCACTTCTATCCGTGCGAGAAACAGCAGGAAAAAAAAACTAAGTTAAACACGAGGCTGGTAATACATCAGTTCAAAATTCACTCGCTCACTGTACAACGTAACAAAGCCCAAAAACGCAACAGCTCCAGCACGAGGCTCAATCAGAAGCCTCAGAAGGTCTCCGCTCCTTGTGCGAAACAGCACAAGATGCATTTATAAAACAAACAGTAAGAGTTACATTTCTAAAGCACTTTTACACCTAGTAAGGTAATTTTCTCAAAGGGCAATGACTATTCCAACAAGGGAATCTCAGCACCCAACTGGCGCACAGCATGATGTTGCCATCTGCATTGTGAACGTTACTGGATTATTTGTGATAGTCATATTCGTTCACAGGCAAATATTAGTCTAGGACCCTTTAACAGTGCAGTATTCCCTGAGTACTGACCTTCCAGTAGTGTGGTGCTCCCTCAGTGCTAACCTTCCACAGTGCTTCATCCCTCAGTGCTGACCCTCCGACAGTGCGGCACTCCCTCAGCACTGACCCTCTGATGTTTCCCTCAGCACCGACCCTCTAACAGTACAGCACTTCCTCAGCGTTGACTCTTCAACAGCGTGACCTCCCTCAGTACCGACACTGGCACTGCATTCCTTCAATACTGACCTTCCAACACTGCAACATTCTCTCTGTCCTTCCCTGGGCGTTTCATTGACAATTTTCACACTCAAGTCCATAACCCCATGAATTGAAGGCAAGCTAATTACTTGCCCACTGAGCCATGTCAGACATTAAAGTCGACTTACATAAACATCATCAGAGGATTTGTATCAGATATTGCTGTAAAATTTCTCCCGCCATGAGCTTGACCTGTCAGCACTTATGGCTTGGATTGATATGAGAGTTTTAGAAGCTGCTAATTGATGCCAAATGCCTAGGGATCTGTATAAAAACTGAAAGAAGGTGCGGATGCTGGAAATCAGAAACAAAAAGAGAAATTGCTGGAAAAGGTCAGCAGGTCTGACAGCATCTGTGGAGACAAATCAGAGTTAACATTTTGTGTCCAGAGACCTGTTCTAGAATTCCCACCCTGAACCACTATCTAAGGTCCTATTTACACGCTACCTCATCCATATGGTTCAGCATCAACTTCTACTTTGTAATGGTCTTGTGAACTGTCTGGTAATGTTTTACAAAGTTACGGGGCACCATTTTAACGCAGGATCACATTTTCTGTACCAAATAAACGCAGGAGTGACCAGAGTAACAATTGGTGCCAAGCACATTGTAATATATGAATCTCCATCAGCTCCTGAATATGGGCTTCACAATACCTGTGAGGATATCTGTTTCTCTTCCCCTGGGAGACTGGCTGAAATCCATTCCAGAACTATCAGATATCCCAATGGAAACAGAGGATGTTCCGAGGCTGGGGCCTCGTGAAAAACTGCTATAGCTGTCCATGTCTTCACTTTGTCTTACCTGCAACAAAAGAACATCGTCTGACAAATGCAGGCTAGTCTACGGCAATTGTACATTCCCAGTGAGAATCAGCTCCCCAAACTTTCCATCTCACAGATAAGAGAATTGCAAAACAGGAATTCTGAACCTGGCCCTGTCCTAGGAGTGTTTGATGGGGACAGTGTACAGACAGCTTTACTCTGTGCCGAACCCTGTGCTGTCTTTAACGTAGGAGTGTTTGACGGTGGACAGTGTGGAGGCAGATTTGATCTGTATCTAATCCCGTGCTGTCCTTATCCTGGGAGTGTTCGATGGGGGGAGAATGTAGAAGGAGGTTTATACACTGCAACTAACCCCGTGCTGTCTCTGTCCTTGGGATGTTTGTTGGGGAACACTGTAGAGAGAGCTTTACTCTGTATCTAATCCTGTGCAGTCCCTGTTCTAGGAGTATTTCATGGAGACAGTGTAGAGAGGGCTTTACTTTCATTTTTAAAGAGTTGAGAAGCTTTACTTTCAGATTAAAACAGTAGAGAGACCTTTACCGTGCATCCAATCCTCTGCTGTCCCTGTCCTGGGACTGATGGATTGAGAATAATGTAGATGGTACATTACATGAGCTGATGCTTCAGTTTACGAGGGTATGTAAATATTGATGGTCTCCTTTTCCTCCATAAATACGCCAGAGCTGCACCACTCTATGACAATCGAGAGTGTGTGAAATGAAATGCTAGCTAGAAAGAGGAAGAATTTGTAAATTCTTGTGGAAACATTCACATCCTCAGAATGTCTGAAGAATTTCTTACACTGCTGAGTCACTTTTGAGTAGGGTCACAGTTCCGCTGTGGCAGCCCTATTTATGCACAGCATGATCCCTGAAACAAAACATTTGGGAAAATGCCATCAAGGCAACATTGACTATGGTACAAATAGCAGTCAGTGCACAGGAGGAAAAGATTCAACCAAGAGTTACATGGGATCCGTCACCTCCAGTGGAGGAACACAGGGATCCTAAAGCTGATACATCTGACAGGGCGGCGCTCCCTCAGCACTGACCCTCTGACAGTGCCCACTCCCTCAGCACTGACCCTCCAACAGTGTGGCACTCCCTCAGTCCTGACCCTCCGACAGTGCCCACTCCCTCAGCACTGACCCTCCAACAGTGTGGCACTCCCTCAGCACTGTCCCTCCAACAGTGCGGCGCTCCCTCAGCACTGACCCTCCAACAGTGCGGCGCTCCCTCAGCACTGACCCTCCAACAGTGC
>JAHRHZ010000184.1:13613-28872 GCA_024137785.1 Ginglymostoma cirratum | reverse complement strand
CACTGACCCTCCGACAGTGCCCGCTCCCTCATCACTGACCCTCCGACAGAGCCCGCTCCCTCAGCGCTGACCCAGTGGCAGTGCTCCTTCCGGGCTCTCCGTTGATTTTTTTTTCTCCACCTGTTGCCGGGCACCCATGCAACCGAACCTTACAACCCGCCGGCCTCACGGTCTGATTGACGGTTGCTTATCCAATGGAAGACCGGTGCCGCGTAAGCCTCTCCCATCTGGACCAATAGGAGGCGAGGCCCCACCCTCCAGCAGGGTTGGTTGAGAGGTCTCGGCGGCCGTTGGTGCCGTTTCCTTAGCAACGGGGCGGCGCGTTGGTGGGGCGGGTCCCCGCAACCCGTCAATCAGCTGCTTCCTGCTGTCCCATTGGGCAGCTCTTGTTGCCGCGGAACACCGGACGCCGAGGCCTGCGCGCCATTTCCAAATTGGTGATACACTCTTAAAGGTACAGTCCCCGACCCAGGGTGGAGGGACAAAGACCCAACCTTGGCACCTTTGTCCCCTTCCCAACCAACTACCACCCCATGGTTGATCTGAATGTGGGGGAACAACCATCTGCATGGTTGTTGTATTCTCTGTTCTTTCCTCCACAAAATGACACAGTCTGATGGACGCCATTCAACCCACCACATCTGTGCTATCTCATGTTTGACCTGACAGGTTCCCGGGAATTGATTCTTTTCCTGATTCACTCACGGGACGTGGTCTTCTGATGCCGAGCTAACATTCATTACCTATTCCTCGTGGGCTATGAGAAATTGAGCCGCCATTGTCCATGTACTCAGTGCCACTTGGGAGGGAGTTGCAGGATCCTCACCCAGCGACACTGAAGGAACGGCGATATATTTCCAAGTCAGGATGGTGAGTGGTTCGGAGGAGAACTTGCAGGGGGTAGTGTTCCCATGTACCTGCTGCCCCTTGTCCTTCTGGATGGAAGTGATCGTGGGTTTGGAAGGTGCTGCCTGAGGATCTTTGGTGAATTTCTGCGGCGCATCTTGTAGATGGTACACACTGCTGCTACTGAGCGTCGGTGGTGGAGGACGTGGATATTTGTAAATGTGGTACCTATCAAGCAGGGGCTGCTTTGGCTTGGAATGTGTCGAGCCTCTTGAGTGCTCTTGGAGCTGCCCCCATCCAGGCAAGTGGGGGTATTTCAGCACGCTCTTAACCTCTGCCTTGTAGGTAGTGGTCAGGCTTTGGCAAGTCAGGCGGTGAGTTAATTCTGCAGGATATCCAGCTTCTAACCTGCTCTTGTAGCCACTGTGTTAAATGGTCGATAAAGACCAGTGTTGTTCTGGTTGACTGATAGTGAACAGTAAAGTCTCTGCCTTGAGTTGAAGGTGCTTTATGAATGCACGTTGTTTATCTGGTTGTTATCACGTCTCTTCTTTTGCCAGGAACCTTCTATCGTGTTGCTGACTCTACTGCAATTAAAATGAATTCTCTCTATTTACTCAGCTAATACCGTCGTTTTATTTTTATGTTACATTTTCATGTTCTTGAGAACATCACAACCTGGCATTTAATAGTCCTCGCACAGTTGTTCCTTTAATGGATTAATGTAAATTCTACCAGCTTGGTACCTCGGGTATCTTCCCCAGTCCTACAAGGTAGTGAGATTGTTAGTGTCGTCCAATTCCAGCCTGTTTGATTTGGTTTGATTAGATTGATTACTGTACTGAGGTAAAGTGCAAAGTGTTGGATTACATGTTTTACTGGCAGGTTATGCCATACAAATGCATCAGGGTAACATAATAGAGTGCAGGATACACTGTTACAGCTGGCTGGAAGGTGCAGAGAGCGAGATCAACATTAACATTGTAGAGATCCACTCAAAACTCTGATAACAGCATGGAAGGAACAATTCTTGAATCTGTTTATAGGTGAGTTCAAACTTTTCTGTCTTCTGCCTGAAGGAAGCGGGTGAAGAGAGTGTAACTGATCTGGGAGAGGTCTTTGGTTATGTAGGATACCTTCCTTACTTTACTTACTAAGACATTGCTTCATTGACAGTTCCAGCTGCTTGACCTCCTCTATCGATTTCACGTTGTTTATTTAGACAATTTATATAAATGATTTCAATGAGAATACAGAAACATAGAAGATAGGAGCAGGAGGAGGCCATTCAGCCCTTCGAGCCTGCTTCGCCATTCTTCACGTTCATGGCTGATCGTCCAACTCAATAACCTAATCCTGCTTTCTCCCCATAACCCATAAAGTGGTTTCTCTTTCACGACAGCTGGATATTTTTCTGCGTCTTTTGAGGCACATGTTGAACATTAATAGACACGGACCAGTTGGATTGAATGACCTGTTTCAGCTGCTGTAAGTTTTATTAACAACGTGCACTTCACTTGATTGTGAATTGAATTTAAATGGTTGTACTGGCTCAGTAGTTAGCACTGCTGCATCACAGTGCTATGGACCCAGATTCGATTCCACCCTCAGGCAGCTGTCGTTTGCACGTTCTCCCTGTTTCTGCGTGGATTTCTTCCGGGTGCTCCGGTTTCCTGCCACAGTCCAAAGATGTGCAGGTTAGGATGGATTGGCCGTGCTAAATTGCCCCATAGTGCCCAGGGATGTGCAGGTTAGGGTGGGTTAGCTGCGGGAAATGCAGGTTAGAGGGGTGAGTCTGAGTTGGATGCTCTTCAGAGGATCGGTGTAGACTCAATGGGCTGCTTCTACACTGGAGGAATTCTAATTCTATGAATTCTAACCTTTGATCCCATTCGCCCCAAATGCTATATCTAGCCGTCGCTTGAATACATTCAATGTTTTGGCATCTACTACTTCCTGTGGTAATGAATTCTACAGGCTCACCACTCTTTGGGTGAAGAAATGTCTCCTCATCTCCGTCCTATATGGTCTACCCCAAATCCTCACACTGTGACCCCTGTTAGAATTGTGTAAGTTTCTAGAGACTCCCCCCCAACTCTCATTTGTCTGAACTCCAGTGAAAACAATCCCAACCGAGTCAATCTCTCCTGATGCATCAGTCCCGCCATCCCCGGAATCAGCCTGGTAAACCTTCGCTGCGCTCCCTCGAGAGCAAGAGCGTCCTTCCTCAGAAAGGAGACCAAAACTGCACACAATATTCTAGGTGTGGTCTCACCTGTATAACTGCACCAACACATCCCCGCTCCTGTACCCGAAACCTCTCACAGTGAAGGCCAACATACCATTTGCCTTCTTTCCCGCCTGCTGCACCTGCATGCTTACCTTCAGCGACTGCTGCACAAGGACCCCCAGGTCCCGCTGCACACTCCCCCTCTCCCAATTTACAGCCATTCAGGTAGTAATCTGCTTCCAAAGTGAATAAACTCACATTTATCCAAATTATACTGCCTCCGCCATTGATTTGCCCATTCACCCAACCTGACCAGATGATGCTGAAGGATTTCTGCATCCTCGTCACAGTTCACCCTCCCACCCACCTTGGTATCACCTACAAACTTGGAGATGCTACATTTTGTTCCATCATCCAAATCATTAATATTTATTGTGAATAGCTGGGGTCCCAGCACCGATCAATGTGTCACCCCACTAGTTAATGCCTGTCAATTTGAAAAGGACCCATTAATTCCTACCCTTTGTTTCTTCTCTGCCAACCAGTTTTCTATCCATCTCAGTACATTTCCTCCAATCCCATGAGCTTTAATCTTGCACAATAATCTCCCATGTGGGACTTTGTCAAATGCTTTCTGTAAGTCCAAATATACCACATTGACTAGCTCCCCCTGGCCAACGCCACTATTTACATCTTCATAGAATTCCAACAGATTTGTCAAACTTGATTTCTTCATAAATCCATGCTGACTCTGTCTGATCCTGGCACTGCTTTCTAAATGCTCTGGTATAAAGTCCTTGATAATGGATTTGAGAATTTCCCCACTACCAATGTTAGGCTCTCTGGTCTGTAATTCCCTGTTTTCTCTCTACCTCCCTTTTTGAATATTGGAGTGACATTAGCTATCCTCCAATCTGCAGGGACGGTTCCAGAGTCTGTAGAATCCTGGAAGGTGACCACCAATGCATCCACTGTTTCTACAGCCACTTCCTTAAGCACTCTGGGATGTGAATTATCGGGCCCTGGGGATTTATCTGCCTTTAATCCCATCAATTTTCCCAGCACCATTTCTCTACTAACATTGATCTTCCTCAATTCTTCCCTCTCACTAAATCTTGCATTCTCTAATATTTCTGATATCTGATTTGTGTTCTCTTTTGTGAAGACAGAACCAAAGTATGTATTCAGTTGCTCAGCCACTTCTTTATCCCCTATTATACATTCCCCCATTTCTGTCTGTAGGGGACCTACATTTGTCTTCACCAATCTCTTGCTTTTCACATACCAGTAGAAACTCTTAGTCATAAGAACATAAGAACTAGGAGCAGGAGTAGGCCATCTGGCCCCTCGAGCCTGCCCCGCCATTTAATAAGATCATGGCTGATCTTTTTGAGACTCAGCTCCACTTACCCGCCCACTCACCATGACCCTTAATTCCTTTACTGTTCAAAAATTTATCTAGCCTTGTCTTAAACACATTCAGTGAGGTAACTTCAACCGCTTCACTGGGCAGGGAATTCCACAGATTCACAACCCTTTGGGTGAAGACGTTCCTCCTGACCTCAGTCCTACATCTGCTTCCCTTTATTTTGAGGCAATGCCCTCTAGCCCTAGCTTCACCTGATAGCGGAAAAAACCTCCCTGCCTCCACCTTATCTATTCCCTTTATAATCTTATATGTTTCTATAAGATCTCCCCTCATTCTTCTGAATTCCAATGAGTATAATCCCAGTCTACTCAGTCTCTCCGCATAATCCAACCCTCTCAACTCTGGAATCAACCGAGTGAATCTCCTCTGTACCCCCTCCAGTGCTAGTATATCTCTTCTCAAATAAGGAGACCAAAGCTGCACACAGTACTCCAGGTGTGGCCTCACCAGGGGCCTATACAGCTGCAGCATAGTCTCCCTGTTTTTAAACTCCATCCCTCAAGCAATAGCAGACAAAATTCTATTTGCCTTTTTAATTACCTGCTGCAGCTGCGATCCTACTTTCAGCGATTCATGCACAAGGACACCCAAGTCCCTCTGCACAGCAGCATGCTGCAATTTTTTACCATTTAAAACATAGTCCATTTTGCTGTTATTCCTACCAAAATGGATGACCTCACACTTATCAACATTGTACTCCATCTGCCAGACCTTTGCCCACTCACTTAGACTATCTATGTCCCTCTGCAGACTTTCAGTGTCTTCTGCACACTTTGCTCTACCACTCACCTTAGTGTCATCTGCAAATTTTGACCCACCACACTTAATCCCCAACTCCAAATCATCTGTGTAAATTGTAAACAATTGCGGTCCCAACACTGATCCCTGAGGCACACCACTAGCCACTGACCACCAACCAGAAAAACACCCATTTACCCCTACTGTTTGCTTTCTACTGGTCCTCTATCCATGCCAACACATTACCTGTAATACCGTGCAACTTTATCTTATGTAGCAGCCTTTGGTGTGTCTCGGTCTTTATCATTCCCTGAAAGCTTCCTTTCGTACTCTATTTTCCCCTTCTTAATCAATCCCTTGATCCTTTTTTGCTGAATTCTACACTGCTTTCAATCCTCAGACACATTATTTTACTTGGCTAATCTGTATGCTTCTTCCTTGGATCAGATATGCTCTGTAATTTCCTTTGTAAACCCTGGATTAGCTAAACCCTTTTTGCTTTTGTGCCATTCGGGAATAAACAGTTGTTGCAGCTCCCCCATGTATTCCTTGAATGTTTGCCATTGCCTATCCACTGTCATCCCTTTCAGTAACTCTCCCCAATCTATCAAGGCCAACTTATGGCTCATAACCTTGTAGTTTCCTTTCCTTCTATTAAGATTCAGCACCCTAGTCTCTGAATCACCTACCTTACTCTTCATCTTGATAAAAAAAATTCTATCATGTTATGGTTGCTCATCCCCAAGGGGTCTCAGACAGCTAGATTGGCAATGATTCCCTTCTCATTACACAATACCCAGTCTGAAATGGCCCGCTGTCCAGTTGGTTCCTCCACCTATTGGTTGATGAAAACCATCCCGTTTGTACTTCAGGAATTCCTCCTCTATGGCATTGTGGCTAATTTGATTTGCCCAATCTATGTGCAGATTAAAATCACCCATGATCACCGATATTCCCTTATCACATGCATGTCTAATTTCCTGGTTAATGCCATTCCCAACATCACCACTGCAGTCTGGGGGTCTATATTTGACACCCACTGACGTTTTCTCCCCTTGATATTTCTCAACTCTACCCATACAGAATCCACATTGTCAGAGCTAATATCCTTTCTCACTATTGTGTTAATTTCCTCTTTAACCAGCAATGCCACTCCACCACCTTTTCCTTTTTGCCTGTCCTTCCTAAACACCGAAACACTGGGACATTCAGTTCCCATCCCTCGTCACCCTGCAGCCCTGTCTCCGTAATCCCAATTATATCATACCCATTTACATCTATCTGAGTGATTAGTTCATCCACTTTATTGCAAATTCTCCACGCATTAAGACACAAAGCCTTTAAGCTTGTCTTTTTAACATTGTTGGTCTCGCTCTTAACGTACTCCATAGCCCTGTTTGAATCTTGTCCTTGGTTTCTCTGCCTAACATGTTTCTCATTCCCTTTTCTATCCTGTTGTTTTTGTCCTTGCACGCTCCTTCTCTGACTCCTCACATAAGTTCCCATCCCCTGGCAAACCCTCCCCAACCACTCTAGCAAACACATCTCCACCCCCCACCACCCCCACCCCCAGGACATCAGTCCCAGTCCTGCCCATGTGTAAACCGTCCAACTTGTACAGGTCCTACCTCCACCAGAACTGGTCCCAATGGCCCAGGAATCTGAATCCCTCCCCCGACACCATCTTTTCAGCCATGTATTCATCAGATACATCCTGTCATTTCTACTCTGACTAGCACGTGGCACTGAGATTACTACTTTGAGGTCGAAGTTCATAACTTTCTTCCTAGCTCCCTGTATTCTGCCTTTAGGACCTCATCCCTTTTTTCACCAATGTCGTTTGTACCAGTGTGTACCACAACCACTGGCTGTTCACCCTCCCCTTCCAGAACGTCCTGTACCTGCTCCGAGACATCCTTGACCCTAGCACCAGGGAGGTAACATAATATCCTGGAGTCTCGTTTGTGGCCACAGAAACGGCCCTTTACAATTGAGTCCCCTATCACTATTGCCCTGGCACACCTTTTACCCCTCCCCTCTGCAGCAGAACCAACTGTGGTGGAACAGGTTTGGCTGCTGCTGCTCTCCCCTGAGAGGTCATTCCCCTCAACAGTATCCAAAACGGCATATCTGTTTTGCAGGGGAATGATCACAGGAGATTCCTGCACTACCTGCTTATCTCTCTTGCTCTGCCTGGTGGTCACCCATTCCCTTCCAACCTGCAGAGTCCAAGCCTGCGGTGTGACCAAATCTCTCTACATGCTATCCATGATACTCTCTGCCTCGCGGATGCCCCACAGCATCCCCAGCCGCCGCTCCAGCTTTGAAATTCGAGCTTCCAGGAGCTGTAGCTGGAGACACTTCCTGCACACATGCTGACCGGCGGGGGGGGACTGGAACTGGTCTGCCACATGGAGCAATAGGAGCAAACCCTGACTTTGAGCTCTCCTGCCATGGTTTACCTCTTTAAATTATACCTTGGAAAGTACTTTGTATCAGATTAAATCAAATCCCGTTATCTCTGGCCCTTCTTTCCTGGTCCACGGAGTGCCCTTACAGATTAGAAGCCAAAAAAGTACAATAAGTAACAGAAGTTGTAAGAACTTACCTGCCTTACTCACTAATCACCTTTCAGTTCCCTCCCTTGTGGTCACCTGCAGTAGGGCAGGACCACTCGCTTTCCCTCGCTTGTAGTCCTCACAGTGACCTTTGTTTTGGTTAGATGAGAAGGGAGAGAGGGAGGGAAACACTCAAGTAGTGTTTAAGGTTTAAATGTCCCTTGACAACACTCCCTCCACAAATCATTGTTCAGTTTGGTGACTGCACTGATGCAAATCTTTGTTTTATTGCAAAAATATACTTTATCTGTAGAAGGAAATCTTTATGTATCTGAACAGTTAATGTAGCCATTCCTGTCTGTACTGTCATTACTTACAGGGAATAAACTAAACATTGGCATTCGTTTTCTCTGTATTTACAATTAACTACTTGGCATTTAGCTGAGGCATCAGCAGGGCCCGGTTACTGAGTGGACCCCCCTGTTATGTTTTGGCAGATGGGCCTTGCACGGTGGTCTTTCCCCACTGCGCCTCGGCGGGCAGCTGCCCCAAGCTTCAGTGCACCCCTCAGCACGTAGTCCTGAACCTTGGAATGTGCCAGTCTGCAACACTCAGTCGGGGTCAACTCGTTCAACTAGAAGACCAGAATGTTTCAGGCAGACCATAGCCCTCCAGGCACAGGTGATGTTGGTCTCAGTGTGCGTCCCAGGAAACAGACCGTAGAGTCCCACACACGGAGCTGTTTGGGACGAACCTCGACGAAAGCCCCTGTATTTCCTTCCAGACCTCCTTTGCATAGGCACCTTCCAGAAGGAGGTGTTTGACAGCCTTGTCCCCTCCACAGCCACTTCGAGGGCAGTGTGCGGTGGCATAAAGGATTGCACTGGCAGAGCCCTTCTCACTACCAGCCAAGCAATGTCCTGGTGCTTGTTGGAAAGTTCTGGTGCTGAGGCATTCTTTGGCAATCTGCACAGGGAACCACTCGACAGGATCCACCCTCTCCTATTCCCAAAGGGTCCTAAGGACGCTATGTGCTGACCACTGCCTGATGACCTTGTGGTTAAAGGTGTTTTCCTTCACGAATTTCTCCTCAAAGGACAGATGGTACGGGATGTTCCAACTGCTTGGAGTGTTCCGCAGCAACGAGGCCAAGCCCATCTTCCGCAACACCGGGGACAGGAAGAACCTCAGCAAGTAGTGACACTTGCTGTTTGTGTACTGAGGGTCTATGCACAGCTTGATGCAGCCACACACAAAGGTAGCCATCAGGGTGAGGGTAGCACTCAGTACGATTTTCCCTCCTTTGTCGAGGTCTTTATACATAATATCCCTGCAGACCCAGTCCATCCTCGACCTCCAAATGAAGTGGAAGATGGCCCAGGTGACCACAGTGGCACAGGTTCAAGGAATAGCCAGGACTGCACCACGTACAACAACACCGAGAGCCCCTCACACCTGATGACCAGGTTTTTATTGGCAATGGAGAGAGACTGGTGTTCCCATCTGCCCAGTTTCTGCCTCAGTTTTGAAACACGCTCCTCCCAAGTCTTGGTGCACACCCCAGCCCCTCCAAACCAAACACCCAGCACCTTCAGGTAGTCCGTCCTGACGGTGAAGGGAATGCAGGATCGGTCGGCCCAGTTACCAAAGAACATGGCTTTGCTCTTACCCCTATTGACTTTGGCACCTGAGGCCAGTTCAAACTGGTCGCAGATGCTCAAGAGCTTACTCACCGACCGCCAATCGGTGCAGAAAACGGCAACATCATCCATGTACAGGGAGGCCTTGACCTGCAGGCGCCCATTGCCCAGGATAGTCACCCCGCTCAGGCTCACATCCAGCCTGATGGACACAGCAAAGGGCTCTATGCAGCACACAAACAAGGCAGGAGAGAGTGGGCAGCTCTGCCTGACTCTGGATCTGATCGGGATGCTTTCTGATTCCCGCCCATTGACTGAGCCTGCGCTAACATTATTGGTGGAGAGCAGTCGGATCCAATTGCAGATTCCCTCCCCAAAACCCAATTTGGAGAGAACATCTCTCATGTACGTGTATTCAGCCTGGAGCTCGGTGACCAGTGGTGTTCCGCAGGGATCTGTTCTGGGCCCTCTGCTCTTTGTGATCTTTATAAATGACTTGGATGAGGAAGTGGAAGGATGGGTTAGTAAGTTTGCCGATGACACGAAGGTTGGTGGAGTTGTGGACAGGGTGGAGAGCTGTTGTAGGTTGCAACGGGACATTGACAGGCTGCAGAGCTGGGCAAAGAAGTGGCAGATGGAATTCAACCCAGAAAAGTGTGAAGTGATTCATTTTGAAAGGTTGAATTTGAATGCAGAATACAGGGTTAAAGGCCGGATTCTTGGCAGTGCGGAGGAACAGAGGGACCTTGGGGTCCACGTCCATAGATCCCTCAAAGTTGCTATCCAGTTGATAGGGTTGTTAAGAAGGCATATGGTGTGTTGGCTTTCATTGGCAGGGGCATTGAGTTTAAGAGCCGTGAGGTTATGCTGCATCTCTATAAAACCCTGGTTAGACCACACTTGGAATATTGTGTTCAGTTCTGGTCACCTCATTATAGAAGGATGTGGAAGCTTTAGAGAGGGTGCAGAGGACATTTACCAGGACGCTGCCTGGACTGAAGGGCAGGTCGTATAAGGAAAGGTTGAGGGAGCTAGGCCTTTTCTCATTGGAGCGAAGAAAATGAGAGGTGACTTGATAGAGGTGTACAAGATGATGAGAGGCATTGATAGAGTGGATAGCCAGAGACTTTTTCCCAGGGTGGAAATGACTATTACGAGGGGGTATCATTTTAAGGATCGGAGGAAGGTATAGGGGAGATGTCAGAGGCGGGTTCTTTACACAGAGAGTGGTGGGTGTGTGGAATGTGCTGCCGGCAGGGGTAGTGGGGTCAGATACTTTAGAGACTTTTAAGCAACTCTTGGATAGGCACATGGAAGATAATAAACTGTAGAGCATGCAGGGTAGTTTGAACTTAGAGTAGGATAATAGGTCGGCACAACATCGTGGGCCGAAGGCCTGTACTGTCCTATGTTCTATGTCTGACCTGGGAGGCGGGTGCTTGCTGAGACCATAGCTCTAGGTCAGCTTTTCCCCGATTTGGTGTTAGGCCAAAGCCTGCATAATGATCCACCAATAGCCAGTTCAACCAACGGCCCTCCAATATCCAATAACGATCCAGTGACAATCTCAAAAGCACTGATGACTCACAACTCAACGCTTGATCTTAGGCAAAAGAGCGATGCAAATCTTTATACCCCAACCACCAATCAGCATCTTCACAGCCCTCTGGCATGGTTAGTAAGTTTGGTGGTATATTCAACAGTGAAGAAGGTTATCTAAGATTACAAAGGCATCTCGATCAATTGGGCCAATGGGCTGAGGAATGGCAGGTGGATAATCCATTTAATTTGTATAAATGTGAGATATTGCATTTTGGTAAAACAAACAAGAGCAGGACTTATACACTTAATGGTAAGGCCCTGGGGAGTGTTGTCGAACACAGAGGCCTAGGGTTTAAGGTACCTAATTCTTTGAAAGTTGCATCACGGTTAGACAGGGTGGTTAGGAAGACGTTCAGCATGCTGGTTTTCATTGCTCAGATGAGTATAGGAGTTGGGACATCATGTTGAGGTTGTAATGTTGAGGCTACTTTTGGAGTACTGTGTACAGTTCCGGTCACCCTCCTAGAGGAAGATTATTATTAAATTGGAGAGGGTTCAGAAAAGATTTACCAGGATGTTGCCTGGTCTGAAGGGTTTGAGTTTTATGGATAGGCTGGGACTTTTTTCACTGGAGCATAGGAGGTTGAAGGGTCACCTTATAGGGGTTTATAAATACCATGAAGGGCATTATTAACTTGAACAGCAAGGGTCTTTTCCCTAGAGTAGGTTAGTTCAAAACTATGGGGCATATTTTTAAGGTGAGAGGAGAAAGATTTAAAAGGAACCTGAGGGGCAACTTTTTCACACAGCGTGTAGTTCTTGTGTGGAATGACCTGCCAGAGGAAGTGGCAAATACAGGTACAGTTACAGCATTTAAAAGTCATTTGGATAAGTACTTGGATAGGAAAAGTTTAGAGGGATATGGGCCAAATGCAGGGAATTGGGACTAGATTTATTTGGGAACATAGTCGGCATGGACAAGTTAGACTGAAGGGTTTGTTTCCGTGCTGTGTGACTCTATGACTCAATAATCAAACTGACCAAAATTAAAATCACTTCACTGAGCAGTTCCCTTCCTTGAGAAACAGTTGCTGGCTCCATTGACATTGCTTGTTCTTTTCATGGCTGGCTTGTTTCAGAACTGCGTCAATGCTGGATGGAGTCAAAGAGGTGAATATATCAACTTCAAGCAATGGAAGCTATGAATAAACTCTGGATCAGGTTTAAATGCTAAAGCACTTCATACTAAAACAGTCCATTTCCACCTACAGAAACCCCACAGTGTGGGAGCAGGCAATTTGGAGCATCCAGTCCCCACCCAAGGATAATCCACCTAACATAAATCCCTGGACACTACAGGAAAGTTTAGCATGGCCAATCCACCCTAACCTGCACATCTTTGGACTATGGGAGGAAACCGGAGCACCTGGAGGAAACCCACGCAGACTCAGGGAGAACATGCAAACTCCACACAGATAGTCACCCAAGGCTGGAATCGAACTGGGTCCCTAAAGTTCTGAGGCAGCAGTGCTAACCACTGAGCCACCGTGCTGCCCCCACAGAAAGACCTTCAAATTTGGGCTTACGAAAGGCAAGTCACGTTGACATCACACAAATGCCAGGCAATGACCTTCTCCAAACGGAGATAATCTGACCATCGCACTGTGACATTCAGTAGTGTTACCATCACTGAATTACCCCACAATCCATGTCTTGGGGATACCATTGACCAGAAACTCAACTGGTCTCACTTACACAAACACTGCGGCTACAAGAGCAGGTCAGAGGCTGGGAATCCTGCAGCGAGCAACTCACCTCCTGACTCCCCCAAAGCTTGTCCCACCATCTACAAGGCACAAGTCAGGAGTGTGATATAGTACTCCCCTGCTCAATTTGGAGGTGAGGAAGGTTGAATAAATGAGGCCAATGCATGTTGAAGTTGAGAAGTTTTACTGTAACATATCAGATCTTGAAGGAGCTGGACAGGTTGATGCTCTGGCAATGTTGCATCTTGTTGGGAAGCTAAAAGCTGGGGCACGCAGTTTCAGGATAAGAGATCTGCCTTTTAAGACGGCGATGAGGAGATTATTTTTCACTCAGTGGGCTGTTAAAGTATGGATTTACTTTCCCGAAGGTAATGGAGGCGGGTTCTTTGAATTCACTCAAGGCTGAGTTAGCTCGATTGTTTGAGAGGTGAGGGAGTGGAGGGTAATGAGGGGGGTAGAGAGAGGGAGTTTGCTGATTCCTAAAGGTGCTTTTGATTCTGGTTCCTAGCAGATGATTAGGGAAGGCAAATGGGCCATTGGCCATTATTGCCCATGTTCTAGGCTCTCCCTCTCTACTCTGAACCTGCCAAGGCTCCTTAGGGTCAATCACTCTTCTCTCTCTCAACTCTAGTGGGTACAACCGTAACCTATCTAAGCTTTCCTCATCAGCCCCGCTGCCTCCCCTCCACACCATTTGATAAAACTTCTCCAAATTCTCCAACTCATTGACATCCTTCCTTACATGAAGAGACCGGTTCTGCAACATAGTACGCCATATGTGTTCCACTAGTGCCCTGTAGAACTGACACATAACCCCCCGTAATTTTGTAAAATCCGAAAGGACTGCGGATGCTGTAAATCAGGAACAAAAACAGAGTTTCTGGAAAAGCTCAGCAGGTCTGGCAGCAGCTGTGAAGAAAAAAATCAGAGTTAACGTTTCAGGTCCGGTGACCCTTCTTCTGAGATTAACTCTGATGTTTTTCTTCACAGCTGCTGCCAGACCTGCTGAGCTCCCCCTACTTTTGTTTTCCATTCCCCCTTGCACTGAACGATGACAATCTATTACTTGCTGCTCCTGTACACTAAACTTTCATGATGCATGCACAAGGACACCCAGAACCCTCTGCATCTGCGATCTTTCACCATTTAGATAATGTGATTCCCTTCTTTTTGTTCCTGCCCAAATTTCACATTTTCCCACATTACACTCCATTTGTCACATTTTTGCGTAACCTCAATACCTATTTGTAGTGATGATAACGAGGTCAGCCTGGTGGACCACGGAGAATATGAGTTCTCTGAATGGGGGCTGTTCATCGGGTCCAATCAGGGAGCCCTGGCTGACAGGGTTGTCAGAGATTCTGTTCACTCTGAGAGTTGGATGTAAGGAAACTGGACCAGTGTCAAGTACTATGCATGTGTAAGTAAAGGGTGACTTGGTGATGAGATACCAGCCTCTGTGGAGTTCACTATCCATATTTTTTACAGCTTTTTAATGTCCACTTCACAATCTACTTTCTTATCTTTGTGTCATCAACAAATTTGGTAACTATACTTTTCATCCCTTCATCCAAATCATTCATATAAATTGTAAATGACTGAGGTCCCAGTACTAATCACTGTTGAACACCACTAATCTTGCCAACCTGAAAAGGAGTCATTCATGTCTACCCTCTCTGCTTCTTCTGAGCCGGCTAATCTTCTATCGATTCCAAAATGTTACCCCCCACCCCCATGAGCTTTCAGTTTCCACAATAACTTCTGATGTGGCACTTTATCAATGCCTTCTGGAAATCTATACAATACATCCACCAGCTCCCCTTTACCTCCTCAAAGGACATCAACAGATTGGTCACACATGATTTCCCAATTCTCACACACAAACAAGCACTTATGCTCTCTCTCACATGTACACACTCAGATATACATACACTCCAACTCTCTCACACATTCACATGCACACACATACACTCACTCACACTCACACACAGTCATGTGCCAATTTATGCACACAGACACACACATACTCTTACACACACAAACTCTCTCTCTCTCTCACACACACACACTCTCTCTCTCACACACAAACACACACACACTCTCTCACACACACACACACACTCTCACTGTCTCTCACACACACACAAACACACACACACTCTCTCATACACACACACACTCTCTCTCTCACACACACTCTCTCATACACACACACTCTCTCTCTCTCACACACACACAAACACACACTCTCACTCTCTCTCACACACACACACACTCTCACTCTCTCACACGCACACACATACACACACACACTCTCTCACACACACACATACACACACACACACACAAACACTCACACACACACACACACACTCTCTCATACACACACACATACACACACACTCTCACACACACACATACACACACACACTCTCTCTCACACATACACACACACTCTCTCATACACACACACACATACACACACACTCTCTCATACACATACACACACA
>JAHRHZ010000183.1:1271750-1286883 GCA_024137785.1 Ginglymostoma cirratum | reverse complement strand
ATGCTGCTTGGCCTGCTGTGTTCATCCAGCTCCACACCTTGTTATCTCGGATTCTCCAGCATCTGCAGTACCTTTTATCTCTGTTGTCAGGCTGAAATGGGTTCTTTAAGGTTTGATCAAAGCTATCACAAGAAGACATACACACTTCATTGCAAACCAATTTCATTAGCTCGCTATATATTAGAGTCAAAGGCAAATGAATTTTAGCTTAAACTACATAAAGCGCATGTTCCATATATAATATATAGTATAGGAAAACAAGGGAGTCTCACAATGAAGGAACGGTCCCTGTGGAAGGTGGACATGGGAGGGGAGGGGAATATGTGTCTGGTGCTGGCATCTCACTGTGGAGGGGGGGTGGCAGAAATGGTGTCTGGGTCCTCTTCTGAATGTGGATTCCAGGGGGATGGTAGGTGAGGATAAAGGGAAGTCTATTGCTGTTGCAGGAGGGAAGAGAAGGGGTGAGGGCAGAAGTGCAGGAGATGGGTCGCACCCGTTTGAGGGCCCTGTCGACAACAGAGCTTTGTTTGTCGATTGTCGACAATCCACGGTTGAGGAAGAAGGTGGACATTTCGGAGGCTCCCTTGTCGAAGTTGGCATCGCCAGAACAGATATGATGGAGAAACTGGGAGAATGGAATAGAGTCTTTATAGGAAGCAGGGCCTGAGGATGTATAGTCAAGGTAATTGTGGGAGTCGGTGGGTTTGTACTGGATATTGGTGGCCAAGTTATCCCCAGAGATGGAAACAGGAATGTCATGGAAGGGAAAGGAGGAATCCAGAGATGGATCAGGTGAAGGTGAGAGCAGGGTGGAAATTGGAAGTGACATGGATAAACTTTTCCAATTCAGGATAAGTAGAGGAAAGCAGCACCGATGATATCATTAATCTACCCGAGGAAGGGTTGCAGGTGGGGGCTGCGGTAGGATTGGAACAGGGAATGTTCCATATTCCCCATGAAGCGATGGGCATAACCGCGGCCCAGGTGGGCCACCCGTTTGCCCTGAAGAAAGTGGGGCGAGTTAAAAGAGAAGTCGTTGAGGGTGAGGATGAGCTCGGCCAAGCCGAGGGGGGTCCCGGTGGGTAGGGACAGTTCAGGCCTTTTTTCCAGGAAGAACCGGAGAGCCCTGAGACCCTCCTGGTGGGGGATGGACATGTAAAGGGATTGCATGGCTCCGGTAAAGAGGAGGCGTCGGGAGCCTGCAAAATGGAAATTCTGAAACCGGCATAAATCGCCTGAGAAATTGCAGATGTAAGTGGGAAGGGGCTGGATGAGGGGGAGAGATGAGTTCTGCGGGGCAGGAGAGGCCGAAGCAATGGGTCTTCCTGGGTGTTGTGAATTTTGGGAAGGAGGTAGAAGCGAGCTGTGCGGGATCGGGAGACAAATGAGCTTGGAGGCTGTTGTGGCAAGGTGGTTGGGGGGGGGGGTGGTGTCAGGGGGTGAGATCACTAGATAAAACGAGATTAGTGACCATCACGGACACAATAGCCTGGTGTGCCATGGTGGGGTCGTAGTCCAGGGGAGGAGGTATCTGAGAGCTGGCACTCAGCCCCTGCAATGAAGAGGGCAGTCTGCCAAGTTACAATGGGCCCACCTTTGTTGGCAGGCCTGACGACAAAGTCAGGGTTGGATCTAAGCGCACGGAGTGCAGTCACTTCATGGGGAGATAGGTTGGAATGGGTAAGGGAAGCAGAGAAATTGAGGCGACCAATAGCACATCAACCATTCTTGATGGAACAGGCCGAGTGCAGGTAAAAGGCCAGAGGGACGTGTCTGAGTGGAGGGAGAGCATTTGAGGAGGGTGAGGGGGTCTGTGAGATGAACTTATGTAGTCTGTAGCAAAATGCTCAACGTCCTAACACTTTGAAAAATAGGTGAATCAAACACAGTTACCTGGTATCTCATGGTATTGAGAACGACAAACAAGACACAAGTCCGAAAACTGTTAAAACTGTCGCAGTTCTGTCAAACAGACAGTTAAAATAAAGAATATTTAATGACAGTATCTCCTTTATCTGCCTGAGACTCCCCAGATATACGCTCCGTGCGTACTTGAACTTGGGATGGGCTGGTGAAGCCTCGCGGGTTCAATTTGCCCTCTCCATCTGGCCTCTCCTGCAGAAGTGGCGCTGCATGGGCACAGGGTCCTTCCATCTTGGGTGTAGCCTCTCCCTTGGTGGGCTTTCTGCCAAATCCAGGGTTATAGGCCTTTCGGGCACATTTCCAGAGCCTCCCAATCAGAGTGCAGTCCTTCACCGTCAGCAATAGCTTTGGCGTTCCATTCCTGGGGCGGGAGTTAGGGGAGGGGGCAGTGGCGGTGTGGGGTGGGGATGTAACTTTTGATCATTTGCATTCCTTCCTCAATTCGTGGCAGGGTTGACAAAGGACAGGACCAGGGAAGGACTACAATGCAAATGCACCCCTCGTCTCTATCCCTATCATGTTTTATTTACTTTGATTTGCACTCATTTGAGTTAGGAGGCCCTCGTTAGCACCCTTGTGTTGTGGCCTAATCAAGTCTGCATATTGCCTTCGTTTTGCTGAGAGCATATTTGCCAGATTCCTAGCCAACTTTTTGCTTAAACCCCATCATTTTTTTATTTGATTTGATTTATTATTGCCACTTGTACCTAGGTACAGTGAGAAGTTTTGTTTTGCATGCAGCACAGGCAGATCATACCATACAAAGTGCATTAGGGTAATAGAACAGCGAGGAATACAATGTTCCAGCTGCAGAGAAGGCGCACAGAGAGCGACATCAACGTTAGAGTGAAATTTGAGAGGTCCATTCAGATACCTAGTCGCAGCAGGGAAGAAGATGTTCTTGAACTTATTGGTCCGTGTGTTTAAGCTTTTGTACCTTCTGCCCAATGGAAGAGGTGTGAAGAGACTATAACCGGGGTGGGAGGGGTCTTTGATGATGTTGGCTGCCTTCCCGAGGCAGGGGGAAGTGTAGACGGAGTCAAGGGTCCCGACCCGAAATGTCAGCTTTCCTGCTCCTCTGTTGCTGCCTGGCCTGCTGTGTTCGTCCAGCTCCACACTGTGTTATCGGTCGGTTTGTGTGATGGACTGGGCTGTGTTCACAACCCTGTGCAGTTTCTCACAGTCCTGGGCAGAGCAGTTGCCAAACCAAGCTGTAACACATCCAGATAGACATACCGAATTGACTGAGACCTATCCTTTAATTTCTCCTTCCTACACGCTGTTGCAGAGATTGACAGCTACTCTTTGAGTGGGGTGGTGGGGTGCCTTCTCATTGGTTATCACATCCCCAACTTCAGAAACTCAAGTCTTTCCCTGAAAGCTTTCAACTCCGGGCTTGGTTTATGACGGCAAACTTGAATCCCGAGATTTGGGAGAAGTTATTAAGTAGAACTTACAATCAGTTGCTCCTTGGCGTCAAAATCTAACTTTTTACCTAAATATAGATTATTCCCTTTGTTCAAACATCAAATAACCCAGCTGTGGTCCCTGGATTAAAACGCTGTTGTTACAGGCCACACTTGGAACATTGTGTGCAGTTCTGGTCGCCAGCCTACCAGCAGGGCATGGATGCTTTGGAGACAGTGCAAGGAAGGTTTACCAGGATGTTGCCTGGTCGTGTAGGGTTTTAGAGGGGTGGATAAACTCTGATTGTTTTCATTGGAAAGACGGAAGCCAAGGTTTGATAGGGGGGTGGGGGCGACCTGATAGAGGTCTCCAAAATTACGAGAGGCGTAGGTAGGATAGGTAGTCAGGGGCTTTCTCCCCTCCCCAAGGGTGGAAAGGTCAACCACGAGAGGTCACAGGTTCAAGGTGGAGGGGGGTTAGTAAGAAGTGGGGAGAAAGTTTTTCACCCAGATGGTGATGGCCGCCCTGGAATGCAGTGCCAGACAAGGTGGTGGAAGCAACATCTGAGGCCTGTCTCGATAGACACATGAACGGGAGGCGAACGGAGGGATAGAAACCGCAGTTCGGGATGGATTATGGCTTGGAGGGGCAGCATGCAGGTAGTGGCGTTCCTCATGGGATTCACTGCCCTTGTCCTTCCAGATGGTGGGTGCGGAATGATTGCATCAGTGGTGGCCGCAATGTTGGAAAACGGGGGATTGTGCTTGGTAACAAGGTGTGGAGCTGGATGAACACAGCAGGCCAAGCAGCATCATAGGAGCAGGAAAGCTTGACGTTTCGGGCCTAGACCCTTCATCAGAAATGAGGCCACTGTCAGAAAACCCACAGAAAATCCCCCACAATGTACCCGCCACCACTGGCCATGAGGCTACTGTCGGAGAACCCACAGAAAATACAGCCACATCACCTTTCTTAGTACCTGCCTATGGAACCGAATCATCCCCAATGGACTACAGTCCACATTCATGCCTTCCCAATTTGGCCCCAACCGTGACAATATCTACATTCAGAACATTGAGACCCTCCAGAAGCGCTTCTCCCTGTGACTCCTGAAACATACACTTGCAGCAATGCGCAGGCATCTCCAGGCACTACAGTCAAGACTACCCCAGCTCAGAGCCTCCCTCTCCCAGACCTGCAAAGAACCGCTCCTGTTTTTTATTCTTCGTAGGATCCACAACCTCAACTCACAATTCTACTCAGCTTTATTGGACACCAAAAACCGTAAGTACAGTAAACTTACTGGTGCCCACCACCCAATACAGGCTTCCCCCACTCCCCAAATCCCCATCCGTACCCAGGACCTCCCCCAAAATGTACCCGCCGCCATTGGCCACGAGGCCACTGTCGGAGAACCCACAGAAAATATCTTGGATTCTCCAGCATCTGCAGTGCCTATTATCTCGGATTGTGCCTGGTGTTGGATAGACCTCGTGGTTATTCCATCAACTCGCTGCAGTGTAGTTGCTTCATTCTCAATGAACCAAATGTCATCCCAGTAGCCCCCTGTTCTGTTATATGACATCTCACACATACAGGGCCATGAAATGGTTATACTCAGCAGAAATCTCCACATCTCCTCATTTCATCCATAAGTCTAGACTTATAGACTCCTATAAGTCTACACTTATAGAAGTGTAACACTTCTATATCTTTGTGGCTTGTGGATATCTAACTTACCCTTAATCACTTGACTTCTGTTGGGCACATTTCCTATTTAAGTCATAGAGCAGAGTGTATATGTTTTACTCATTGACTAGGATTAATATTTATGCCATCTTCGACCCCTTGTAAGTGAATTTCACTCATAAACTAGTGCATTGAGCAGGAATCATAACTCATGCACTTAAAATGTCATCTGATAATCTGAGCTTCAAACAAAATGGTGCTTTGAGACATTGTGACATCGATGCAGTGCATGATCGTTGGTTTTACAAATTGGGATTTTTAAACTTGCAAATACTTTGAATGTATTTTCCACTAGTTCGAAATTTATACAAAACTCTATGACTGTGGCTGCACCTATGACAACATGGGTTGGAACAGATCAAAAGCACTGTGTCCAGTTCTGGTCACCCAGTTACAGGAAGGATACCATTAAGCTGGGAAGGGTTCAGAAAAGATTTACCAGGATGTTGCTGAGTATGCAAGGTTTGAGTTCTAAGGAGAGGCTGGATAGGCTGGGACTTTGTTCACTGGAGAGTTGGAGGTTGAGAGGCTACCTGACGGATGTTTATGAAATAATGAGAGGTATAGATAGAGTTAATGGTAGTTTTCCCTAGGGTGGGGGGATTTCAAGACTAGGGGGCACACTTTTCAGGTGAGATGAGAGAGATTTTAAAAAGACACGAGGAGCAAATATTTTACACAGCGGGTGGTTCGTGTGTGGAATGAGCTTCCAGAGGAAGTGATGGGTGTGGGTACAGTTACAATGTTTAGAAGACATTTGGATAAGGACATGAACAGGGAAAGGTTTGGAGGGATATGGGCCAAGAGCAGGCAGATGGGACTAGTTCAGTTTGGGATTATGGTCGGCATGGACTGGTTGGGCCGAAGGGTCTGTTTCTGCGCTGTGCGACTCCATGACTCTATAAGAATGCAGGCTCCCTAAGGGCATTTAGGAACCAAACTCTAGATTAACCAGCACTGCTCAAAAGCCAGGAGTGAGCAAGAACCCTCACCCTTGTGATTCGCCTCAACCAATGCTTGTGGCCATGCAATTCTATCTCACCTTTCCTCTGAATTTCTGATTGGAACTATCCAGTCACTTCCCACTATTGACAGTCCACTAGTCATAGAGTCATACAGCACGGAAACAGACCCTCATCCGTGCTGACTAGGTATCCTAGACTGGACTAGTCCCATTTGTTAATATAACAATGTCAATAGAATCCCATAGCTCTGCCCTCGGCTCTAAGCAGAATGATTTTCTCTATGACAAATCTATTGAACTCCAATAATAATTGTTAAGACTTCCATCCAGAGAAAGAGCTCCTAGTCTATATTGCCTTCACTGATGGGTATTTTAGGGTTCAAGTCCACAGCTCCCTGAAAGTAGCCACACAAGTACATAGGGTGGTAAAGAAGTCATATGGCACACTCGCCTTTATTGGTCGGGGAATTGAATACAAGAGTCAGGATGTCATGTTGCAGCTGTACAAGACTTTGGTTAGGCCGCGCTTAGAGTATTGTGTTCAATTCTGGTCACCACTTTACAGGAAGGAAGTGGCGGCTTTGGGGAGAGGGTGCAGAAGAGGTTTACCAGGATGTTGCCTGGGTTAGACGGTATGGGATATAAGGGAGAGGCTGGAAAAACACGGGGTGTTTTCTCTGGAGCGCGGAGGCTGAGGGGAGACCTGATAGAAATCTATAAAATTATGACAGGCACAGATAGGGGTTGATGGTCAGAATCTTTTTCCCAGAGTTGAAATGTCTGATACCTGGGGGCATGTATTAAAGGTGAGAGGGGGAAAGTTCCAAAGGAGATGTGAGGGGCAAGTTTTTTACAGAGAGCGGTAGGAGTGTGGAACGCACTGCTAGGGAATGATGGTGGAGGCAGGAACAATAGGGGCATTTAAGGGGCTTTTAGAAATGCGCACAAATATACAAGGAATGGAGGGATATGGACCAAGGGTAGGTAAAAGGGGCTAGTTTAATTTGGTGTCATGTTTGGCACAAGATTGTGGGCCGAGGGGCCTGTTCCCATGCTATACAACGCCATGTTCTATGTATAAGCTCTCAGTAGTGGTGTCATCTTTGCCAATCTTCTTTCAAAGGTTGACCTGAGGAGAACCTTTGTGGTTCAGGAAATATTCTCCTATGATGCTATTCAAAAGAGGATATATGTGTTCAGAATGGGGTTGCGTGGATCTAGCAAAATGTCAGAAGTGGTGGACATCGCACTATTCCGGCAGGTGGGTTTGTTTGGCCCCTAAGAGCCTGATTTTCGATTTAGAAAGCACAATGTTCCCCAAATCTCTCTCAAATCTTGACCCATCAACGTGAAAAGGAAGACATTTTTCACCTATGCTCCCCATTCTGAGGGAAATAGGTAGTGGAATGATTGCCATGAGTGATTCAAACAACAAACTCCACACTCTAGGTTGGAAATATATTTAAAAAAAGGCCCCATCAAACACGCCCAGGACAGGGACAGCACAGGGTTAGATACAGCGTAAAGCTCCCCCTACAGCATCCCCCCATCAAACACTCCCAGGACAGGGACAGCACAGGGTTAGATACAGAGTAAAGCTCCCTCTACACTGTCCCCCATCAAACTCTCCCAGGACAGGGACAGCACAGGGTTAGATACAGAGTAAAGCTCCCTCTACACTGTCCCCCCATCAAACACTCCCAGGACAGGGACAGCACAGGGTTAGCTACAGAGTAAAGCTCCCTCTACACTGTTTCCCCCATCAAATGTTCCCAGGACAGGGACAGCATAGGCCCAATTATGAGCCAGTTTCAAACCCCATTTCATTTAGATTTTGTTCAAAGTACCTGTGGACAATTCCACAAGGGAGCCTAATGGTATATTTAAAAATTTCCCATTTTGCATCTGCAAAGTTCGAGTTGTGCACAAGTTCCCTCCTTAAGCAGCTCCCCGTATCATTGCTGTTGCAAAATGCAGCCAATAGGACCAATGTAATTTCACCAGACGCTCTGTTGTACCATGGTACCTGAAGTTAAAAATGCTTAGTAAATAACCAATCAATGTTCAAATACTTTGCTTAGCAGTGCGCTGAGTGAATTAGCGCTCTCGCAACAAATGCATGCGTGAGATTTGGAATTCGATGCCAACAGATCTTCTTGCCTGTGTCTCCTGATTTGCAGATTTGGGAAGTGTGGTAAAGTTTCCTTGTGTAACTGCTCCCTCTTTCCCTCTGCTTGCAGTCTGTTATGTACCAGTTCTACCCTCAGAACAAGACCTGTGTGAAGTTTGCTCTCCATACTCCATTCCAGCCCATCGCAGTTCCCTCTAACGCGACGTTCCTCAATCAGATATATACTGGTGGCTCCTCTGAGCCGCAGGAGGGGGTTCTGCTCAATGTCTGGAAAGTGACATCTCAGGACGGTGGTAAGTATACAAACAGACTCCTGCTCGCTCTGTGTTATCGCCGTCCTGTCTTCTGCTCACAACCTGTGTTCTCTCTCCGGTACATCATCAGCACACTGGGGACTGGCAGGGGTGTGCCAATTTGGAGGGCATCGAGTGTCAGGTCAATGTTGGCTTTACTCAGTGATTAGCAGCCACCACCAAGCTCCAAATGAGTTTAAAGCTGGCTGCTTATTTGTTTTCCTTTTGCATCTTTACAGACATTGAACCAAATTAGATTTATTGTCACTCAAATGGGTACAGTGGGAAGTTTGCAAATTCGAGCCTATGGCCCCATCTTAGATACTAGGTATAGATACTTAAGTATCTGGTATAAGCTTGAAAGGATAATAAATAAAAATTTGGCATAAGAATAAAAAGGAGAAAAAAGTACTCTATTTACAGTCCTTTCACCCCAGATATGTGGATATGTGTCACTGTCCATTGCAGAGAATATCAGGCCCGGGTCATCTCTGGTTTGATTCGATTTATTGTAGTCATGTGTACCTAAGTACAGTGAAAAGCTTTGTTTTGCAAGGAGTACAGGCAGATCATAGCAAACAAAGACATACAGATCATAGGGTGCTTAGACAGAGTGAGCCATACAGGTTACATGACACAGGAGGTGTGCAAGGACAGATCGACATTGGCAAGATCAGCATTATTTGAAGTTAGAGAGTCTAATTATTGACAGGGAAGAACCTGCTCTTGAACATGTTAATGCATGTGTTCTGCTCAACAGAAGAGGTTGGAAGAGGGCATTACTGGGGTGGGAGGGGTCTTTGATGATGTTGGCCGCCTTTTTGTGACAATGAGAAGTGTAAATGGAGTCCATGGATGGAAGATAACAAGGTGTGGAGCTGGATGAACACAGCAGGCTGAGCAGCACCAGAGGAGCAGGCAGGCTGACGTTTCGGGCCTAGACCCTTCTTCAGAAACGAAGCGGCCCGAAACGGCAGCCTTCCTGCTCCTCTGATGCTGCTTGGCCTGCTGTGTTCATCCAGCACTGCACCTTGTTATCTCTGATTCTCCAGCATCTGCAGTTCCTACTATACATGGATGGGAGGTTGGCTTCCGTGATGGTCTGGGCTGTGCACTCCTCCTTCTGTAGTTTCTAACAGTCCTGGGCAGAGCAGTTTCCATACCAGGCTGCTTTGCATCCAGTCAGGATGCTTTCTATGGTGCATCTGTAAAGGTTGGCAAGGGACCTTATGGACCTAAGCTGCCTGAGGAAGAAGAGGTGTTGTTGTGCGTTCCTGACTGTTGTATCCGTGTGGGTCATCCAGGACAGATTGTTATCATCACTCCTAGGAACTTGAAGCTCTTGACCCTTTCCACTTCAGCTCCGTCGATGCAGATGGGAGCGCGTCTTCATCCTTTCTTCCTGAGCTTCAATAATCAGTTCTTTAGTTTTGCCGACATTGGGAGAGAGAGATTGTTATCATTGCACCATGATACCAAGTCATAGTCTGTATCGCCTGGGGGCATCGCAACGGGAGGAGGTCCCTTTTAAGACTATAAGGTCATAAGAAATAGGAACAGGAGTAGGCCATTCGGCCCTTCCAGCCTGCTCCACCGTTCAATAGGATCACGGCTGACCGGAATTCCTCAGGTGCGCTTTCCTGCCCTTTCCCCGTAACCTCTCGTTTCCCCGAATCATTCTCTCGCAGCCTTAAATCTTCACAAGTACCCGATTGGTCTGTGTGGCAAGGAGTTCCAAAGACTCACAACCCTCAGAGAGAAGAAATTCCTCCTCATCCCAGGCGCGCCTTTATTCTGAGACGATGCCCAACGATCATGAGATCGGTGAAGCCTCTACCATTCTTGAAGAATTTCCTAACTTTGCTTCTGAAAGATCTGGACCTAACTTTTCAGTTATGATTTGGGGACTTCTTTCTCAACCAGCTGGGTGGCATGGAAACCCATTGCCAGGCTTTGAGGCCTCCAGGTCGTTGTGGAAAAATCGATTTCTTCTCAGTTTCTGGCTGCCCTGATAAAATGAGCACGGTCTCTCCTTTCCCGCTCAGCTCACGCTAAGAAGATGCAGTGGTCACAGGCTAGCAAGGGCCACAGTCGAGGGACACAGATTTGAAGCCATTCGCAAAGGCAATGACTTGGCGAAGCTCCAACAGGAGACCGCGTATGTGCCAAATACATAAGCAGCAGGCAGCAGGCAGGGTTAATGAACCTCATAACCGACGGATCAGATTTAAGCTCCAGAGACCTGCCTTAACCAGTTGTGAATGCTGGTGAGCCACTAAACGACTGACAGGAGGCTGAGGCTCCTCAAATATCTCTGTCCACAATGATGAGGGATCCTTGGCCATCACAAGGGTGAAATGTGATCACCAAACATGAGCCAGAAGTGCCAAGTGGGTAATCCATTGCAGCTCCTGCCCTCGCTGATGCCAGGCTTCAAAAAGTTTGATCCACTGAATGTGAAACAGTTGGAGGCACTTGATACCGCCAATGCTATGGGCCCTGACAACATTCCAGCAGTGGCGCTGAAGACCTTGTGGTCCAGAACTTGCTGCATCCTTAGTCCATCAAGGATAGTAGGAACTGCCGATGCTGGAGCCAGAGATAACACAGTGTGAAGCTGGAGGAACACAGCAGGCCGGGCAGCATCAGAGGAGCAGGAAAGTTGACGTTTTGGGTCAGGACCCTTCTTCAGAAATGGGGGAAGGAGGAAGGGAGCTCCGAAATAAATAGAGAGAGGAGGGGTAGGGCTGGGGAAGGTAGGTGGGACGGTGATAGGTGAGTGCAGGTAGGCAGTGGTGGGGATTGGTCAGTGAGGTGGGAGAGAAGACGGACAGGTTGCGGCAGGTCAAGGAGGCGGGGATGAGAGGGAGAGTTGGACATGGGATGAGGCGGGGTGAGGGGTGGTGGGGAGAATTCCATGCTTAGGCTGTTCCAGTGCAGCTACCACACTGGCATCTACCCAAAATTGCCCAAGTATATTCTGTCCAAACCAGAGCAGGGAGAAATTCGATCCCATCGGTCTCCTCTCGGTCATCAGAGATGTATTGGTTAGGCTGGCCAACAGTGCCACCTAGTGGCACATTACAAAGGGAAAACAACAGCCATTGCTGGGGGAGAGAGATAAAAGGTCCTGCAGATGCTGGAGAATCCGAGATAACAAGGTGTGGGGCTGGATGAACACAGCAGGTCAAGCAGCATCATAGGAGCAGGAAAACTTGACGTTTCGGGCCTAGACCCTTCATCAGAAATGGGGGATGGGAAGGGGGTTCTGAAATAAATAGGGAGAGAGGGGGAGGCGGATAGAGGATGGATAGAGGAGAGGATAGGTGGAGAGGAGGCAGACAAGTCGAAGAGGCGGGGATGGAGCCAGTAAAGGTGAGTGTAGGTAGGGGGGTAGGGAGACGATAGGTCAGTCCAGGGAGGACGGACAGGTCAAGGGGGCGGGATGATGTTAGTAGATAGGAGATGGGGGTGGGGCTTGAAGTAGGAGGAGGGGATAGGTGAGAGGAAGGAAAAGCTCATCGGGTCTGGCCAGCACCAGTGGAGAGAAATCAGAGTTAACGTTTCAGGTCCGGTGACCCCTCCTCAGAACGCTGAAGAGTTCAGAAGAAAGGTCGCGGGACCTGAAACGTTAACTCTGATTTCTCTCCACAGGTGCTGGCCAGACCCGCTGAGCGTTTCCAGCGATTTTTGGTTTTTGTTTCAGATTTCCAAGCGTCTGCAGTCATTTCGGGGGATTGGGGTGGGTGGGGTTGGTTTTCTGTCATACAATAGGAATAAGCTGCCCAGTGGATGTGCGGTCCTACCTGCGCTACTCATCTCCTGACTTTGTTAGAAATTTGGCGCAAAAATGGACAAACGAGCTGAACACGAGGTGAGGCGAGTATCTGCTCTTGACAACACAACATGACCTTTTTCAAGTTTCACCACACCGGCATCCTTTAACACTGGAGCTGAAGGGGGGGAAATATCAGAGATATTTCTGCGTCAATATCAGAGATTCCCCCTTCAGAGTATTCCTCTAGCCAAGGAGAGTCATTGCTAAGTCTGGTCAGAAAGGGAAAGCTTCCCATCGGTTGAAGTCATAACTTGAACAAAGAAAGATGGGTTGTCGGTGATCGATCGCCCCAGCCACAGGATATTATTGCAGTTTTGCGGCCCAAGGTTCAAAGGGGGATCTAACTGAAACTTTACTGAATGGCCTGGACAGAGTGGATGTTGGGAGGATGCTTCCATTGGTAGGAGAGACTAGGCCCCGAGGGCACAGCCTTAGAGTAAAGGGAAGGCCTTTTAGAACGGAGATGAGGAGAAACTTCTTCAGCCAGAGAGTGGTGAATCTATGGAATTCACTGCCACAGAAGGCTGTGGAGGCCAGGTCACTGGGTACATTTAAGACTGGGATAGATAGGACTCAATGGGCCGAATGGCCTAATTTTTGCTCCTGTGTCTTGTGACTTATCTTCATTGCTGCACCAAACTCACCTCTGCTGCCGTCTCCATCGTAACATCGAAAGTGGGGGATGTTTGCCGGTAATTGTGCGATGTTCAGTGTCATTCGCAACGCCGCAAACTCTGAAATAGTTTGTGATCGCGTCCAGAAACAGCTGGACAATCTTTGGCTGGGCCTGACAAGTGGTGGGCCGAAGGGCTAGAGTTAAAGATGATATTCAACGGCTGCGTGAGAAAATAGATTGTACAGGATGGAAAAATAGTCTGGGAAAGTTAACGATGACACTTGACAAGCTGCATGAGCTTGAATGAGTGCTGTGAACATCCCTTCACAGGCCGAAGACGATACCTGCAGCTTGTTTTCCTGTGGCTGCGTTCTCTGTACCAGCCGGCAGTTTTGTCTCTCTGTGTCTGCTTTCTTTGTGCTGGCTTTGTGTGTGAGAGAGAGAGAGAGAGAGAGTTTTGTTCCAAATCATGGGATGGCTCAGAGTCGCGAACAGTGCCAGAAACAAACTTAGCGTCCGGATGAGCCATCAATTGAGGCGTCCCCCCCGGGCATGAGGGCGTGAGGCTTGTTGCTTTCGTGGTCACCCTGATTAAGGCCAGGCTTCAATTCCCCTACGCCTCCTTGGAGCATTAACCTGGGTCTCTGAATTATTCATCCAGTGATGTTTTCACCTCTTGGCTGTCTACACAAAGATTCTCGGAAGTCATTCACTGTCAGTCAGTGAATTGTCACCCCCTCCATGTACGAGTGTTCCTGCCAATCTTGACTTCAATATCCCAGATCTAAGGTGTATTAAGCCCTGGAGCTGTCTCAATGTCAGAGATTCCCCCTCAATGTATTCCTCTAGCCAAAGAGTGATTGCTAAGTCTGGTCAGAAATTAGGACAATATTCACACCAACTGGACGTGGACAGGTAAGTAGGAGCAGATGTCACAATCCATTGAGCCACAACCTTACAAAATGATCGAGCAGGTTCAAGGCCCCGAGTGGCCGATCCCTGCTCCTAATTCTACCACTTGTGTGGCTAGGTCGGGTCAGTTGGGCAGAAACCTTGAAAGAAGGTGAGGAACAGTTGCGAATGTGATTTTCCGGAGCAGGAGGATGTGAGGGTGACCTAAGGCGACACTTTATGGGGGCACAATAATCCTTGCCTCCCAGTTCCCCATTGGGCGATGTTGACAATTGGAGTCTCGCTCTGTGCCAAACCCAAGACGTGTGCAATGACCTTTTCAGAGCCCCTCGGCCTGATTTTTGATTGGCTAACCGTATATTGCTTTATTCAGAACACAGGCAATCAGAGGAATGATATCGTTTCTGCGGTTAGTCCCTAATGTTGAAATGACCACCTTTTTTATGGTTTATTTTTCAGATATTTCCTTCCTGTCTTACACGGATTTCAATTGTCTCCCTATATCCGAAGTCTCCTACAGGAATGACACGGGTTGGGTCTTTGCAACGTGAGTTGGTCAATGCTTTCTGTAACTTTGCCTCTCATACCTGCGCCCAGCTCCCTCACACAGTCTGGTGCTTGCTTTGCCAACATCTGGCACTCCCTAGATTTGAGGTAAAAAGGCAGTGGGGTGACAGGTTGGTGTTATAACTGAACCCATTTCTCTCCTCGTGCAGCAGTGAGACACCAAGAAGATGAGTAACATTTGTACTGATTGTAAGGCAGGAGAACCCCATAGAATATGAGTTCCCTGATTGGGGCTGTTAGCCTGGTCCAATCAGGGAGCCCTGGCTGACAGATATAAACAGGAGTGTCTGGAGGTTCTGTTCACTCTGAGAGCTGGCTCTGAGGGAGCCAGACCGTGTAAAGACACAGTGACTTGCTGATGGATAGCAGCCTCTCTGGAGCCATTTCAGTATGTGATCCCCTATCGCCAACTTTGAGCTCCGAGCCAACCCCAATTGTCTTTCAAATGCAATTGAGCCACTTGACACTGGCTTCGCAAGTTCAGCTGAGGACATTATGTCGCCTTGTCCTACTTCAGAGACATCACCCCAAAAATCTAAACTAACTCCCTCATAGCACCAGCGCTCGCAAACCTCTCACGTGCCACCAGATCCATTCAGTTTCCCCCAAAACCGTCTTTTTTTGGGACTGGTTTAGTTTGGGATTATGGTCAGCACGGACTGTTTGGACCGAAGGGTCTGTTCCCGTGCTGTGTGACTCTATGTTACAGAGTGTGGAGTTTTGGATACTCCCA
>JAHRHZ010000183.1:1250313-1261750 GCA_024137785.1 Ginglymostoma cirratum | reverse complement strand
GAAACGTCAAGTTTTCCTGCTCCTGTGATGCTGCTTGACCTGCTGTGTTCATCCAGCCCCATGCTTGTTATCTCAGATTCTCCAGCATCTGCAGTACTTTTTATCTCTCATGTCCTTATCCAAATGTCTTTTAAACATTGTAACTGTACCCACATCCACCACTTCCTCTGGAAGTGCATTCCACACACGATCCACCCTCTGTGTAAAAAATTTGCCCCTCATGTCTTTTTTAAATCTGTCCTCTCACCTTAAAAATATGAAATCCCTCCACCCTAGAGAAAAGACACCTACTATTAACCCTATCTATGCCCCTCATGATTTTATAAACCTCTATAAGGTCACCCCTCAACCTCCTACGCTCCAGTGAAAAAAGTCCCAGCCTATCCATCCGTTTCTTTATAACTCAAACCCTCCATTCCAGGCAACATCCTGGTAAATCTCTTCTGAACCCTCTGCATCTTAATAATATCCTTCCTACAACTGGGCGACCAGAATTGGCCACAGTGCTCCAGAAGAGGCCTCACCAACATCCTGTACAACCTCAACATAACGTCCCAACTTCTATACTCAAAGGTCTGAGCAATGAAGGCAAGCGTGCTAAACGCCTTCTTAACCACCCTGACTACCTGTGACACAAACTTCAAAGAATTATGCACCTGAACCCCCCCTAGGTCTCGCTGTTCTGCAAACTACCCAAGGCCCTTTAATTGAATAAGTCCTGCCTTTGTTTGTTGTACCAAAATGCAATATTGTGCATTTATCCAAAACGAACTCCATCTGCCACTTTTCAGCCCAATTGGTAACGAAGCCTTTGCAATCTTAGAAAACCTTCTTCACGTCTGCCAACACATCAAATCACAAAGATTTGCATCACAGGATGTGCCAAGATTAGCATTGGAACCTGCAAGGACACTTTGTGCATGGGCGGACAACTGACAAATTGGACCAGGGCTGCATCTCAGGCCTGCTCACTTTCACTCTATTGGTGGTCGCTCATTCAGCGCCTACCTGGAGCCTCACAGTACCTCCACCAATTAGCACACAGCCGAGTCAATAGTCCTCAGTAACAGGGGGCCGATATCTTGCTGCACGGCCATGTTTTAGCCTATCTCACTTGCGCACCACGTGCTGGTAGGTCAGGCAACAAGCTCACTGCATGTGCTTCAGGGAAGCAGACCCGTCACAGAGTCTTAGGGAGCAGCCTTTCACTGTCAGTTGAGGGGGGTGTCATAATACGTCAAGGGCTGCCTCTGATACCGGTTTGCACCTGCAAACCAACTTTTAGCGATTCATATACAAGGACACCCAGGACCCTCTGCACAGCAGCGTGCTGCAAATTTTTCACCATTTAAGTAACAGTCCATTCCACTGTCATTCCTACCAAAATGGATGACCTCGCATTTACCAGCTTTGTACCCCATCTGCCAGACCCTTACCCACTCACTTAACCAACCTTTCTCCCTCTGCACCCCTTGCGCTACTACTCTTCTTCGTGTCTTCTGTGAACTTTGATACACTACACTTAGTCCCCAACTCTAAATCATCTATGTAAATTGTAAACAGTTGTGGTCCCAACACTGATCCCTGAGGCACACCACTAGCCACGGATCGCCAATGAGAAAAACTCCCATTTATCCCTACTCTTTGTTTTCTGTTAGTTAACCAATCTTTTATCCACACTAATACAACACCTGTAATGCCATGCACCTTTGTATTATGCAGCAGCCTTTTGTGCAGCACCTTGTTGAATGCCTTCTGGAAATTCGGATACCCCACATCCACTGGTTTCCCATTGGCCAACATGCTCATAATATCCTCAAAGAATTCCAGTAAATTAGTTAAACTTCACCTGCCTCTCATGAGCCTGATGGGACAATTTCTATCCAGCTGCCTTGCTATTTCTTCCTTGATGATAGATTCAAGCATTTTCCCTACTAATTAAGCTAACCTGCCTTTTGTCTACCTCTTTTTAAAACAGTGGTGTCACATTTGCTGTTTTACAATTTTCAGGAACTGCTCCAGAGTGCCGGTGAATTTTGTTAAATTACCATGAGCAATATTTGCTATTTCCCCCACCATCTCTTTTAGTACCCTGGGATGCATTCCATCAGGGCCAGGAGACTTGTCTACCTTTAGCCTCATTAACTTGCCCAACTCTACCTCTTTAGTGATAATGATCGTTTCCAGGTCCTCACCTGCCATGCCTCCTTGTCATCAATTATTGGCATGTTATTTGTGTATTCCACTGTGAAGACTGACACAAAATATCTGTCCAATGCCTTGGCCATTTCCTCATTTCCCATTGTTAAATCGTCCGAATGCATCCTCCATATGTGTTGTGATCAGTGGAGTATTGGGAGATAGTAAACTCTTACAACGTTGGTCTCACAATACAAACACTCCAACCAAGAAGGACTGTGGAGGGCAAGTCCTTGAGCGTCTTTAAGACAGATATAGATATTTACTGAGGGTCACCGAACCCGAAAAGTTAACTCTGATTTCTCTTCACAGATGCTGACAGACTCGCTGAGCTTTTCCAACAACTTCTGTTTTTGTTTCTGATTTACAGCATCCGCAGTTCTTTTGGTTTTGTTTGTAAATATTTTCTTGATTGGTAAGGGAATCAAGGGTTAGGGGGAGCAGGAAGGAGAATGGGGTTGAGAAATATATCAGTTGTGATCGAATGGCGGAGCAGACTTGATGGGCCAAATGGCCTAATTCTGCTCCTGTATCTTTCTTGCTCAGCTTCAGACCTATTCGGGGGAAAGAAGAAGTCAATGTTTCGGCTATTACCCTTCTTTAGGGCTGTTTTGGGAATCACCCTTCGCCATGAGTCCTGAAGACCATAAGACCATAAGACATAGGAGTGGAAGTAAGGCCATTCAGCCCATCGAGTCCACTCTGCCAATTAATCATGGCTGATGGGCATTTCAACTCCACTTACCCGCACTCTCCCTGCACTGAAGAAGGGTAATACCTGAAATGTTGACTGCTACTTTCCTCCAGATGCTGCCTGGCTTGTTGTGCTCTTCCAGCCTCCTGTTGTTCTACCTTAGATTCCAGCATCTGCAGTATTTTTTTTGCCTCTAAGCCCAGACCCATGCTGGATGGGAAAGACTACAACTCCCGCGAAGCTCCGCGGCCACGTTTGCACGCATGCGCACCCTGGCTCCGCCCCTCCACCCACGAAGGAAGCAGAGCTCTGGTTGCGACCGGATTTCACGCAGCCGCTTCCCTAAGCGTCGGCGGTTCGCGCGGCCGGCGCCTCACTCACGGGAGTGAGCAGGCGCAGTCGGAGGCAGTGGCGGCGATGCGCAGGCGCGGTCGGTTGCGGTGCCCGCGTAGGCAGGCGGAGTCGCCGGCTGATGCGCAGGCGCGACGGGGGACTGGTGCCACCCCTTGACGGAGTGAACGGGTCCGAAGCTGAGTCTGCGACTCGAGTCAAATTCAAAGAGAGAGGCGCTAGACGGAGTTTTCATCGCTCGGCAGTCGAAGGATGTGATTGGGAAGGATGAAGTGGGAGGTGAGAGTGGGGTCGCTGGGCGAGTTTGTCTCCAGTTGACAGGGAGTTTGGAGAGAGACAAGGGGGTCTGTCAGAATCTTCCATTGGTGGAGGAGGAGGGGGGGGGTGGAATTGGGGATGGAACCACTTTCCCCCTCAGTTCCCCCCTCCCCCCCCCCCCATCTGTCCAATGGTCTCGGCTGTTCCAACCTGTGTAGAAGGTGGTCCCCATAAAACCTTCCAAAGTAAGGGAGATAGTCCCCCAACTGGGGTGGAGGGTGTCTAGGCAAGGGCTAATTCATCAGTAGGAGGGGGAATCCTCAGGTCTGACTTATCAGGGGTGGGGGACTTCCCTGGGACTGATTTATCAGGGGGTAGGGATTTCCTCTGGACCAGGTTATTGGGGGAGGGGGCGCGGAGACTTTTTCAGGACTGGGTTCTGGATATGTGGGTGGTAGAGACTTCCTCGGGACCTGTCCATTAGGAGTAGGGACTTTCTTGGGGAGGTGGAGACGTCCTCTGGACCGGGCTGTCGGGGGAAGTGAAGGGAGGCTGGCACAATAACAACATTTGTAAGGCATCTGGATGGGTACATGAATACAAGGGGTTGAAGAGGGACACAGGCCGAACGACAGGAAATAGGACTTGTTTAATTTAGGATATCTAGTCAGCATGAACGAGTTGGACCAAAGGGTCTGTTTCCGTACAACTCTACGACACTGATGGGATGGGAGAAAATTCCCAATATGTTTTGGGAGGTTGCTTACTGTCTCAGCCTTCCCCACGTTCAGGTACTGGATATGTACCTAACCCCCAACAACCCGGTCCCGATGAAGTCTCTGTTCCCCCGACAACCCGGTTCAGAGGAAGTCACTACCCCCTGGCAACCCGGTCCAGAGGAGGTCGCCATTCCCCCGACAGCCTGGTCCAGAGGTGGTCTCTACCTCACTGACAAACGGGGCCACAGGAGGTCTCCACCCCCCTCCCCAAGAAAGTCCCAAGAATGCCAGCTCATTCCATGCATGTGCTACGATCACTTCCAGAATTCATGACGGAATTTGTGTTTGATTTGTTCCTTGAGTGTTGGTTAAGCCAGTATTATTGCCTGTCTTTCATTGCTGTTGAGAAGATGGTGGTAAACCTCTTGAACTGCTTAAGTCCATAACTTGTAGGTACACCCAATATATTGAAAGGAAGAGAATTCTAGGCCTTTGATCCAGCGACACTGAAAGAACAGCTGATATAGTGCGGGTCAGAATGATGTATGACCTGGAAGGCATTTTGTAGCTGCAAGTGGCCCCTTGTCCTCCTGGGAGGTAGAGGTCACTGGTTTGATAGGTGCTGCCGAGTTACTGCAGTGTGTCTTGGAGATGATAAATGGTTTTGTCATTGGCACTGTCTCCATCACCAATACACAATCAAAGCTGGCTGCTCTGCCCTGAAGGGTGTCCAGCTTTAACAGTTGCTGGAGCTGCATCTATCCAGGGAAGGGGGGAGTATTCCATCACACTCCTGACCTGTGCCTTGGAAATTCCTTTAAATTCTTCAGCCAGAGAGTGGCGAATCTGTGGAACTTGTTGCAGAAGGCTGTGGAAGCCAAGTCATTGAGTGTGTTTAAGACAGAGGTAGGTTCTTGATTAGTAAGGGAGAAGGAAGGAGAATGGGGTTGAGAAACATATCAAATAGTGGGGCAGACTTTCTGGGCTGAATGGCCTAATTCCGTTCTTGTGGTCTTATGAGATGATGGGGAGGCACTGGGGAGTCAGGAAGTGAACGACTCACTGAAAAATTCACAGTCTCTGACCTGCTGTTGTTGCCACGCTATTTATACATCTAGTCCAGTCCAGTTTCTTGTTAATCTTGGGATGTTAACTGTGGGGGATTCAGCGATGGTAATGCTACTTTGTGTGCGTGTGTATTTGTTCATTCAGCAATTTAAATCTGGGGAGGGAAGTGGGGAGAGGCAGCGGTATTAGTTCACAGTACAGTCCCTCGTATTGTTTTTTGGATCAGGATTTCACATCAGCTTCAGTTTTTGAAGGAATGAGAGATGAGCAGCAGCTAAGTTGTTTTAAATGTTTATCCCTGAGGTGTCTAAGAGTTTCGTGCCACATTTATTTTCAATTATATTGACCAGTGTTTTTTTTTTCTCTGAGGTTCATTTTAATGAATGTCCTTGTGCTGGTGATGGATTTCTGTCTGCTGTAGCGTGGCCTGGGGTTTTTAATACTTCCATTCTTGGACAATGAACAGTAACAGCTCTTGTTAGGGAAAGGAATAGTCTTTTGTTAAGGGAGCTATGGTGCAGCTCATGGCTTAAACGCTTGACATTTTCTCCCTGTAAACTGCTTGCAGTTTGCAAGGCCTCGAATAGACCTTTGGCTGGCATGAGCTTTATTTTTTTTCACCCAGCAACCCTGCATCAAATTCCTGTATTCCTGTGCGTGCATCATTGATAGGGAGTTTATGATTTTGTGGGAAAATGACCAATCTTCAAGAGAGAACTTGGCCCAGGAGGCTTGGAAGGGAGAGCACTAGTGGAATGTGGTCCAAGCAGGCACTTCCCAACAGATAATTGGTTAGGCGTCAATCTGAACTTTACCCTGTTTTTATGATCACAATTTATTGTGAAATTGGTCAGAACAGGATAAAGTAACTCTGTAACTCTCTAAAATGTTTGGCTGTCCCTCCTTTGTGTGGGACATGCTCCTTCCCTTTGTCCCAATTCTGACATTTTTGTTTGAAGCAACAGCTATTTTGTTTAGGGGATAATCAGTAAGTAGAAATCATTAGAAGATCTAGTCAGTTCTGATAACATTGTCAGTGTCAAGCTATTATTAAACCTTATCTGAAGCTGTACGTGATGAGATCATGCCTTTGTGATCATTTCTGCACACTTCTTTTTAGTCCATCTGACTTTGTTTCAATTTATCAATGAGGGAGTGGAATATTTTGTGTTTCAGACTTGCAGTCTCCAAAATAAACATTCCCAGAGCAGGTATGGTGGACCTCTCTAAATCGTTCCCTTCAAAGATTTCATAGATACAGAGTAAAGCTCTCTCTTCACCTTCACTCTTGGTACAGGGGCATCACAGGGTTACATACAGCGTAAAGCCCCCTCTACAAAGTCCCCATCAAACACTCCCAGGACGGGGACATCATGGGGTTAGATACAGAGTAAAGTTTCCTCTGCACAGTCCCCCATCAAACATTCCCAGGAAGGGAACAACACTGGGCCATATACAGAGTAAAGCTCTTGCTATATTATCCCCATAAAACACTCCCGGGTCGAGGACAGAATAAGGTTAGGTACAGAGTAAAGTTCCCTCTGAACTGTGGCAAATATTTTGTGTTGCATGTCAGTCACTGCAAAGTTGATTCCTGGAGTTCAGTTGCTTGGGTTGGGAGCAGCACAGTCTTGATTGAATTGTGGTGCATACTGTTATGATGTACCGTTGGAATTATGTGAGAGCATTGCACTCGGCGATTATGAAGAAGTGTAAAAGTATCTCTTCTTTTATTTAGCAGGTGGAAGAGGATTGTTCTTTATATCCGCTGATCACCAAAGACTGACAGTGTGCTGGATCAAACTGAACCATGCCGGGGTAGATGACAAGTGCCTTTGAGGGGCTCTGGGCAACTTTCACCCAAGCCGTGCATTCAAGGGCAGGAAGACACCATTCCGGTCCTGAGTTAATGACGGTTTTCCAACAGTGGGGATGGGACCAGGCTACGCGTCGTTAACCTTGGTACAATCCACTATCGGAGCAACACTGTGGTCCTTTCGGTGTGGTCAGGGGTGTGGGAAAGTTAGAAACTGGAGAACTGTTTAAACTGTGAAGGAGAAAGACCACCCAATTTTGCCAAGAAGCTTAATATCGCATTTTTACTGACTGGTCCATTCTGACAAAGTTCAGCACCAGCTGATTGAGGAAGAAAAGCTGGAACTAGCAGACAGACAATTCGCATCTTCCAAATCTTTGAACTAGACCTGTTTTTGTCTCTGCTCAGCCTCCTGTTGGCTTTGTCCCCTTGCCATCTTTCAGAGGTGAGAAGGTTACCGGAACCGAGCTCTCAACTTTAATTCTGAGCATTTCAGGTCTACGTTAACCATTATGGGAGACTCCTCTGTGCACAGTATAACTAATTGGGAACTCATTTAAACAAAGTCAATCTGGTGGACATCCGATTCTATCGCTTCACTTTTCCCCAAGGTTAAACCATCGATTTTTCTTGTGTTTTTATCCACGGAGTGGGATCTGGTGCTCACCTAGAGTCGTAGAGTCTGTCTCCATGCTGTGAGACCCTTTGGTCCAAGCAGTCCATGCTGGCTGTAATCCCGAACTAAACTAGTCCCACCTGCCTGCGCTTGGCCCATATCCCTCCAAACATTTCTTATTCATGTACTTAAGTAAATTTCTTTTAAACGTTGTAACTGTACCTGCATCTACCACTTCCTCTAGAGGTTCGTTCCACACGCGAACCACTCTGTGTTTTAAAAAAAAAAGTTGCCCTTCATGTCTTTTCTAAATCTTTCTCCTCGCACCTTAAAAATATGCCCCCTAGTCTTAAAATCCCCTATCCTGGGAAAAGGGCACCTGCCTAGAAATTTGAAATTCGATTTTTTTTTTTTGTTTTTTTTTTCCCCCCTTTTAGTTGCAAAATCAAAGGAATATAATCTGTTTGGAAGGCACCCAGGAGAAATCTCGACAAGTGTGGTAACTGTCTGGATCCATTCCTGAGTCAGTGTATGTCCACAGTACCTAGGCTGTGCACAAATCCCCCACCCCTGTGCTGATTCAGCAGCCTCACTTTGGATGCTGCACAAGAGCTGATGCCGGCATTTGGATAATATCACGCTGCCGTCTGCTTTTCATGAAGAGTTTCACTGTATGTGCCCAGCCTGGTATGGATTGGGTACACGCCAGGGTGCCCGGAATGGAGAAAACGCCAGTTGGCACTTGTTTGAAGGGAGTTATTGTCAACCAGGTGGAGAAGATGCGGTGGGAGCGAATATTCATGACCGTGGGAAAACAGTAACAGAGATTGCTGCAGGTCAAATGATTCCCTCTGAGGTTCCAGCTTTTGTGGCTGACTGTACCTTCCCAAGGAGCCGTCTTGTGCTTACAAAATTTGGCTGAGTTTCAGTTTCTTTTAAGATTACTTCACCTTGAAGTTAGAAGTTACCCAAAAAGGTTAAAGACCTTGGGGTTTGGGAGTGGGATTTGTAATATCAGGTTGCAGCTCTGAGTGTGCCCACTGGGTTTGGGCAGTAGCCAGTACCTTTACAAATTGGGATGCTCTGTACGTCTGAGTCTTAATGCTGAGGGAGGAGCATTACAGCTGAACCCAGTGCTGCCCTCATGTAACATCCCCGAACTGTCTTCTGCTGGAAGAAATCACCGCACAATCATGCTTGGGGCATGAACCCTAGACCTCTTTCTATTGATTGCTTAACTAGAATTCATACTTCTGAATTCCCCTTCCCACCCCAGCAACTGTTGATTTTGAAAGCCTCCTTGTAGTTTTGGTTAGAGCGGGGTTATGTGTTGTACACGTCCGTGTGTTCAGCACTCCCCTCCGTTGGAGGTGTCTGTCTGTTATCTGCTGATTGATTGATTTAATAAACAGTTAAACTTTAAACTTGATTTAAATTTCTCTCCTGGTAGGTTATTCTGAGATCAGTCCGGTGCATAGTGCCATCGTGGTTCTGGACCTGAAGATGGAAGGCTTACAAGTTATGGATATTGCATTGAGTACCGTGAGCCCAGAACCCCTGCAGCCTGCTGTTCCACCCTCGGTTACACTGGGACTGACTATTGTTTACACTGCACTTTACGGACTCCTCTTCCTCCTGGTCTACATCCAGCTCTGGCTGGTGCTGCATTACAGGCACAAGAAGTTCAGCTACCAGACTGTCTTTCTCTTCTTGTGTCTCCTGTGGGCTGCTCTGAGGACTACCCTCTTCTCGTTTTACTTCCGAGACACCATCCAAGCCAACACGCTCGGCCCTTTTTCCTTTTGGCTGCTCTACTGCTTCCCAGTCTGCCTGCAGTTCTTCACCCTCAGTCTCATGAATATGTACTTTGCTCAGGTAATTGCAATAAGCTTTCTCGCAGTTTGGGAGGGCTAATTTTGTTTGACTTCTGACTAGGCAGATGAATGATTGTAGCAAATTGAAAATCTCCCTCAGGCTGCGATTATTATTGACAGGTGTGTGTGCTTCTCTATTTGTTTTTGAGCTGGCATCTTTATTTTAGAGAGTCTCAAACGATCTCTTTTTTACCTGGGCCAAACAGAAAGTGCGACATTTTCAAAATTCATTCATGAAATATGGGTGTCGCTAGCCAGGCCAGCATTTATTGCCCATCCCTAATTGCCCAGAGGGCAGTTAAGAGTCAACCACATTGCTGTAGGTCTGGAGTCCCATATTGAGTACCAGATGAGTGTACCAGATTTTTTTTTTTTTTTAACTGATAATCAACAATGGTTTTGTGGTCATTACACCCCTAATTCCAGATACTTATTAAATTAAAATTCTGCTTCTGCCATGGAAGGATTCGAACCTGGATTCCCAGAGCATTACCAGGATCTCTAAATTAAGAGTCTAGCAATAATACCGCTAGGCATCAGTTCCCTATCTGCTCCAGCTGAAGGGTGTGGGTTCCAATCCAGCTCCTAGTCATTTGAGCTTAGTTTAAGGCAGTGCTACTTTTCAGAGGTGACATCTTAGAGATAAATGCAAAGATGAGGTTAAAGACCCAATAAGCGCGCACACACTTGTGTGCGTGCACAAGCTCGCTGTCACTCTCACGCTCGCACACACACACCCCATGCCAACATGTAAAACAAACATGTAACTCAATCCATTTAGTGTTTCCTGGAGTCTTATCAAATGCATGTCAACTCTCAGTATTGACAACACTTCAGAAATCTTTGTTTCTCAGTGTTATATATGTAAATGTGCGTTTCCTTTTCAAAAATGTTTGCACCTTAGACAGACCAGGAATGCAAAGGCAATTCAGCCACCTCCATTGTTCAAATTATAGAATCCCTACAGTGTGGAAGCAAGCCATTTGGCCCATTGGTTCCATACCACCCCTTCGAAAAGCATTCCACCCAGACCCATGCTGCCTATGATCGAGCCCCTCTTGTGGCTTACCCTCCTGAATCCTTAACAGAGGAACTAATTTGTCATAGACTCTCCCTGTTCCTTCATCTGTAGAAATAAAGACCTTCTCTGCAGCGTTCTTTGTGATCTCAGGAGGCCGCAAAGTGGTTCACGGCCAACGAAATGTGGCAGCCAGTTTGTGCAGAACAAGCTCCCACAAATGGCATTTAGTTGTTATATTGGCTAACATGGTTTGTTGACGTTTGGCTGAGAGAGAAATGTTGATCGGAGCTACTCCCTTAGCTCTCACCCTTGCCCTGTTTACATTTGGTCACATTACTGTTCAGCACCCTTCCATTAAGTATTTCCAGGTAGCTCCAATTCCCAATCTCCCTTGTGCTCAGCCATGTGGTGAGATATCTTGGTTCATTCTTTCCTCCTCTGCCATCCCACCGCAAGGTCCATTGCAATGCCTTAAGACTCTTGAATGGTGCTACAGAACCTTCTGTTCAAAGGTTAAACCTGCCTCCTCTCCTTTCAGTATGACTGGATCCTGAAATGACTGCAAATAAAGATGCAAATAAGCCAGCAATAATCAGCCAAACTCAGTTTATTATTTTTGAGAACAAACAAGGTAAGCTAGTGGAGAGATAGTAGGAACTGCAGATGCTGGAGAATCTGAGATAACAAGGTGTAGAGCTGGATGAGCACAGCAGGCCGAGCAGGAAAGCTGACGTTTCGGGTCTGGACCCTTCTTCAGACCTTTTTTCTGAAGAAGGATCTAGATCGAAATGCTAGCTTTCCTGCACCTCTGATGCTGCCTG
>JAHRHZ010000183.1:1235265-1249913 GCA_024137785.1 Ginglymostoma cirratum | reverse complement strand
TTTCTGAAGAAGGGTCCAGACCCGAAACGTCAGCTTTCCTGCTCCTCTGATGCTGCTTGGCCTGCTGTGTTCATCCAGCTCTACACCTTATTATCTCGGCTAGTGGAGAGTTCTGGCTTAATGTTTGGTTTCCCCTCGCTTTTGGGAAACTGACTTACATTTTATAGAAGTCAGATGACACATTTGCTCCTTGCCTTCTTTGTTTCTGATCTGTACATGTTACAAGGATTTTGTGATATGACTGGTTGACAGTTTGATGGTTGTGTGTCAATTCATTGTGGTCATTGTGGTCATTGTGCAATGCTGAGATGAACTGCAGCTGCTGACAGGAGAGAAATTGGCTTCCAGCTGGCCGACAGTAAATAGCTCATTCAGATCAACAGCCAGGCTTTATTCCCAGTCTGCACAGTCAGGGATCCTGCTTGGCAAGCATGCCCACGGGTTTGCATCAGTCCAAAACTTTGTTGTGATGTCCTCTTGATGTTGAATAGCGGCTGGCCACATGCATTTGCTGAGAGGAGCCTTTAGAAGATAGGCAGCACATGTGGATCGGAAAGGAATTGTCATGTTCAGCAAGTGAGCTGGAAGAAAGCAAAGTGCTGGTCTGAAAGTAGCACCCTGCAGTTCTGTGGCAAAAGTTACTCTAGGCAGTGTTTATTGCTCTCGTGGTTAGTGTTTGGTGGGGGGGGAGCAGGGAGGGTGGTGGTGAATCAAAACTTGTCCTTTCTTAGTAAGCTGAGCACCAGTGTCCAGAGTGTCCTCGGGTCTGGCTGTTAATAAGTGGGTGTTAGCACTGTTTTGAGGTCAGACCTGCAAAGCTGTGAATTATAGATGGCCCTAACTCCTCCTCCAAGTGTAGAATCATAGAGTGTCTGCGGAGAGTAGGAACTGTCATCAATTTTTTTTAAAATTACTATTATTGACTTTTTGTTTCTTTTCGAGTGGGTCTAGTTCCATAAATTGTGGTTGTCAGTAGATGCTTCTGCCCTCTCTACACGCATGCCACCCGCGCGCGCACACGTGCGCCCCTCTCACTCTCACGCCCGCCCCCCCCGCGCCCCTCTCCCCTGAGCGTGATACTCCTGTGACCCCACGCCAAGCGGTGTATTGCTAGGCTTTATTCGTGCTCAGTTATCTGGGAATGCAAAGTGTCTGGCCTCCAGCATGGGTTTTGGTGAGAGAATGGATTAGGATGTCTGTTTTCCCCCTTGCTTTCACGGAATTTCAGACCTTGGGGTGCAGGTTTATAGTTTCTTGAAAGCCAAGTCGAATATAGTCGGGTAGACAGGGCGGTGAAGAAGGTGTTTGGCACGTTTGCCTTTATTGGTCAGTGCACTGAGTACAGGAGTTGGGAGGTCATGTTGCAGCTGTACAGGACTTTGTGGTTGGTTGGCTCGCCGAGCCGGTTTGTTAGTTCGCAGACGTTTCATTACCCTGTTGGTTAACATCATCTGTGCAGCCTCCAATGAAGCACCATTGTGTTTTCCCGCCTAGTATCTAAAGGACATTGGTTGGGTCGCTTTTGGAATACTGCATTCAGTCCTGGTCTCCCTGCTGTAGGAAAGATGTTGTGAAACTTGAAAGGGTGCAGAAAAGATTTACAGGGATGTTGCCAGGGTTGGAGGGTCAGAACTATAGGGAGAGGCTGAATAAACTGGGGCTGTTTTCCCTGGAGCATCGGTGGCTGAGGGGTGACCTTGTAGACGCTTATGACATCATGAGGGGCATGGATAGGGTGAATAGACAAGGTCTTTTCCCCAGGGTGGGGGAGTGCCAAAGTAGAGGGCATTGGTTTAAAGTGAGGGGGGGAAGATATGAAGGGGACATGAAGAGCAACTTTTTCACGCAGTGGGTGGTGCGTGTATGGAATGAGCTGCCAGAGGAAGTGGTGGAGGCTGGTACAATTACACCATTTTAAAAGCATCTGGATGGGTACATGGATAGGAAGGGTTTAGAGGGATATGGGCCAAATACTGGCAGAGGAGTCTAGATTAATTTAGGATATCTGGTTAGCGTGGATGAGTTGGACCGAAGGGTCTGTTTCCGTGCTGTACAACTCAATGAATTGACTGAAGTTACTAGGTTGAACAGCCGAATGCAAGTACTTTTCATTCCTGTGAGTCAGCAATGAGTTCCAGCAAATAAAAGCAATGGCCACCAAAGTAAATTTACTTTAGCACTCTATGCATTACCAGGATGTTTGTTTCACTGCTTTGCTTCTTGATTAGGATGGTGAGCATTCAGCAATGTGGTCGAAGGCAGAACTCCTCTGCAGCTGTGGCTTCTGGTGCAGGAGATGTTTGGTGCTTCCTCTGCTCCCCAGATTGATCCTGCTGTGATTTCAACCACAGTTTTCGCATCGTGAATGACCACGTCTTTTTTTAAAATTTTTATTCCAGGTAGTCTTCAAGACGAAAGCAAAATATTTCCCTGAGATGGCCAAAAAGCTGTAAGTGACACTTCTGTGGTGACATTTCCGGGGCTAAAGAGTGTTTTACAAATTTAGAGAATTGATTAAAGAAATAAAATATTAAATTTGTTCAGGAATGGTGCCGTTGCTGCTTCAGCCTTTCCTGACGTGGGTACACACAGCACAGCTCATGGCTGGAGTTGTCTCGGTGTCTGAGCACTGCAGCACAAATATATTCAGTTTAATGATATGTAGAGTCATACAACTCGGAAACAGACCCTTCGGTCCAACCAGTCAATTCCGACCATAATCCCAAGCCAAACTAGTCCCACCTGCCTGCACTTGTCCCATATCCCTCCAAATATTTCTTTATTCATGTATTTTTCCAAATGTCTTTTAAACGTTGTAACTGTACCTGCCTCCACCACTTCCTCTGGAAGTTCATTCCACACACCTCTGGGGGACTTCTGGAGCAGATAGAGATGAATCATACACTCGGTACTTCTGCTGAAGATTGTTGCAAGCACTTCAGCCATTTGTTTCGGCACTGATGTGTTGATCTCCCCTATCATTGAGGGTGAGGATATTTGTGGAGCCTCTAGTGTATTGTTTAATTGCCAGCTACCATTCACGACTGAATGTGGCAGGTGTCCTGTGGTGCCCACCGGTTACATGGTTAAATGCGGGGTACAGCACCTCCGACTCCATGGTCTTCGATGGGATGTTGATCGTTTTGCGCTGAGTGAGGGCTGTGTTCTGTTTTGTGAGCCCTTGTGCTGAAATTAGGAAGTTAATGCTTTGTATCCCTGAAGATGGAGGGGTATTGCCGTGACGCAACTGTGGACGCCTTGGCGGGCCTGGTCTTACCTATGATGAAGGCTTCGCTTGTAAAATAGCCAACAATGGTGAATCCAAGATGGTCAATTCAAGATGGTGGTGCTGGCACTGTTTTTTTGTTTTCTTTATTCATTCACGGGATGAGGGTGTCGCTGGCTCGGCAGGATTTATTGCCCATCCCTAATTGCCCAGAGGGCAGTTGAGAGTCAACCACATTGCTGTGGGTCTGGAGTCACGTGTAGGCCCAGACCAGGTAAGGATGGCAGTTTCCTTCCTTAAAGGGCATTGGTGAACCAGATGGGTTTTTTTACGACAATCGACAATGGATTCACGGTCATCATTAGATATTAATTCCAGATATTTTAATGAATTCAAATTCCACCATCTGCCGTGGTGGGATTCGATCCTGAGTCCCCAGAACATTATCTGGGTCTCTGAATTAATAGTCCAGCGATAATATCACTAGGCCATCGCCTCCCCAGCTCCTGTATGTAGTGTTCGGACTCATCGGAGCCCATCCGCTCCAGGCTGGCAATATCCATTTCTCTATGTGCTTTTCGTCGTCTTCTTTTTCTTTTTCTTCATCTTTGGGGTGGTAGCTGCAGCGTAAGCAGTATGGATTGAGAATCTTGGCGGAAGCAGCAGGCCTGGACCCTGGGCTCTTGGCAATGGTAGCAGCAGGCCCGGAGCCTGGGTTCTTGACAATGGCGGCGGCAGGCCCGGAGCCCGGGCCCTTGGCGGCAGTAGCAGGCCTGGGTCACCTGGATCATCAACGTCATCATCTGTCTTCTTGCAACAGGACTGCTTGTGGACCGGAGCAACTTTCAGAGACCTTGCAGAAGCCATGGAGCTGCGCTTGAGGCCCAATTTGAACAGAAGATGAACGCATTTTTAAATAACTCCTTTTTATTCTTCTCATAGCTCAAAATGGCACTGGGTTGTGGCAACCAAACACTTTTTGCTGTGTCATCAAGATAGTTGACAATAAAAGGAATCATTCATTCATTCCCCCCAAAAAGCTTGCTGGTGAGATGTAAGCTTTTTTGTGTCTCAGGCAATCCCAGGGCAACTGAAAGACGAGGAAAACTGTAAATAAGTGAATGATTGAGCTAGTGTGAAGAACAAGAAGAGAACGTTTTGTTTCTGCAGCTTTATTGGAGTAGAGCTGGAGTAATCAAAGGTTGCAGTCAGGTGGTGGAAATAGAGGGGTGTTTGAGGTGGAGAGACACTTAATGCTTGAGGTCATGCAGAGAGAACTTAAAGATGTTTGTGACAAAGTTAACTCATCTGTGTAAGGTCTCCCCAGTATAGAGGAGACTGCAGCATTCACAGCAAATGTAAGTATGTACCCGATCTGAACAAGAGAATGAGGTTCCTTCCCTATCAGTGTGTGGTGTTTTTTTGGCATTGAGTAATAATACCATCTGGCAAACTGAAAAGCATGCCTCTCATTTTTAGAGATAACAAGGTGTAGAGCTGGATAAACACTGCAGGCCAAGCAGCATCATAGGAGCAGGAAGGCTGACATTTCGGGCTTAGACCCTTCATCATTTTTAATTTTGTTTTGTGGAACGTGGGCGTCAGTGGTGAGACCAGTGATTGTTATCCATCCCTCATTGCCCTGAAGAAGCTGGTGATGAACCACCTTCTTGAACCATTGTGGCCCGTGTGGTGTAGGGCCACCCACAACGCTTTTAGGGAGGGAGTTGGAGTCATAGAGATGTGCAACACGGAAACAGACCCTTTGGACCAACTCGTTCGTGCCAGCCAGATATCCTAAACGAATCTAGTCGCATTTGGCCCATATCCCTATAAACCCTTCCTATTCATGTACCCATCCAGGTGCCTTTTAAATGTTGTGATTGGATTCTGGGTAATCAAAGATGTGGGAACGGGAGAAAATTGTGGCTGTAAGAGCTGCTCATTTATGTTTGAGATTTTTTCATTGTTGGTTACTTTCATAGCTGCCTGATTTTGTTGTGTACTTAAAAGCGTCTTGGGACATCAGAGTTCAGTCTAAGAAAAATAAAGAAACAGTGAAATTTACACCTGAGCTTGGAGAGTTCCTGGACTTTGAACCAGCAAAGAATGGCCGATATACTTTCAAGTCAGGATGGTGTACGACTCGGAGGGGAACTTGCAGGGGACTATGATGCATCTGTTGTCCTTGTCTACCTTGATGGCATAAGTTACAGACTTAGGTGGTGCTGCCGACAGAGCCTTGGCAGGTTGCTGCAGTGAATCTTGGAGATGGTGCACACCACCGCTGGTGGAGGGAGCCCGACTATTGGAAGGGAGCACGAGAAGAGTGATTGATGCCTGAGGAGGAGTGGCGGCTGTGGAAAGTGTGTCAGGGAATGACACTCCTCTGAGTGGAAGATGATCTGTGGAATATGGAAGCCGCTGTTTGTGAAACTGAAGGTAAAGGGCATAGGGATAGTAGAACAGGAGCCTAGAGTTTGGTTTTGGACACGATTCCATCAGCCCTGAAGATGAGGCCACCCATTTCGATTGACCAGGTCAGAATTTACTGCCCATCCCTACTTGCCCAGGAGGCAGTTCAGAGTCAACCACATTGCTGTGGGTCTGGAGTCATACGTAGGCCCAGACCAGGTAAGGATGGCAGTTTCCTTCCCTAAAGGACATTAGCAAACCAGATAGGTTTTTCCAACAATCAACAATAGATTCATGATCATCCTTAGACTCTTAATTCCAGGTTCTTATTGAACCCAAGATTCCACCATCTGCTGTGGCGGGATTTGAACCCAGTGCCCCAGAACTTCACTTGAGTGTCTGGATTGTCAGTCCAGCGATAATACCGCTAGGCCATCGCCTCCCCTGAAATATTGTGCAGAAACTATTTTGCTGGGTTTGATTTGGGACCAGATTCCAAAAGTGATCCACTGCACCGCTCTGGTCGGCAAAAATGTTTTTCTGACTCGAATGAATGAAATCTGTCACTTCCTGTGTTCTGTTTGGGCTGACAACTAAACGGGTGCCTCTTGAGATTGGTGGTTTTTCTTGTGGCCTTCCTTTTCACCCAAACTCTTTAACTTCCTCTTTACCCCAGCTGCCTTTCGATGTGATTTCTGCAGCTGCGGTTAATTTGTAAGAAGTGTGAGAGGCTGTTTGTTGTGGACAGGGTGAATTGGCATGTCAGCTCCCAGCGCTTGCAGGAAGCTGGGTGGAAACGCATCACCGCAGACTAGTGTTTCCATTGGTTCGGCCAAGCCAGTACTTTTTTCCTAAACTCTGTGGTTCCGACTTGCACTGCTCTCGACACTGGAGAGTGTGGTGGCTGTAAGGGTGATCTCTGTGTCTGCCACCTGAGTCAACTGCCATTTACTCCCCATGTTCGCACTGTGAGGGGTGACCTTATAGAGGTCTACAAAATCGTGGGAGGCAGAGATAAGGTGGATAGCCAACAGATTCTCCCCAGGGTTGTGGGAGTCTAAAACTAGAGGGCATAGGTTTAAGGTGAGAGGGGTGAGATATAAAAGGGTCCAAAGGGTCAATTCTTTTCCACACGGAGGATGGTGAGTGTCTGAAATCGGTGGTTGGAGGTAGTGGTGGAGGTGAGTACAAGTTTGTCATTTAAGGAACATTTGGACAGGTACACGGTTGGGATGAGTGTGGGCAAATGCAGGGCAAGTGGGACAAGTTTAAATTGTGAAAACTGGGCGGCATGGGCAAGTTGGGCCGAAGGGCCTGTTTCCATGCTGTAAACCTCTGTGTCCTGGTCCTCCTGCATGACATCTCTGCCTTATATTTTTGATGAGGAAGCTAATGGGTCGAACCTTGTAGATTTCTGGAGTTAAAAGAACAATTGCGGTTTTCCTTCAACCGTGAGAAAATAGGAACAGGACCAGACCATTTGGCCACTCAAACCTGCTCCACCATTCAATAAGATCATGGCTTCTGGCCCCTCAGTTTGCGTGGGCTCCAAACCAATTCCTGGTGGTGCCGGATAATTACTCTTTGCTGTGATGCCTCCCCAGTTGAACAGCTTGTTAGATTAAGATGAAGAATGGCCACTCAGATAATGAGAACAATTTGAGGGAAGTGTAGAAAATTGTCCCTGTTCCTACTTTTCCCTCTTCCGCAGCAGTGAATTCCTGCACTGGGCAGCACACGTTAACTGACTCCCAAATCAACTTGCCCTACGCTGGCTTTAGCCGAGGCATCCCTGGAGAGGTTCAACATTCCTGCCGATTTGTGGGAGTGCCGGGCTTGTGACTGACCGAGATTAATTCGAGAAAGCGCTGAAACCCATCGAGAGATTTCTCCGGGAACGCGCTGCGGTCATTGCTCCTCCTGCCTGCCCTGCATGTGGCAGGGTCTGCAGCTCACACGTTGCACCTCTGGGCACACTGGGTCAGTGAGGGAGCAGGTCATCCTCCATTCTGAGGGATTCCCTCACTACAAGAGCACCTGTCTTTGGCTGCAGTTTGACAACACTCAATACTGACCCCCAGAAGTATAATGAATGTCTGTAATTAGTTTTGTGGCTAGATACCTTTTAATGAACGTGTTTGGACATGTTATGACACATCTTTGGAGCAGGTGGGACCTGAAGTGGCCTTACTGGCCCAGAGCTAGGGACACTACCACCGAATCACGAGAGCCTTCTAGTTTGCATAGTTAGATGCTGAGCAAACTAACTGCTACTTCCTAGTCTATTGAAGGTGATTGACCATCTTGGGCTGAATTCGGGGCACCTTTTCTGTCATGAGACTAAGTTAGTATATTTGTAAGGTTGTGTTAACCACTGCAGTTCCTGGTTATTGTTTGGAGTACGTGACTTTGTGACTAGTCAGGGACGCTCGTGTTTTACTGTGACATGAGTGCAGTGATGCCCGTTCTGATCAGGCATCTAGCGAACACTAAGGATGTTCTGAAAGTTTGCACACCAAGCCCAGGTTGACTTTGCTTTTGTGTGTGGGTGAGTCTGCAGGGCCCATGAGAGGGGTGTATGTACTGTGCTAATCACCGGTTCCCCTTTTCTAGGGCAGCCTTGGCTCATTGGTCATGGGAGTATACTGGAGCAGGGGCAACTCTACCCCCCCACGACACCCAGTGCCAGGGACGGTTCAGTCACTGGGGCATCATATGATATGGTGACAGAATTTCTGGGGAGTCGCTCCTCCAGTCACGGGGAGGTCTCCTGTGCTTGCTTTCGCTGGGTCGTCATAAAGGCACACAGCATGTGAACAGACCTTTCGGTTCAACTTGTCCATGCTGACCAGATATCCTAAATTAATCTAGTTCCATTTGCCAGCATTTGGCCCATATCCCTCTTAAACCCTTCCTATTCATGTACCCATCCAGATGCCTTTTAAATGTTGTAACTGTACCAGCCTCCACCACTTTCTCTGGCAGCTCATCCCGTACACGCACCACCCTCTGTGTGAAAAAGTTGCCCCTCAGGTCCCTTTTAAATCTTTCCCCTCTCACTTTAAACCTATGCCCTGTAGTTTTGGACTCCCCTACTCTGGCAAAAAAGGGACCTCAGTCATTCACCCTATCCATGCCCCTCATGATTTTATAAACCTCTATAAAGTCACCCCTCAGCCTCTGATGCTCCAGCAATCGTGAATCTACCCAACCTGTGTTTGGAGGAGCAGCGGGAATGTATGTGGTGCCATTGAGGGGGGCAGCGGTGTGACCCAAGAGGTACCTCTTGCTGGAGGCGAGGCAGGAGAAGCACGAGTTGCTGCGGCAGGTGAGGAGAGAGAGAGGGTTCAGTAGTCTGGTTGTGGAATGGAGACGGGGATGCTGCTGGGCTTGGGTTGAGGCGTGAGCAATCAGGAAGTTGTGGGGGGTGGTGATTAGGTTTCAGAGGGAAGATAGAGAGTTGGGGAAGCTACAGGGGTCAAGAGGGCTGGAGGGAGAGATAGCGAGGCTACAAATGGAGTGGGCAGAGACAGGGAAAATTACAAGGGTAGCGAGAGAAAAGGGGAGGTTGCAAGGGGTGAAGAGAATGAGACTGCAAATCTGACAGCAAAGGAATATTCAGCTACTTAACCAGGAACATTGGAGATCTCTGAGGTGATGTATTTCTCTCGAATAAATGTGGAATCTCGGGTTTAATGCTGCAAGTGTTCAGGGACTATTCATTGTGCATGTTTCCATGGACACTTTGTCAGTTGCTAAAGTTAAATCTGAGAATGAGATCTGGAATGTGTTGAAAAGGGTAGTAACTTTGTGCATATGTGATGGAAACGCGTAAACTGTGACCTCAGCAGTCTGCGGAAGTTGTATATCGGTTGATGGCTTTCATGTGTAGAAATGTGTCGGTTATTTTGTAAAAAGAAAGCACTTTTATTTCTTGCCTGTTTCTTGAGCAATATAAATACCAAGATTACAACAAAAATGCTTCCAGTAGGCTGGGACTTTAAGTGCAATGGAGCATTGATAGTCGTTGAGTATATTGGTTTATTCTTCCAAATACCCCATAGATTAACACAAATTACAGAGGGCAGTGTTACTTTGTGCTGACATCACTTAACACTGGGTAGAAGGGAGAGGGATATTTTGACCCCAGTTCCCAATTATGAAGGATGTGAGGAGGGCAGTTGAAGGTTGGAGCAAATTATTGCAGGTGCTGGAGGCTATGCTGAAAGCAAAAAATACTGGACATCACAGCGGGTTGGGCAGCATCCATGGAGAGAGAGCCCATAGGTGTGCAGGTTAGGTGGATTGGCCATGCTAAATTACCCCATAGTGTCCGCGGATATGCAGGCTAGATAGTTTAGCCATAGGAAATGAAGGGGTTACAGGCATAGCGTAGGGGTGTGGGTCAGGATGGGATGCTCTTCGGAGCACTGTTGTGGATTCGATGGGCTGAATGGCCTGCTTCCACACTAGGGATTCTGTGATTTCTATGAAAACAAGCTGCCATTTCGAGTCCAGATGACTCTTTGTCAGAGCTCTGATGAGTCATCTAGACTTGAAACATTAGTTTGCTTTCACTCCATGGATGCTGCCTGACCTGTTGTGATGTCTAGCACTTTGTTTTCAGAGTTAAAGGTTAGTGTTAGCAGGTGGAAGGGGCCGTACAAACAATAGAAGCACCATGTCCTGTGATTTCTCTCCCAGGTCTGTGTGTGTTCGCCAGTTTCAACCTCCGACAATTTTCCATCCAGGCCCAAAGTGACATTTACTGCACAAGCTGTCAGAAAGCGTACTTGCTAATTCTGTACGCGGTCACAGTCTGACGGAGCGTCACTGGGTTCAGTGTGTTAGCACTGTTTTCCTCTCCACGTTTGCTGCCCGACTTGCTGAGTATCTCCAACACTTCTGTATTTGTTTCAGATTTCTAGCAGGGAGAGTTCTTTCTTGAATATGACTGTAATAGTTTATTGTGCGCTCAGAGCTGTCGTAGCTAATGAAGATCTGCGGCATTTGTCCTTTTGTGAGATATAAGCATCTTGCCAGTACTTGTTGGCCATCTCTCATTGCCCTTGCACTGAATGGTTTGCCCAGCCATTTCACAGAGAAGTTAGGAGTGGACCACATTTGCCGTGGGTCCATCAGACTGTGTACAGACAGCGGATTTCCTTTGCTAAAAGGTGTTAGTGAACCAGATGGTTTTTTTAAATGGCAGTCGTCAATAGTTTTGTAACACGATTACTGAAATGAGTTTTGCATTCGTAAGAGTTATTAGTTTTAATTCAAAATCCATCAGCTATCTTAATTTAAAAATTCATTTGTGGGCGTCCCTGGCAGGGCCCAGCATTTATTGCCTGTCCCTAGTTGCCCTTGAGGAGGTGTTGGTGAGTTGCTACTTTGAGCCACTGCAGGTCACCTGCTGTGGGTTGACCCACAGTGCCATTAGGGAGGGAATTTCAGGATTTTGACCCAGTGACAGTGATATATTTCCAGGTCAGGATGGGGAGTGGCTCGGAGGGGAACTTGCAGGGGGTGGTGTTCCCATGTGTCTGCTGCCCTTGTCCTTCTAGATGGCAGTGGTGTAGGTTTGGAAGGTGCTGCCTAAGGATCTTTGGCGAATTTCTGCAGTGCATCTTGTAGATGGTACACACTGTTGCGACTGAGCGTCGGTGGGTGGAAGGAGTGGGGTGTTTGTGGATGTGGTGCCAATCAAAGCGGGGGCTGCTTTGTCCTGGATGGTGTCGAGCTGCTCGAGTGTTGTTGGAGCTGCCCCCATCCAGGGCCAAGTGGGGGGTGTTCCCTGACACTGCTGACTTGTGCCTTGTAGATGATGGATGGGCTTTGAGGAGTCAGGAGGTGAGTTACTCACCGCAGTATTTCTAGCCTTACTAGCCTTGGAAAGCCTGTTTCCAGAGCATTATCGTGGGCCTGTGAGTTACTAGTCCCTCTGGCTGCCTCCTCCTAAATTGTTTCATCCATACAGCAGAGAGAGCAAACTTTCAGTCTCACTGGTCAGGATTAGCTTGGCATAGACCTCTGAGGGGTTTAAAAAATATAGATCCACTCAGTATATATCTCTTGAGACCTTTTTCAACCCAGCCACCTCCTTTCCAGTAGGTGCAAATGAACATTTTAATTTCCCCACCACCCCCTTACCAGTGCTGATATTGGAGGTAAACTTTATATTTAGGGAATAAAAACAGCAAGTATTGGAGAAATGTAGTCTAGCAGTATCCGTGGAGAGAGAGAGAAACAGAAATTAATGTTTTGAGCCTGATATGACTTCAGAAAAAAGTGTCATGTCAGACTCAATGTTAACTCCCTATCTCTCTCCCCATGTGCTGGCAGACCTGATGAGTTTCTCCTGCATTTTCTGTGTTTATTTTGCATTCCCAGCAGCCACAGTCACTGGCTTTTATTTTATGTAGGGTGTTTTTTCAAAAATTCACTCCTTGCCAGTCCTCTTTCACGCACCCTCCCTGCGCACCCTCAAATATTTTCGTTCAGTTTTTCTTTAAATGTGCCTTCCAGTTTTTGCTCCCCATTGTGCGACCGTTCCTTATTCTCTGGCCCTTGGAACTTTCTCAGTTGACAGGCTTCCTGCAGCACAAGTAATTTTTCTATAGGAATCATTGAGCAGGGAATTCCATTATCTGTGATTAGGCTTTTAAATGCATCGATAACAAAAGCCCAGTGTGTGAAGAGTGGGAACAGATTGTATTTACTGCAGAGTGGTAGTGGGTGGGTATGATTATTGGCATGGCAATCTCACCCAGAAGTTCAAATGGGCGTCATAAAACTGTCAGTGAATCAAATCATGAAAATGCTTTATTGTCTTCTGGACCCGATGATGAACTAATCACTTCCACCCACACACGCATTTGCTACTGATATTGATTTGATTAAAAATTAAATCGAAATTGCAAGTGCCATCTGTGGAAGCACTTTTTTTTCAAAATAAACCCCTCTTTCTGTTCCCCTCTCTGCCCGGAATACGGCTCAGTTGTAAAGCCACACCATTTGTGAATTTGCTTAACTGCTCCAAAATAACGTACACCATTTCACCCACCACCTCCGTTGCATGTACAATCTTCACTTACCTTTGGTTTGATGCCTGTACCTAAATACGGTGAAAAGTTTTGTTTTGCGTGCAGCACAGGCAGATCATGACATGCAGGGACGTACAGATCACAGGGTGATTGAATAAGCGAGACGCGCAAAAGGTTGCAGCTGCACAACAGGTACTTAGAATCAAGGTTTAAAAGTGCAGAACAATTGGAAGAAACGTGAGAATAAGATTTGCTGTAGGGAGCTTGCAAAGAGTTGCCCTGTATTGGCAGCATCTTGAGTAACAGCTTTCAGGAAAGAACAGAAAGAAATTTGAGACAATATCAAGAACCAAGAGAGTGTCTAGGTGAATTTTTTTAAAAATTAAGGCGCAGTAGGTGTTTGCATGTGTACATTGTCTGCCATATTTATTGGAATGTTTGTATGTGGTAGACTTTGCTGGAGAGCATTATAGTGGGGACGTGAGACTAATTTTATGTTTCCTATTTTATTGAATAATTTTTCCAGCAAGACCTTGTTATGTTTATTCGAAGCATTCCTCCTTACGTATCAAATTTTGGGATGGTTGGAAGTTTTTGGGGAGACAGTGTTTATGCCAGTGGGCTCGTAATCTAGATTAAGCCATAACCTACCACTTCAACACGCTACCGTGTTCCTTGGCCAACATCTCTGTCCCAGGCTTGCTGCAGTGCTCCAGGGCAGCTCAGCGCAAGTTGGAAGAACAGAACGTCATTTTCCGCTTGGCAGCTCTGCAGCCCTCCGGACTCAATATCGAGTTCAACAATTTTAGGGCTTTTGGCACCTCCTCCTATGCCTTTGGCTCAACCCCACCACACACCAGGCCTTGTTATCAGATGGGCTGCTATTACACACCACCCATTGTTAGACACTAATTGTCCCCGATAGCAGCTATTCATTCTCCCAGGCTGAACGTTATCCACTCCTTTGTCCAAATGTTCTTCTCTCTCTCTCTCTTTGGGCTCTATCTTCACACACCATTTACTCCTTACCCCCGACCCTACTTTCTGCATAAAAATAAACATTTTCCTAGCTACCATCCATTCTGCGAAGGGTCACCGGACCCGAAACGTTAACTCTGATTTCTCTTTCCACAGATGCTGCCAGACCTGCTGAGCTTTGGCAGCAACTTCTGTTTTTTTGTTGGTAAACTATAGGCCCAGACTTAAGCTCTGGACTCACCACGTCAAATCCCAACATGCCAGCTGGTGGAATTAATGGAGGCCGTTGTCAATTTGTTGTAACAAATAACCTATCAGGTTGTCCTTTCAAGGACAGAAATCTGTCATCCTGATCGAAACCAGTCTATGTGTGACTCTGGATCCATGGCACTGTGGTTGACCCTTAACTGCCATCTGAAAGGGCCCTAGTGAGCCATTCAGTTCAAAGGCTATTAGGGTGCGCCGCAGAATACTAGCCTTGCCAGTGGCGCCCGCATCCTATGAAAGAATAGCTTTTTAAAATTCTAGCAAATTGACTCCCAATATGAAAGACGTTTGCCATTCATGAACGTCACCCCGGCAAACAACAGGATTCAATCATAATCGTTCTCTCAGTGCATGATGCTTATGCTGAAGGACCTTATCTTTCCCACTTACCTCCCTTTACGTTTTTACCTCCTTCCGTTCTCTGGAATTATCTATTCCTGTACTGATGGTTAGTTTGGTGTTGGGAGAGTGGTGAGACCACACCTGAAGTGCTGTGTGTTGTTTTGTTCTCCAGATTTAAGGAATGATGCACCTGTATGAGTGAAGGCTTTCCAGATTAATTCATGGGATGAGAGGCTGATTAAACTGGGTTGATATTCTCTCTGTGTCTCTCTCTCTCTGTCTCAGAATGTCTCTGTGTCTCTGTGTCTCTGTGTCTCTCTCCATGCGTCTGTGTGTCTGTCTCTCTGTGTGTCTGTCTCTCTGTGTGTCTGTCT
>JAHRHZ010000183.1:1215829-1235255 GCA_024137785.1 Ginglymostoma cirratum | reverse complement strand
CTCTCTGTGTGTCTGTCTCTCTGTGTGTCTGTCTCTCTGTGTGTCTGGGTCACTCACTCACTCTCTCTCTCCCTACACGCGCACACACACACTCAGCCGCGCGACTGTGGAATGCTGTCCCTGAAAAGGCGGTGGATGCCAGCACACCACCTGGTGTGGGCTCCCAGTAACTGGTGGGAAGCAGTACCATAAAAGCTTCCATTTACCATTGCCAGGTTATCTGAGTTCAATGTGCGTTGGAACACACGCAGAAAGGCTGGAAACAGTCAGTAAGTCTGGCAGCATCTGGGTACAGGGAAGTAGAATTAACATTATATTGGTTGATGGAAGGTCACAACAGGCCTTTTGGTTAACTCTGTTTTTCTTTGTACAGTGGCTACCAACCTCCCAAGCGTATCCATCAGTTTCTGTTCTTATTCCGGATTTCCATCCTCCAAGAATCATTTAATTTTGTTACCTCTGTGGCGCGACGCTAGACAGAAGCAGTGTTCTCTGAGTTCTGGGGAAGGGTCACCGGACCCAAAACGTTAACTGTGTTTTCTCCTTCATAGCTGCTGCCAGACCTGCTGAGCTTTTCCAGCAACTTTGTTTTTGTTCTGTATGTGTGACCTGTTTGGTAAGATTTTTCTCTGCTTGTGGCTTCCGTTTCTAAAAGAAACAAAACACAACATTTGTAATTTCAGGCTTCCCATCCGATTGGTTTTCCTAATTGCAAGCTTGCTGTTTCTGACGGTGAATTTGACCTGTGCCCTGCTGGTGAAGATTCAGCACATGGAGACCAAGACCATCGTCCTGGTCCGGGTCATCATCAACGACTCCCTCTTTGTTGCCTGCGCCGTCACGCTAGCAGTCTGCCTGTATGTCATTGCTAAGACGTCACCTTCCACCAGTATCTACTTGGAATCCAAGGTAACTCCCAGGTGCACCCTGCTGTGGTTCAAGCCATTTCAGTGACTTTTGCATGTGGTTAGCTAGTGGTTTCGTCTCAGCTGCGGCCCTTTGTCTGTTCGCTTCGACAGGCTCTGTGTGTGTGGGGCGAAGGCCTGTGTTTGAAACCAAACGATGTCCTCACTGTCCGTGCAGAAATGTGAGTGTGCTGTATTGTTATTTTACAAAGAGATGGGCGAAGGAAAGGATCGTAAGGCTCACTACTTTGTCAGCATTGTGACTCCCGCGAGGGGGCAGAAACAACCGGGGTTGCAGCTCTCAATCCACTCCCCCCCCCCCCCCCCACCACTCCTAAACCCTCTGCTGTAAACCGCGTGGAGATTAGATGGGGCTGCGGTACCTGCTCAGACAAGTACTCCATGGACATTTAATGTAAAGACAGAATACAGCAGTTGCTGGAAATCTGGAATAAACACAGATTGGCTTTCTGAAAACAAAATAGATGTGGGAGGTCACAGCAGGTCAGGCGACGTCCGTGGAGAGAGACCAAGCTAATGTTTTGAGTCTAGATGACTGTTCGTCAGAGCTGATGTGAAGTGTGGAAAGGGGGCAGCATTTAAGCAGTAGTTGGGGGCATTTGGAGTGCTGCGGGGTAAGGGGTACTGATATTGCAGAGTTAAGTGATGGGAATGTGAGAATGGCAGAGCTGTGGTGTGTCTAACCGCCAGACTGGGAAGAACAGACAGTCCCACTGGGTGGGCAGAGAGGAGAGAGGACATGGTGACCGAGAATATAACAAGTAAAGCTAATAGAAAGGGAAGAAATGGGTGAGGGTTCACAGTCTGAAGGTGTTGAACTCAATGTTAAGTCCAGGATTTTTTAATTTGTTTTCCGTACAGATTCCATCATCTGTAGTAACTTGTTCCTACAGATTAACTTTCTTCAGTATTTGACTCTGTTCACACTTCTTGTTCAGGTATAAGAAGATCTTGCATTTATACCGCACCTTTCTCAGCACCCATATATGTGAAACACGTTACAGCTAATTAAATACTTTCTGAAGTGTAGCCACGGCAGTGAGACGTGCAAGCCAATCTTTGTAAAGTAAGAAAACCTACAAATGGCAATGCAGTAATAACCAGATCATCAGTGATTTTTTTTTTTTAATTCATTAGTGGGATGAGGACATCGCTGGCTAGGCAGCATTTATTGCCCGTTCCTAATTGCTCAGAGGGCAGTTAAGAGTCAACCACATTGCTGTGGGTCTGGAGGTAGATGTAGACCAGACCAGGTAAGGATGGCAGTTTCCTTCCCTAAAGGGCACGAGTGAACTAGATGGGTTTTTCCAACAATTGGCAATGGATTCCTGGTCGTCATTAGACTCTTTCTTCCAGATTTTTATTGAATTCAAATCCGACCATCTGCTGTGGCTGGATTCAACCCGGGTCCCCAGAGCATTACCTGGGTCTCTGGATTGGTAGGCCTGTGGCAGTACCACTAGGCCGTCGTGCCTCCGATGTTGCTCGAGGATTTGAATGTTAGCCAGGGCTACGAGGAGCAATCTCCTCATTTTCTTCGAAATGCAAGTGGCCGTGGGGTCTTTCGCATCTACCTGAGAAGCTAGCATGAGCCTTGGTTTAATGTCCCATCCAAATGGTGGTGGCACAACAGTGCACAGACCTGCCGAGGGCTGGCACTGGGAATGTCTGTTTGAATTGTGTGCTCAGGCCTCGAGTGGGACTAGAATGGCCAGCTTGTCGGCGCAGGGTCGTAGGTGCTGCTCCGGAATCACAACTGAGGTTGAGACAGCAAAAAGCACCTCCCTTCCCCCACCGCCACCAACTCCATGGGGCTATTGGGAGGCTCCAGCTACAGATAAAAGTATTGAGGGCAGTTTCAGAGCCATCCCTTTATGTAGCTTGCTGTCAAAACTGGCCCATTCTTCTTGTCAATGCTATAGAATGACCATAAGTCTTGTTGCAGCTTTACAAGATGTTGGTGAGGCCACATTTGGAGTAATGTGCGCAGTTCTGGTCGCCCTACTATGGAAAGAAAATTATTAAACGAGGAAGAGTGCAGAAATGATTTACTAGGATGCTACCTAGACCGGAAGGATTGAGTTATAAGGAGAGGTTGGAAAGGCTGGGACACCTTTTATTTTCCCCTAGAGTGTAGGACACTGAGGGGTAACCTTACAGAGGTCTATAAGATCACGATAGGCGTAGATAAGGTAGATAGCCGACAGCTTTTCCCTATGGTAGGGGAGTCTAACACTAGAGGGTATGCATTAAAAGTAAGGGGAGAGATACAAGAGGGTTCAGAAGGGCAGTTTCTTCACACGGGGTGGGGAGTATCTGGAACGGGCTGCCGGAGGTGGAGGCAAGTACAGTTTTGTTATTTAAGTAACATTTGGACAGGTACATGGATAGGATAAGTATGGATGGATATGGACCAAACACAGGCAAACGGGCCTAGGTTAAATTGTGTGGTGGGGACAGTTTGGGCTAAAGGGCTTGTTTCCATGTTGTAGATCTCAGACTGTGTTACTACCAGTGACGACCTTGAGTGCGTCACGCTTCGAGTGACGACCTTGAGTGCGTCACGCTTCGAGTGACGACCTTGAGTGCGTCACGCTTCGAGTGACGACCTTGAGTGCGTCACGCTTCGAGTGACGACCTTCGGAACAGGCTGTAGACTGCCTCCTTGAACTGCAGCAGGGCATTGCAATCCCACTAATCCCAACTGGTGTCAACCTTCTGAACATAACTTAAATTCCTCATGTTTTGAAAACATCAGGCCCGGGTTAAAAGGGGTCGGAAACCGTTTTGTTTGTGGAAAATGCGGTGCTGAAAGAGGTTCTTACCTAAGAGAGCACATGCAATGTGCCTTAAGGACTCCCACCCAGTGGCTCTGACCTTAATAATCATGGAGTGCTTCAAGAGCTGGTCATGGCCCACATCAACTCCAGTCTCCCAACCTGCCTCGATCCCATACCATTTGCCTACTGATGTAACAGGTCTACAGAGGATGCCATATCCCTGGCCCTGCACTCATCCCTGGAATATCTGGACATCAAAGGCACCTTCGTCAGTCTCCTGCTTGTTGATTACAGCTCCACCTTCAACACCATTATCCCCTCTGGATTGATCTCAAAACTCCTTGACCTTGGTCTTGGCTCCGCCGTCTGCAACTGGATCCTCAGCTTTCTGACCCACAGGCCGCAATCAGTGAGGATAGGTAACTGCACCTCCTCCATAATAACCTCAACACTGGAGCTCCCCCCCCAGTGATGCATCCTCAGCCCCCTATTGTACTCCATGTACACCTACAACTGTGTTGCCAAATTCCGAATGGGTACCATCTACAAGATCACTGATGACCATGGCAACAACGAGTCAAAACACAGAATGGAGATAGAGGGCTTGGTGACGTGGTGCGATGAAAACAATCTGTCTGTCAACGTCGGCAAAACTAAAGAACTGATCATCGACTTCAGAGAGAAAGGATGAGAACACGCCCCTATCTACGTCAATGGAACTGAGGGTGAAGATCACCAAGTTCCTCAGAGTGATGATAACCGAGAACCTTGGATGATAATGGAATAGTGTAGGTTAGATGGGCTTCAGATTGGTTTCACAGGTCGGTGCAACATCGAGGGCCGAAGGGCCTGTACTGCGTTGTAATGTTCTGTGTTCTGTGTTCTATGTAACCTGCCCTGGACTACCCACGTAGATGTGACTGTCAAGAAGGCACAACAACACCTCTTCTTCCTCAGGCAGCTCAGGAAATTCGGCATGTCCATAATGTCCCTTTCCAACTTCTACAGATGCACCATTGAAAGCATACTGTCTGGGTGCATGGTATGGCAACTGCTCTGCCCAGGACTGTGAGAAACTACAGAAGGAGGTGTGCACAGCCCAGACCATCACGGAAGCCAACCTTCCATCCATGGACTCCGTTTACATGGCTCACTGCTGTGGAAAGACTGCCAACTTCTTCAAAGACCCATCAGAACCCGGTAATGCTCTCTTACAACCTCTTCTGTCAGGCAGAAGACACAGAAGCCTGAACACACGCACAGGCAGGTTCAGGAACAGCTTCTTCCCAGCCGTTATCAGACTGTCGAATGGACTCTGTAGCCTCAAATAATGCTGGTCTTGCTAACATTGATCTTGCCTAGCACATGCCCTGTGCAATGTAACCAGTCGCCCTCTGGCTAAGTCTTTTTGATGTGTACATCCTTTGCTTACTATGATCTGCCTGTACCGCTTATAGACAAGGCTGTTCTCTGTATTTTGGTTCACATGACAATAAATCAATCAATTGAGTCCATTGGCTGTGTTGTCTAGGCAATTGACTGGATAGGTGGGGCTTGTGTCAAAAAGCTGCAGCTGATCTTGTTCTTAAAGCGTTCTCTGCCTTTTAATGATGGGTTTTTTTGACTGACTTTTCTTTAGGGCACATCAGTCTGTCAGACTACAGCTGTGGGAGCATTGGTGTTCCTTCTGTACGCAAGCCGAGCCTGCTATAACCTGGTTGCTGTGATGTGTTCACCAGATTCGCACGACTCTTTTGATTATGGCTGGTACAACGTTTCCGACCAGGTGACTTGAGACCAGAGCGCTCCTGACTCTTTCGGACTGGGTGTGATTTTGCTGTTGACTGCCATGTTGATGGCTCGGCTGGTTCAGGGCGATTCTCCCTGGGTTAGGGAGGCGGGAGAAAATGAGAAAGCCTTTGTTCCAGGAGGGCGCTTCCCAGTTGCGGATAAAGCTGGGGTGGGCGGGTTCTGTTTGGGTTGCCACTTCCCGCAGCGGAATGTCAGTCTGGGAAATGTGCTTCAGTCTCGAGTGAGACTTGAACCTGTGACCTCGGGAGAGAGTGCTGGTGGGTTATTGCCTTTGGGAGACGGAGGTTGGGGGGAAATGATCAGTGATTCTACACGGCTGTAAAGTCATGACATTGCTGATGAATGGAATAAGACTGTAAGAGTCTGTGTGTGTGTGTGTCTGTGTCTGTGTGTGTGTGAGAGAGAGTGTGCGTGCGCACACGTGCGGCAGTGGTAGATACTTCCCTTGGAAATGAAAAGAATTTTTGTTTTGCCTCCGTCTCCCACAGGCTGATCTGATGTCGAATCTCGGGGACAAAGGATACCTTGTGTTTGGTTGCATCCTGTTTTTTTGGGAGCTGCTGCCCACAGCCTTGCTGGTGTTGTTTTTCAGAGTTCGCAGACCAGCTCAGGACCTGGTGAGTCGGGTGAGAGTTTGCTTTGTCGTTCTTCTCTCCTCCTGCCCTGGTGAAAACAAATTTCCTGTGATCCCGGTGCTTTGGCAATGTTCGCTCAGAATTCTCGTTGCTCTGTTCGGAATCATTACCCTGAACTTGAGGGGAGACTATGCGGAAGAGAGACAATAGCTTAGTGGTATTAATGCTGGACTGTTAATCTAGACACCCAGACAATGTTCTGGGGACCTGGGTTCGAATCCCGTCACAGCAACATTGTGGAATTTGAATTCGATAAATGTCTGGAATGATGACCGCGAATCCATTGCCGATTGTCGGAAAAACCCATCTGGTTCACTGATGTCCTTTAGGGAAGGAAACGACCATCCTTGCCTGGCCTGGCCTGGCCGACATGTGCCTCCAGACCCACAGCAACGTGGTTGACTCTGATCTGCCCTCTGGGCAATTAGGGATGGGCAATAAATGCTGCGTAGCCAGAGACACCCTCATCCTGTGAATGAATTTTAAAAAAAAGTGAACCAGTCCCCCCTCAATTTTGCTGGATTTCACAGAATTGTTAAGGCTCAGAAGAAGGCAATTTAGCCCATCTGTCTGAAACGGCTGTCTAAGCAATTTAACTTACTGCTAACCTCCTGTATTTTGCCTGTACCTTACACCTGTTTCTATTTCAATAATCCTCCACTGCCCTCCGAAATACTTTAATTGAACCTGCCTCCCCCATACTTCCAGGCAATACATTCTGGATCCTTAACTCCTCGCTGTGTGAAGAAGATTTTTCTCCTTTTCTCCTTTTTTCCTTGCATCCTGTTTGCTTATTTTGCAAAGTGCTTTAAAATTGTGCCCGTCTGCCTCTCAGTCCTCTCGTGAACAGGAAATGGTTTCTCTCCGTCCACCCTTAACTCTCACGATCTTGAAGACTTCGATCAAATCTTCTCTGAGCCTTCTCCTCCACGACGGAAACGATCCCAACCTCTCCAAGAAAAACTGAAATTGCTGGAAAAACAGCAGGTCTGGCAGAGATGAAGCAGAGTTAACTTTTCAGGTCCCGTGACCCTTCTTCAGAACAGAACAGCCTCTCCAATCTTTTCACATGACTGAAACGTTTCATCCCTGGAACCGTTCTCGTAAATTTCAGCTGTACTTTATCAATGTATTCACAACCTTCCCAAACTGTGCACACAGTACTCCAGCTGAGGTCTAACCAGTGTCATGTATCAATTTATCGCGACCTCCCTGCCCTTATACTCCCGATTTGTAAAACCTAGAACTTAAAATGCAAGTGTTGTTCCCAAAGCAGGAGATAGGGTGCTGAAATAACTCTCAGAGACGAGTATCCCATCATCAGGTAACCCTTTATTTACACGCGGAGAGTCCTTGACACTGATCCAGCTTCCTCAGAGCCAGCTCTCTAAGTGAACAGGATGTCTGACTCTCCTGTTTATATCTGTCAGCCAGGGCCCCCTGATTGGACCAGATTAACAGCCCCAACCGGGGAACTCATATTTCATGTTCTGAGGAAGGGTCACCAGACCTGAAACGTTAACTGTGTTTTTTCCTTCACAGATGCTGCCAGACCTGCTGAGCTTTTCCAGCAAATTTTTCTTCCTGATTTGCAGCATCTGCAGTTCTTTCAGGTTTTTATTTAGCTCCTATTCTATGATGTCTATCTGGCTGACCTCTTTACAAACACGACATCCCTCACCCTCTGAGTCTGAGGACGTAGGGAGCTGCTTCTTTCTTTGTAGCTCCTCCTGGGGCGTTTTAGCACTGAGGCAGGTTCATCTGACTCTACCTTGGATATGGGCAGCATCTAACGCACAGTAACTCACCTCTCGCGCCAGGTGCGTTTCGATAGAAATTCATTCACTTTGAGCGGCAAAGGCGTCGAGGTGGCAACATTTGCTGAGTCCATCTCAGATTCTGGGGTCTCTTCAACACTTGATGGAGATGGAGATCCCACGGGTCCCGACAGCCTTTTCTGACTTTTCCGAGGAGAGGGGCACATCCTACTCCCGCCCTGTTTTGTGAGTTTGCAGCTTTCATATGGTCCCACATGCTTGTTCAGGGCCATTGCACCTACCCGAACTTTATACGTCACTGTGCCTGACCTCGCGTCAACCTGTGCGTCCAACCCATTCCAGTGGTTGCTATGTCAAACTTTGTCCCTTGAAGTAAACTGTCTGTCTCACCTAGCAGAGTCTTGTGTCCGGCATTGGTGTTCCTGATGCTGTTTCACCCTCTCTCTTACCCCAGGTCCGGGAAGACCAGATTTAACCTGGTGCAGCGTCTTCTCCACCATTACCAACTCTGCTGGAGATATATCTGTGGTTGCATGAGGGGTGGTTCTGTAACCAAATAGGAACTAGGACAGTTTGGTATCTAGGGAAGGTGTAGGCTGTTTCTTTAAGCCTGCCTTCAAAGTTTGGATTTCTCTTTATGCCAGACCATTGGACGACGGATGGTATGGAGCTGTCCTTAAATGTCGAATACCATTTGATTTTAGGAAATACTGAAATTCCTTGCTGGTAAATGTTGGCCTGGTACCTGTGACCAACACTCCTGGCAGTCAGTGCATTGTGAAAGATTCACAATTTTTCTATTGTTGTCCCTGTATTTGACAAATGGACTCTATGCACGTCCAGCCTCTTTGAGTGGGCGTCTACAATGACAAAGAACATTGAGCCCATGAAAGGACCTGCACAGTCGACATGTAACCGAGTCCAGGGTTTACCCAACCGTTCCCACCAATGTGGGGGCAGCTGCTGGCAGTAATTTTTGTCCTTGTTGGCACTCTGGGCACTGCTGCCCCCCCCTTTCCCCCCCCCCAAACGCAGCTATGTCTGCATCCAATCCTGGCCACCAGACATAACTGCTCACCAACATCTTCGTTTTGGAAACTGACCTGGTGGAGCTCAGCCAGTATCTAGCAATGACCTTTCCTCGGAACAATCAATCATGCTCCCCAGAATAATATGCTGTCCTCTACTGTGATCTGGTCTCTCCGGGTCCAAACAGGTTTTAATTCTGGTTGTGATGGCCCTTTGGTCACCACCCCATCACCACCAGCTGTTTCAGTTTTGCCAGGTCCAGATCCTTCTGCGTCCAAAGTCTGATTATTGTCAGCCGTAACTGGAAGGGTGTCCAGAAAATTTAAAATCATTACGGACTTTTCTAGTGGCGGTACCACCAGTGATGTATCTGCCAGTGAGAGGTGCCTCAATGCATCCACATTTGTTACTTGGCCTCCCAGACAGTGTTCCAACTTGTAATTGTACGCTCCAAAACAGAAGCTGCTGGAAAAGCTCAGCAGGTCTGGCAGCATCTGTGAAGAAAAATCAGAGTTAATATTTCGGGTCCAGTGACCCTCCCTCAGAACGGAGTTCCAGCAACTTCTGTTTTTGTTCCTGATCTACAGCATCCGCAGTTCTTTTGGTTTGCAATTGTACACACTTAGTATCAGAGACCAGCACTGAATGCGGCCTGAAGCTGTGGGCAGCACAGCCTTGTCCTCTCTTAGTAGACCTAGCAGGGGTTTGTTATCAATCATTATTATTATTACAGGTTTATATCTGTAAAAGTATTGGTGAAACTTCCTGACTCCAAATATGACCGGCAAACCTTCCAAAATCCTGGATGCATGTACTATTGGGTGTTCCTCTCTGTTGGGCCCCCATGAGCTAATACTACCCCAATGCTGTGTGGGGTGGAGGCTTTTGCTGGTTAGTACCAGATCTTGCTTGGGATCATTGTGTGCCAACATATTAAAGGATGATCACTGTTTCTTTACTTCCCTGAAAGCTATGGCTTGGCTACTTGACCATTTCCAAGGCTGATCCTTTATTAAGAGTTGATGCAAAGCTGCCAGGATTCGGGCCAGGTTATATATTTTAGCAGCCCAAGGGAAGATCTAAGCCCCAGTAGAGACATGGAAGCAGGGGCACCGTTGATAGCCCTCAGTTTATCTTCTAACAGGTGTAGCCTGGTCTTGTCAACTCTGTAGGTCACTTGGGGTGCCTGGAGAACACACAGTTCCCTTCTAAGGTGTACGCCCACCCAGGAGAAACATCTAAGGACTATGTCCAAGTTCTTTAAGTCCTCCGTATTAGTCTTCCCTGTTATTAGCAGGGCATCTGGATAAATGGCTACATGGGGTAGACCCGCTAAAATGTTGTGCATCGTCCACTGAAGAATTGCACAGGCTGACAATTCCCCAAATGTCAGTCTCGTGTATTGGTACAAACCCTTATGGGCATTAATTGTAGCAAACATCTGGGAATCCTCACCTAATCACAGTTGCAAGTACACATGGCTCATGTCCAACTTTGGGAAGGACAGCCCCCTCCTCCCACCAGCTTTGCCTATTAATTTGATAAATATACGTGAGGGATTGGGTATTTATCCAGCTGCGAAAAGTGATTTACCATTTGTTTAAAATCCTCACAAAGGTGAACCAACCAGTCAGGCTTCACAGTTGATATGACCAGTGCTGTCCATTCCACAAACCGTACTGGTTTGATGATTCCTTTGCTTTCCAGCTTCCCGATTTCTGCCCCTACTTTTGCCCATAAGGCAAATGGCACTTGGCGGGCCTTGCAGAATCTGGAATTGTTTCCTGGTCAACATGCAAGGATGTTGCTAAGCAATTTAACTGTTCCAAACCAGATGTTGGTGGACATTCCACGGGTGTGCACTCTCCTGGATACTGGCCTATGAGTTCTCTTGCTCAGTTTAGTTCTGGTGGGACTCTTGCTATCTCGAGTCTGACCAGCAACAACAATGGCTTGCAGGCCTGGATCCTGAAGAAATTTTTAATTGTCTGGTTGATGCTTGGCTTTGTTTTGGGGTTTTGCTGTGGGCTGACCGAGAGTCCCACTGTTCAGGATATGTCCTGAGTGAGGCTATGCAATTGCCTTCATTCAAGTGGTGTTTCCCCACACTTAGTTGGACTGGGGAAGGTATCCACTTCCATTGGAATACCCTGCAAATTATTTACTCCATATGCCGCATTTTCCAATGATAAAGCCAGTTGTAGGGCCTGTTTGAAGTGCTATTAGGCCTCAGCTAATAGGCGCTTTTGCATGGTTATAGCATTAATCCCACATACCAATTTCACAACAGAGAGGAAAACAATTTCTGTTCTGTTTGCTTGTGCTACCTTGAGTTCTTTTACTGATCACATCAAATGACCAACGAGGTGCAGTATTCAATACCAATCAATCGTTTCAACCATTGCTTATTTACACAGCTGGTTTGTGTGCTGCTAGCACACCTTATACGTATGTTTTGTGTGACTGACTTAGTCTCACGAGGGAATCATATTAACTAATTGCTGTCAAAGAGCTCTAAATGTAGCAATAGCATTTCTCCCCTTTTGAAAGCCAGAGTTGCACTGCGTTTCTCCTCATTCCTTTCACCAGCTAATGGTGACATCGCCTGTAAACACGGTCTTGCAAATCACTGATAATGTTGCACACATTATGGCTGTTTGCCATTGGTGTGTATCTGGGAAGTGTAGGCACATAGGTTAGCAGCTTGCTGTTAGTCCGTCTTGACTGTTTCCTGAGATGAACTGTACAGAGTCATAAAGTATGGCAACAGGCCCTTTGGTCCAACTTGTCCCTGCCAGTCAAGTTTCCCAAACGAAACTAGTCCCACTTGCCTGTATTTGGCCCATATCCTTCTAAACATTCTTCTTAATGAACCTATCCAAATGTCTTTTTAAACCTTGTAACTGTACCTGCATCCACCACCACCACTGTCAGTTCGTTCCACACAATAACCAGTCCGTGTAAATTAGTTGTCCCTCAGGTCCCTTTTAAATCTTTCTCCTCTCACCTTAAAAATATGCCCACAAGTTTTGAACACACCCCACTCGAGGGGAAGGACCTTTGCTTTTTGCCGTATCTATGTGCCCCTCATGATTTTATAAGCCCCTATAAAGTCACCCCTCAGCCTCTGACACTCCAGTTGAAAAAGTCTCAGTCTACCAGCGTCTCCTTAAAACACAAACCCTCCTGTCCAGACAACTTCCTGGTAAAGTTCTTCTAAACCCTCTCCAATTTAATAATATCCTTCCTATAGTAGGGCGACCAAGACTACACACAGTACTCCCGAAGTGGCCTCCCTAAAGTCCTGTACAATCTCAGCGTGCGAATAGAAAAGGCAAATCGAATGTTGGCCTTTATTTCAAAGTGTGTGGAGTACATAAAATAGGGATGTTTTGCTAAAACTAGTCAAGACGCTAGATAGATTGTACCTAGAATATTGTGAAACAGCTCAATACTCTATTGGTCTCCAATATTCACACTGTCATAGGCATCACCAGATGTTTGACCACCTGAGAGCTTATGGTATAGACAATGACATTGGCAGATGTTCTCTGTTGACCTTGTGTAGAAGGGCTGCTGTAGATGGGTTTGGTCTGCAAAGAAGAATTTGTGTGAGAACGCTGGTGAAATGTTCTTGTCACACCTGAGTGAGACTGATCACATCCCATGTTAGTGAGGATGTATTAACGTAACTCAGACACCTTGTGTCATGCTTCACTGAGATATGACCATTTTTCGAGCGAATAACTATTGTCTGTGAATGTGTCTTTATAATCCACTTGGAGCACTGCTTTACATTTCAAAGGTAGGCAATGGCCTAGTGGTATTCAGAATCATAGTTCATAGACTCATAGAACCCTACAGTGTGGAATCGGGCTATTCAGCCCAACAAGTCCACACTGCCCCTCTGAAGAGCATCCCATCCAGACCCATTCCTCCACATTCCCCATGTCTAAACCACCTAACCTAAACATCCCTGGACACTATGGGGCAATTTAGCACGGCCAATCCACCCTAATCTGCACATCTTTGGATTGTGGGAGGAAACCGGAGCACCCGGAGGAAACCCACGCAGACACTGGGAGAATGTGCAAACTCCACACAGACAGTTGCCCGAGGGTAGAATCGAATCCAGCTGGTTGGTGCTGTGAGGCAGCAGCGCTAACCACTGAGCCACTGTGCTGCTCCTTGCTAGACTGTTACCTGAGTTTCTGGATTAATGTTCTTGAAACCTGGGTTTGAATCCCACCATGGCAGATGGTGGAATTTGAATTCAATAAGGCTTTTAAATCTCTGCTCACAGAACGTTGTCTTGAATCAGTGTGAATATATTGACGTACAGTGAGGCGGACTGTGTCACTTCACACACCTGGAACAGGGTGAACCACCTCTCTCCAGTGTGGGTGCACTGGTGGATACTGAATCCAGTCCCACAGTGAGAGGACACGCTCCTCATGTGAATACATTGATTGTACAGCAACCCTCTAGAATCTTTACAGCTCTTCCTGCCATTTCGGTAATCACTGAACTGCTTCCCTCATTGAGGTATCCCTGAGGCAAACTCTGGATGGCTTTAACTCTTCCAGTACTGAGCGTGTCAGCTGAGGGGGTAGGCAGCAAACGAGATAGAATCATAAAGGAGTCCTTTTACTCTCCCAAGCTATTCATCTAGGTATGGTATCACAGCTATGTCTGACTGCTTTGTGACCATGTGGTGATCACAGAGGGAGCAATCAAGAGTTCCAGGGATTTATAGTGCAGTTGTAAGCCAACTCGTGCTTCTACTGATCATACGCGACAAGTGGAGCAATTCAGGAACCACTTTTGCTGGCTATTGGGATGTGAGTAAATGATCCATTGAGTAATGCTTAGCCCTTCCAAAGTACATGAATCTGCACAACTAGTGACAGCTGTGATGCCCTACACTGTTGAACATCTTTTGGACTCCACATCTTGAGCTCCCTTGTGACAAACAGTCCAAAAATGTGCAGGTTAGGGTGCATTGGACATGCTAAATTGCCTGTAGTGTGCAGGTTAAGGTGGATTGGCCGTGCTAAATTGCCCCATAGTGTCCAGTGATGTGCAGGTTAGGGTGCATTGGCCGTGCTAAATTGCACCATAGTGTTCAGGGATGTGTAGATTAGGTCGGTTATAGGGGGATGGGCTGGGTGAGATGCTCTGAGGATCGGTGTGGGCTTATTGGGCTGAAGGGCCTGTTTCCACACTGTAGGGAATGCTATGAATATGTTTTGAGTTGAAATGGTGCAAGAAGATTGCTGAAATGTGATAACAGATAGAGTTGCCTATGGTCATGGGATGCTAAAATGATTGTGGAATCATTAGATTTGATCTGTATGGTCATGTGCCTGGGTGTGATTGGATTTTTTTTTTCTTCTGTCTTGCAGGCTGGGACTGGGATAATTAGTGGCCCGAGCTTTGCTTCCCGTTCATATTTCTTTGACAACCCTCGTCAGTTTGAAGGTGATGACTGTCCCTGGGCAGTAGGATCACACAGCGAGCAGGACAGGTATCTTTCTTTCTTAACAATTCCCATTTCTTCTCATTCCTCTTTTTGGGTTGGTGAAAAAGAAATTGTGTTTCGGTAGTTTGTCAGAGTTTCTTTGCGAATGTACCAAGCAAGGTGGACCAAGGGGAGCCGGTAGATGTGGTGTATTTGCATTTTGAAAAGACACTTGATAAGGCACCACCATAAACAGATTTCTGTGAAAGATGAGACTCTGAACGTCCGTCATCACATTTCAACAACCTCTCTGTGCCCGTCCAGCTCAACCCAAAGATTGTGACTTAAGTAAACTTGTTGGACTATAACTTGGTGTTGTGTGACCCCTTTGCTCACAGCACTGGGAAGGGAAAGGCTGTATTGATACAGGATTGTTTAACTAACAAGAAATGGTTGGCAAAATGGTGGAGTGCCATAGGGATCTGTTCTGGACGCTCAAGTATTTACTTTACATATTAATGACTTAGATGAAGGGTATAAGGCTGCTTTGTAGCCGTGTTTGCTGACGATAAACAAAGAAAGGTAAGAAAGCAAGTTGTGTGGAGGATATAGAGTCCACAAGGCATTCCAGATGGGTTAAGTGAATGGATAAGATGTTGGTATACTAGATTGTCTGCTTCGCCATGCCAGATCCCTGTTGGAGAAAGGGAAGACTGCTCCTGAGAGTCCTCCACAGGGAACCCCCACCTTTTATCAATGGCAGGATGGAGCACCACTGAATGTCTGAATGAGGAAGTGGAAAGTGCGATGATGCTGTGGCTTTAAGAAGTTATTTTGTCCTTTTTCTGTTTTACCTGATGAAGGAGCAGTGCTTCAAAAGCTTGTGATTTCAAATAAACCTGTTAGCCTATAATCTGGTGTCATGTGACTTCTGACTTTGTCCAGCCCAGTCCAACACCGGCACCTCCACATCCTGTGTTTTTATTTTTCAAGAGAAGTTTTAAGACCAAGGTGAAGAGCTGTCTAGTTGGCATGCCAGTAAATTAAACAACTTGCGAGGCCTTGGGCTTTTTGATTTTTTTTTAAAACATAAGAACAATAGAAGCAGCCTGGAAGGATGTGGCCAGCTCTCACCGACCAGGATTTCTAGTTTTTGTTTGTGTTTTTAGCCTCAGCAGAAGCTGCTAGAGTTTTTGAAGAAGTAGAAGCTATCTTTCCCACACTTGGTTACAGTTGGAAGCTGGGCTTTCCTCCCTCTGCAGCTGGGCTACCTGTGAGACAAATCAATTTTTCTGAAATTTGCATTTTTGCGAAGGGGTATGTGCAAGGAATGTAACTATATTAGAACATTTTGTTCATTGATAGTTACTGTATCTATTATTCTGTTAAGTCTTTCAGTAGAGTTACCTTATTCAAAGTTCTTCATTCTGTTGTTGTATTTTAACTATAGTGTTTAAATAAATTGTCTTGCTTAATGTCGAGTAGTTTGACCAATCAAACACGTTACATTTGCCTTTAAAATAAGAAAAGGTTGGGGTCTAGGCTACCTACTTGAAATATTTTGAGGGGACCTGATCTGGTCCATAACGAGGGTGTGCAGCAGCAGCAGCACATGGAGGAAATTTCTCTGTGCAGTGTGGAACCAGAGTGCAAGTCTTCCTTTATGGAGTAGAGGCCAAACTAAACGAAACTTAACAAATAAGCAAGTGGCCATCCCTTATAGATGCACCGTAACAAAATTCACATCCTGGAAGGAAAATTGTAAGCAGTTGTGTTAAAATTGAATTGATGGGGAAGGCAGTGCACTTCCAGCCTGTGGTACTTACTGGTATACCAGTGCACACTGTGTGTTCCCTTTCCAGGGAAACACAGGCAAGGATGTAACCAAGGAAGAGAGGCTGTTGGGTCCAGCAGTGCCCCCTGCCAGTCCAACGCCTGGACCTCTGCCTTCATCAGGCCCAAGGAGGCCCTTCAATATGTGTGTGCCCACTCTCTGCACCGTGTGGGCACAGATCAGGAGTGTGGGTGGAAGTTTGAGTAGTAACCACTTCTCAATGAGGAATGGACTGTAACCTAACATAATCCATACACACGTGGAGCACTGAGGCTGTATAAAAAGAAAAATAATAATACAGGAGACCTGGGAGTCCATGAACCATTAAAGTTTTGTTGCTCGGTCGGGGAAAGACTCCTGCTCACCACCGCATGCTCCTTCTCCAGGAATAGCCGGGTGCAGGTACAGTGTTAAATGAAAAAAAAGAGGGGCAAGCAATGGAGTGTATGATGAACGCCCCCTTCCCACCATGGATTGAGCGGGGCACGGCCGTCTTGGTTAGACCCAACTGCAGAGCCACAGGACAGGGCTCAGATCTGTCAGCAGTCCTATCTGCAGGTCACCTCGGCACTGGAGAGCCAAAGATCAGGAGCGTGGAGCTGAAGTGTAGCGAAACATTGAGGAGCAGCCCCGTCAGGAAAAGAAAATGGGAGCTGTAACCTAACGCAACCTGTTCTGAGGAATGGTCATGGCAGCTGAAACGTTAACTCTGTTTTTCTCCTTCACAGATGCTGCCAGACCTGCTGAGCTTTTCCAGCAACTTCTGTTTTTTTGATACCCTGTGTGTACACTGGAGACTGATTGCTGAAGGCTGCAAAAGATACAGCCTGGCCTGGGAGTGCCAGTTTAATCTGTTATTGCACAGGGCTGCTGTGCGCAACATCTTCCAGCCCAAACCGCTGAAGGGCACTGAACCGTTAAAGGGCAGAACTCCCTTGCAGAGAGGCACCTGTAGAAGGCAGCCCCGGTGTGCCTCGGTGGTGGATGAAGAAAGGGAGTGTGTGCAGCAGCCTGTACGGCAATAATTGTGTGCTGAGCGCACGCCTTCTTTTGTACAATGCATTTTCCAAAACAATCGATCTAAATTAACCAGATTAAGGGGTAATAGCCCCCTTAAAGAGGCCTAAGTCTACCCTTATATTTACGCTGTGATCTTAACTCTAATGATACGGTTAACATCCCATTGATATCACACTTTTCTCTCTCTCTCTCACCTAGTTTATCGAACAGTCTCCAGCGCAATGGCTGGTATGGCACTGATAGTAACGTGGAATCAGCCTGGTACGAGGGAGTGTCCCAGCGTACCACCGCACCTTTACTCTTTGCCAGAGACCACATGCAAGGCAACAGCTTCTACCACACATTCTACTCCACTCCGCAGACGTAGGCGCTCTGTGCATTCCAGTGGGACACTCCGATTCGGCGAGCAGCTTGTATTTTTGTGTATCAGTGTTGTAAAACTAACCATCTCTTGGAGGAAGCAGGTGATAGGGAGTGCTGACGGAATTTGAGCTAGTTAACCAAATGTGCGTTTTTAAACCGATACTGGCACCGTACCAAACAGGTCCAATAACTTATGGATTTTCCTTGTTGGAAGCTACCTTTTTACCTTCCTGCTGAACAGCAGCCGCCAGTTGCTGAAGTAAGAACCATGCAGCCAGCCCTGGGCCAAATGCAGAGACCGTTTTCTATCTAACAGGATTGCTCAGGTTAGCTACTTCTCCCCTGCTGTTGCCTCATTCTCCAAACCAGTGGCCCGCTTCGGTTCCCTGGTCATTTTGCGTGCGAGAGTTTAACTATTGAGGGTGAAAGTGGACGCAAGCAGAGTCGACATTTCCTCCCGCCCTATGGTGTCACCACAGATTGATTGTGGAAAGAAGCCACTCGGCTGGTCGTGTCTGTGACAGCTCTCCTTTGAGCATCGGTGCCACTCTACTGCCGTCTTCCCCTAATCCCATAAATGTGCCCTTCCAAATACTTCAATCGAATCTCCCCTCACCCTTCCTCTTCAATGAGAAAAGTCCCAGCTTCCTGTGCTGTACTGTTCTATGTTCTCCAATCTATCTTCAACACTGAAGTTCCTCACCCCTGGAAACATTCTCGTAAGTCTCTCCTTCGCATTCTCCAGTGCCTTCACATCCTTCCTGTACAGTGGTACCCAGAACTGGATGCGAGACTCCAGCTGAGGCCTTACCTGGTGTCTCGTACTTTTGAGGCAGTTCTGTTGATGTCCGCAGAGCTGAATAACAGAAGAGGTGTTTAACAGGGCTAGCCTCGCATCCTGGCCTGTGTCCACTTTCACACACAGCGGTTTGTGATCCTCCTCTGTGGGTGCTGTCCTGAAATTGATCATGAAGTCATAGTGTCTTTCCGTCAGGTCTTGGTTCATGTTAGGCTAATGGCTAACTTTACATCTGTTGCCCTACTTGCCCGCAAGCTTGGTGAACTTTTTCACTTAAAGGAGTTACAAATACTCAGAACCAAAATATAGTCAGCTCATAGGACCACATGATTGGGCTTCTAGGGAGATGAGAGTTTAGACTGGGGCAAGTTAGGTGAATCAAGTAAATGAGGTTCTGGCCTGTAATGGTTAAGATTTGTGCCTCACCTTGCAAGATTTGACAATTTTAAGGTACATATAATGCAGCTAGATCTGATACTGTCCTCGCCTGCTCCTCTGTACCTGGGTCTTTTTTGTAGCTGGAAAAACTGGATTAGAAAGTGGCACCAAGACTGCAGAGGGTCTTGTATCTTCCCTGGCTTCTAGATGTTGGGAGTAATTACAGCGTCATCCACCTCTGCTGAAATCTGTAAGACCAAGGACTGGCCCAGGGCCTCAGTGCGCTGGGTGGCTTGCTACCATGATAAACCATCAAGGCTCGCAGTGGACTCCGACATAAAGGCAAGCGAAGAGGAGCTTTGATATTCCAGCCACATGAGTCTTTTTGAAGCTCTTTGACCCTCAAATCCAATTGCATATTTGACAAACGCACGTTTACTAATGCATAGAATATAACCAACTAGTACAAGTTTAACACACAGTGGGAGGTACCCTGACAAAGTATCACTGTCGATGAATCCCCTCGATACAACATATATTTTCTACGTTTTCTTGTATGCTATGGAACCAGACTGGTGACTTGTGTTAATGTCTGTAAACAAATCTGTATG
>JAHRHZ010000183.1:1196436-1215429 GCA_024137785.1 Ginglymostoma cirratum | reverse complement strand
TCCCGACCTGAAACGTCAACTTCCCTGCTCCTCTGATGCTGCCTGGCCTGCTGTGTTCCTCCAGCTCCACACTGTGTTATCTCTGACTCCAGCATCTGCAGCTCTTACTATCTCGAAGTTTGCACTGTTTTTTTTCCCTCCCTGCATTTGCACCCTTCAAGGCTCTAACCTTATTGGAAAGTGAGATGATACATCCTAATTTATTTTTAAATTTTTTTTATGTGAAGCTTGTTATCCTGTCTTTCTGGTTGCCTCATTTTTGGGGGCCAGAGTCCCGTCCCACCCCGCAAGAATTGGTGACAATTTTAACTTGAAGGCCACTCCACACCAGTCCACTTGTCGTTTTTGTGTCTCCCCGGCTGTGGTAGCTGACGCTCCTGGGGTTATCGTCCCTTGGGAACCGGGACCCCTTCGACTATCTCGCCCAAGTTCCTCATGCTTCATGTGTGAACCGAAGATGGGATTGGCTGGACAGCTAGAAATTGGGCGCTGGCTACTTTGTGTCCCCCAGCCTAGCTACTGCCCGGACTGAAGTCCGATAACTCAGTACAGATGGAGAAGTGCCCCTGGAGCCTTTCCATTCTATATGTAACCTGTGCCTTCACCTGTTCAGGTCCCAGAAAATATGTGGAGACTGCAACCAGACGTGCAAGAGAAATTGATGCAGATTAATTGACTGATTTTTGTGTATGGATGTTAATCTCATTTGCAGTGGTCCCAAGGTTTTTATATCTGTAGTCCTATATTGGCACAGCTGAAATTTGGAATTTTATCTTGCTGGAAACCATGGGAGATGGGCTGGCACTTGCGACTACTCCCCTATAGCCCAGTGAAGCACTGATTACCATGTTCCGATATTTTATATCTGACTACACGTAATGCAACTTTTCTTGACAATTGCCTTAGTGACCTATCCAAGCACAGTTTATTTTTTAATTTGTACTGGTTACTGTACCTTAACTCCTGGAAGGTGTTTTAATAAAGATGACTTCCTATCAATGGCCAGTGAGGAGACTCATTACAAAACACCAAATGTACCATTTTAGATTAACCCAGCTTGCCTTTTAGTTCTGTGGTTACAAAGCACAATGCCCACGGATTTACGTGTTATGGCACTTGTTTCCTTCTGCCCCTTTCTGTTGCGCATTACTAGTAAGTAGTCAATGTTCTCCTCTCAAGTGTTGCATTGTCAGAATCTGATGGTTATTGAAATCTAATTCGTTAGAATTCTTTTTATTCATTCATATTGGCGAGGCCAGCATTTGTTGTCTATCCCTAATTGCCGAGGGGTTAGTTATGAGTGACCCACATTGCTGTGGGTCAGGACTCACATGTAGGCCCAGACCAGGTAAGGATGGCAGTTTCCTTCCTTAAAGTACATTAGTGAACCAGATGAGAATAAAGAAAGGCTGGAGAGGCTGGAACTTTTTTCACTAGAGCGTAGGAGGCTGAGGGATGACCTTATAGAGGTCTATAAAATCATGAGGGGTATAGACAGAGTTAATGGTTGGTGTCTTATCCCTAGGGGTAGGGGCTTTCAAGACTGGGGGGTATATTTTTAAGATGAGAGGAGAAAGATTTCTAAAGACATGAGGGGCTTTTTTTTTTTTAACACAAAGGGTGATTAGTGTGTGGAATGAACTTCCAGAGGAAGTGGTGGATGCGGGTACAGTTACACCATTTAAAAGACATTTGGATAAGCACATGAATAAGAAATCTTTGGAGGGATGTGGGCCAGAAGCTGGCAGGTGGGGGACTAGTTTAGTTTGAGATTACGTTTGGCGTGGATTGGTTGGACCAAAGGGTCTGTTTCCATGCTGTATGACTTTGTGACTATGACTGTATAAGAGCAGGAGTACGCCACTTCACCCTTGTATTGTTCGATAAGATCATGGTCGATCTGATTGTGGCTTTAGATCTACTTTCTTGACTGCCCACCATGACCCTCAGCTATGGAAAATCTATATAACTCAAACTCAAGAGATAATGACCATTTCTCCATTCCTCTCTGGGAATTCCACGGGTTAGCAAACCTTTGGGTGGAAAAATTGCTCCTCATCTCTGTCTTAAATGGGAGGCCTGTAGTTTTCAAACTCTGATCCCTTGTTCTAGACTCTGTCATAAGGGCAAACACCACCCTTAGATCCATCCTGTAAAGCCCCCTTGTGGTCTTACACGTTTCGTTAAGAACACACCTCAGTCTTCTAGACACAAGATTAGTTGACTCATTTGCTTCCTGTTCCATGCCAGTTTGGAATTAGAATAAATTTCTCCGCTTCATCCCATTTTCTCTAGTGTTCACTGACACAAGAGTTCATTGAGTCACTGCCAGTGAGTATCATTGTGTTTAATCAGTCAGGCATATGATCAGTTAATTGATAGGTGAGTCTTAATTCAACTACAAATTTGGATAAAATGCCTGAAAATTAATATCTTTAAAGGGCCTGATGCAATAGACAGAAGAATGTTAATTAGTTAAATGGATCTTTTATGAGGATAATTTTAGCTCGCATTCTATATAAAGCCATCTAAAATCTTCATCCTGAAGTGTTTACTGATTCACAACCTCTTGTGGCATTGGTGCCTCCTGTGACATTTAGATTGTAAATAGTAATTTTTGTTTTAAAGCGGGTAACTGGGGAATGAGGAATTATTTGAAAGAGAACCGACCCTCAGTCCATGGACAAAGTTGCTCAAGCCCAGCCCACTGGCTTTGTATCAAGTGTGGCAAAGATTTCTCTTCCTATTCTAGGCGCTGCTCCTTGATGTAAGGATTGCCCCTGAAAGGTCAGTGTGGTTTGTTAACAGCAAAGGTCACTAATATCTGAAAGGAGAAAGGAAGTGAGGCCTTGTTTTCAAAAACCTGGCCAAATGTGGCACAGTCTTTTAATGTACTCTGTCGAATTCTCCCTGTGGAGAGTCATAGTCATAAGGCACAGAAACAGACCTTTCAGTCCAACGAGTCCATGCCAACTATTTTCTCAAACTAAAACAAAGGCGTGCAACATGCGAACTGTAACCTCGAACATCAGTGCAAACAAGAGAAAAACCAACTAAACCAGGAGATCCAGAAGCTCAAAAACGAGCGTCTGGCTTTGGAGTAGTGTAGGTTAGATGGGCTTCAGATTGGCTTTACAAGTCGGTGCAACATCGAGGGCCGAAGGGACTGTACTGCGCTGTTGTGTTCTATGTTCTATAAGTAAGAGAAGCTAATATGATAGAAATCCCACATTTGCCATAGAGCCATACGTACATACCCTTCGGTCCAACCAGTCCGTGCCGAACATAATCCCAATCTGAACTAGCCCCACCTGCCTGCTCCTGGCCAATATCCCTCTAAACCTTTCCCTATTCATGTTCTTATCCAAATGTCTTTTAAACGTTGTAACTGTACCCACATCCACCACTTCCTCTGGAAGTTCATTCCACACACGATCCACTCCCTGTGTAAAAAAAAAAGGTTGCCCCTCATGTCTTTTTCAAATCTTTCTCCTCTCATCTTAAAAATATGCCCCCTAGATTTGAACTCCCCACTCGGGTTGGTGGGGGGGGGGGAGACCCCAGTCATTCACCTTATCAATGCCCCTTCTAATTTTATAAACCTAAATAAGGTCACCCCCTCAACCTCCTACGCTCCAGTGGAAAAAGTCCTCGTCTATCCAGTCTATTTTTACATCTCAAACCCTCTAATCCTGGCAACATCTTGGTAACTCTTATGAACCCTCTCCACTTTAATAATATCCTTCCTTTAGCAGAGCGACCAGAACTGGGAACAGTACTCCAGAAGACAGAGGCCAAAACATCAGAAGTTTACAAGGACTTTAGATATAGCTCTTGGGGCTAAAGGGATCAAAGGGTTTTTTAAGGGTTGAAGTGTCGTGGAGAGTGGACAGGAAAGTGGAGCTGAGGCTGAGAAGAGATCAGCCACGATTGTATTGAAAGAAGGACCAGGCTCGAGGGGCTGAATAGTCTACTCCTGCTCCTAATTCTTAAGTCCTTATATTCAGAGGACCAGAGGGCTGCTCTGTAGAGAGTGGTATTAAGTACAAAGGGATAAGTACATGTACATAAAAATGAATGATTTCTTTACCAAAAGTTGGGGGCCAATTTGTTTTATTTTCATGAGATCGCCCATTACTTGAATATATGCAGTAATATTGACTTGCAAAGTTCTTTAGTGGGTCTCCAACAAGGAAGAGAAGGCGTTACACCAGGATTAGAGGGTTTGAGATATAAGGGAGAGGCTGAATAGTCTGGGGCTATTTTCCTTGGAGCATCAGAGGCTGAGGGTTGACCTTATAGAAGTTTATAAAAATCATGTGGAGCATGGATAGGGTGAATAGCCAAGGTCTTTTTCCCAGGGTAGGGGAGTCCAAAGCTAGAGGGGCATAGGTTAGAAAGGACACTTTACAGAAAAAGACTGATCTTTATTATGCCCCATTGCTATTTGCAATTTTTTAAATGTAATTAAACGCCTTGAAGTCATCACTTGTCCTTAATTGACAGCAGGTTCCAGTAGATATGAACTGGGTGCAGAGATCATTCGTTGACTGTAAATTTGAAGATTTGAGTTATTATTGTCACTTACCAAGGTACAGGGAAAAGTTTTGTTTTGCGTGCAGTACGAGCAGACCATACCATACAAAGTGCATCAGGGTAATAGAACAGTGAGAGGAATACAATGTTATGGCTGCAGAGAAGGTGCACGAAGAACGAGATCAACGTTAAATTTAAAAATTGACAGGTCCATTTAGATGTCTAATAACTGCGGGGAAGAAGCTGTTCTTGAACCTGCTGGTCCGTGTGTTTAAGCTTTTGTATCTTCTGCCTGACAGAAGAGGGTGGAAGAGATTATAACCGGGGTGGGAGGGGCCTTTGATGGCTGCCTTCCCGAGGCAGGGGGAAGCGTAGATGGAGTCAATGGATGGAAGGCTGGTTTGCGAGATGGAGTGGGCTGTGTTCACATCTCTCTGTAGTTTCTTACAGCCGTGGGCAGAGTAATTGCTGTACCAGGCCGTGATGCACTCGAACAGAATGCTTTCTGTGGTGCATCAATAAAAATTGGATTTGCTGTTGCTCAAAAGCAAACCCTGTTCGTTCCTGGAAGTAAATGCAGCTTATTTTTCTGTGTGCTTTTTTCCTCTCTTTCTGCTGTTCGTTGCAAGTGGACGTTGTCCACCATTTCCAGCTTTAATACTCCTGGGTTGAGCAATGATGTTATCCTACGCTGTGTGTTGGGGTAAGGGGAGCATTCCCTCAGAGAGGGTTTGAAGCTGGTGTTGCGCTGATGGTGGCTTGATTCTTGTGGTTACAATGACCATCGATCAGACAGGTGATATCATGAAATAGCAATACATTTGCAAATGCAAGCTTGTATTTGTATTATAGTGCCACCCATGCAACCTATTTGCTGTAAGAATCTTCCTTGTTAAAAAGTCCACACTCCAATAAAATAGGGAAATGAAAGGACATCATTACAATTGAAACCTGCTTTAAGGATAAATGAGGAGTATAGTGCATGAATGTGTAACTAGTGATAGTTGCAGGACAAATTGTGTGCAAAGAAATCTGAGGCAACAAAAGTCGATCAACTGATGTACAGAGGGATCTTGGGGTTCATGTCCGTAGCTCCCTGAACGTGGCTTCATGATAGGGTGGCAAAGAAAGCATATGGCATGCTTGCCTTTAATGGTCGGGGAAATGAGTACGAGAATTGGGATGTTCATGTTGCAGCTTTATAAGACTTTGATCAGGCCGCACTTCAGAGTATCGTGTTCGTTTCTGGTCGCCACATGATGAGAAGGATGTGGAGGCTTTGGAGAGGGTGCAGAAGAGGTTTACCAGCCTGCATTAGAGGGTATGGGCTATAAGGAGAGGCTGGAAAAACTCGGGGTGTTTTCTCTGGAGTGGCGGAGGCTGAGGTGAGACTTGATAGAAATCTATAAAATTATGTGATGCGCAGATAGGGTTGACGGTCAGAATCTTTTTCCCGGAGTTGAAATGTCAATACTAGGGGGCATGCATTTAAGGTGAGAGGAGGAAAGTTCAAAGGAGATGTGAGGGGCAAGTTTTTTTTACACAGAGAGCGGTGGGAGTGTGGAACGTGCTGCCAGGGTATGGTGGTGGGGGCAAGTACGATAGAGGCGTTGAAGGGGCTTTTAGATAAGTAACATATTTATGCAAGGAATGGAGGGATATGGACCACAGGCAGGCAGAAGGGATTTGTTTAATTTGGCATCATGTTTGGCACAACGTTGTAGGCGGAAGGGTCTGTTCCTGTGTTGTTCAGTTCTGTGTTCTAACTAAGGGACAGAGGTTTATAGGAATCCCTATAAGGGAGCCACTCAGCATAAAAGAACTGCTGCAGACCAAAGCAAAAGTAAAGGACTTGCTGAGGAGATTAAAAACAAATGGCATTTGACAGTGGAATAAACGGAAGGGTTCCAGGATATCTGGTAAAGTCACCTTTGTCCTACCAGACCGTGGGACTGCTGTCTCATTAGAGAGAGACACCTGATGGTAGTTTAACCTGAAGGTCCCTGCACCTCAGATGAGGGGAGAGGTTGAGAAGACGAGCCCTCTGCGGTATCCTTCTCTAGCCCAGATCCCTTCCAAGCCTGTATTCCCATGCTACAGAACGTCAATCTGTCTGTATCCTATAGAAAAGGGATCGACCCAGGGGCTCTGATAGATGAACTAAGGTCTTGGAGTAGATGTTGTACTTTAGCACTGTGAGGGCTTCTAATTTTGCTTAATGAGCCATGGATGAGAAGTTTTCATTTTGTCTGCATAAAGCCAGCAATGAGGGATAGTACAGTATTAACGTTGCTGGGCTAGTCTGATACCCTGGGGCCGGGAGTTCAAATCCTACCCTTGGTGGCGGGTGGAATTGAAAAGAAGGATCTTGTTGGCGCATTGTCTGGGCTCAAGTCCCACTTCCCTGGGAGGCAAGTCAAAACACACCAGCAAAAAAAAGTTGGTTCAAGTAACTAACTAATTAGATCCAGTCCAAACAAGCACGCAGATGTTTGTTCCAAAAAGGCTAAAGCCAACCTTGATGCTGTGGGCTAGTGAATAATGTGAAGAGGGACTGTAGGTCTTTCGACCACAATATGTACAGGTCTGAGTCTGCATGAGTGAACGAGTGAGGTTTTTGAAGAGCTGCCTTTGGGGAAAAACTGCACCTCGTGCACCAAGGAGTCAATGCCTTCAGCAGAGAAGAATGCTGGATCTTTAAACTGGGATATCTTTTATATATTAGAAGCCTTTAATAACTGGCCAAACCAGTTTGGGCTATTTTTTTTAAAAAAAATGACACAAATTTCCTGCTTTCCTAACACACCCACGTTTTGGCATTCTCCCATTGTTGAATGCTCCACCTCCCCTTCCCAGAACTCATGTATTCCCTGTCTGTCAGGTTTGCTGATAATTCCATGAAAAATAGCATGAAAAATCAGGTAAGTAATCACAGATAAGTAACATTTTACTCTATCTTCTCTGGGGATGAGACGGCAGAATTCACGCTGGTGCAGATTACACACTCTGGACGCTGTTCTCATTGCCTTTCTCGATGAGGTGGGTGAGAGAGTGATGAGCAGGGCAGCCTGTTCTCAATGTGTACTCTTGATGTCTGTCACAGAACTTGTGTGGCTGTTTTTAACCTCTCTAACTATTTCCCCTGGAGCGTTGGAGGCTGAGGTTTTTACCTTATAGAAGTTTATAAAATCATGAAGCGCGTGGATAGAGTGAACCGCCAAGGTTTTTCTTTCCCCAGGATAGGGGGGAGTCCAAAACTAGAGGGGCGTAGGTTTAAGGTGAGAGGGGAAAGATTTAAAAGAAACCTGAGGGGCAACTTTTTCCCACAGAGGTTGGTGTGTTGTATGGAACGTACTGCCAGAGGAAGTGGTGGAGGCTGGTACAATATTAACATTTATAATTAACAATTACAATACAACATTTAAAATTCATCTGGATGGGTACATGAATAGGAAGGGTTTAGAGGAATATAGGCCTAATGCTGGCAAATGGGACTAGATAAATTTAGGACATCTGGTTGGCATTGAATGAGTTGGACTGAAGGGTCTAAGTCTGTGCTGTGCATCTCTTGTGACTCTGCTGTTGAAGTGCTGTCTATATGGTTGGAAAACACGTTTGCAGAGAGTCAGGGGGATCAGGTCATGGTCCTTTTCCAGCAAGGAGTTGGGTTCAAAGGCAGACAGTTATGTGGAGGATATGAAACTTCTGTGGTACTCGCTATTTTGAATTTTGCTTTAGTTTTTGGCACTTCAGTTTCGGTGCTACACTGTCCTGCAACCGCTTGCCATGTTTACACGTAAGTCTCACTCCATCAGGCGCTGGGATGCAGTGAAGCTAGGCACAGTTCATGTATCCCGAGACGATGAGTCACCACAGCTTCTGGAACAAAAGTAGCTTCAGTTTGCAGGGAGTAAGAGCCTTAATTTACCAATTCAGTTCATGACTCAGTGGGTAATCCAGCTTGGGTGGTGTAAATTTTGTAGAATGGCAGGTAAAGTAGAGGGGAGCAAGTTGGAGCCAAATCAAGGCAGTTCTTCTGTATCTCAGAAGTGAAAACAACAGGATGTTCTAAAGCTGTTTCGAGGTCGTCAATTGCTTTCTGTTCCTGGACATATGGGAAGTGCTTTGCCACAATTGCTAATTGAAACAGAGACTACAAATCATTTGAAGGAGTACTGGCAACCACCTCCAAAGGAAAAGGATATGGGAAATGGACAACAGAATGGTATGAGACTGAATAACTCCAATTGATTTAGTGCCAGTTGTCCCTACAACATATTTCTCAATTCCTGCCTTCCCCAGAAATCCAAACAGTTGTTTTCATCAGCTTCAGCAGCTTTCTTGACCTTAATTTCAACTCTTTTTTTTCTCTCTGAGACTTCAGTTTGATTTGATTTGTTTAAGCCACTCTTGAGTGGGTATATTTGAGCCATTAAACGGAGACCTCCATCTGGGCTGCACAGTGGCCCAGTGGGTTAGCATTTGCTGTTTAACAACGGCAGGGACCCGGGCACAATTCCAGTCTTGGGCGACTGTCTGTGTGAAGTTCACATGTCCTCCCTCTGCCTGTGCGGGTTTCCTCCCACAGTCCAGAGGTAAGTAGGTTCGGTGGATTATACATGCTAAATTGCCCCGTAGTGTGCAGGGATGTGCAGGTTAGGGTGGATTGGCCGTGCTAAATTGCCCCATAGTGCCCAGGGATGTGCAGGTTAGGGTGGATTGGCCGTGCTAAATTGCCCCATAGTGCCCAGGGATGTGCAGGTTGGGCATGGAAAATGCAGGGTGACAGGGATAGGGTAGGGGTTTGGGTCTGGGTGGGGTGCTGTTCAGAGGGTCGATGTGGATTCAATGGGCCAAATGGTCTGCTTCCACACTGTGGGAATTCTACAATCTGCTCTGTTGAGTGGATGTGAAAGGTTTCAAGGCAGAATTTGAGTGAGTGAGTCTCCCCGTTGGTATTCCTGGTCAGTGCTTACCCCTCAACTAATGTCTTAGAAACAGATCGTCTGGCTACTTTTCCGCTGGCTGTTTGGGAGTTTGCTGTGTACAGAAGGAAACACTTTCACATAGAAATTCAAAGCACTCTTCAAAAAGTCAATGCTGGATACCTTGCCAGTTATAATGCTAAGATTTACAGAGATAAAGATGAATAGTTAAAATACCATAGCATACAAGGCTTTGGGCCAAGTGCTGGGACTTCAAGTAAAGCCTATGACAAGGTTCTGCGTGGTAGACTAATTAGTAAAGTTAGGTCACATGGGATTCAGGGTGAGCTTGCCAGTTGGGTACAAAATTGACTTAACAGCAAGAGATAGAGGGGCAGTGGAGTTTTGTTTTTCAGACTGGAGGCCTATTATCAGTGGTGCTCCACAGGGATTGGTGCTAGGTCTGATTTTGTGGTCATTTTTAGGAATGATTTAGATGAGAATACAGAAGGCATAGTTTTTTTAAGTTTGCGGATGACACCAAAATTGGTGGTATAATGGACAATGAAGAAGGATATGTAAGATTACAAAGCGATCTTGATCAGTTAGGTCAATGGGCTCTGGTGTGGGAGATGGAGTTTAATTTGGATAAATGGAAGCTATTGCATTTTGGTAAAGCAAACAAAGGTAGGACTTATTCAGTTAAAGTCGGGCCTTGGATAGTGTTGTAGACCAGAGAGTCCTAGGGGGTCAGGTACATTTTTCTTTGAAGTTTCCATTACTGTAGACAGGGTGGTTAAGAAGACATTTAGCACACTTGCCTTCGTTGCTCAGACTTTTGAGTACAGGAGTTGGGACGTCATGTTGGGGTTGTACAGGATATTGGTGAGGCCTCTTCTGGAGTACTGTGTCCTGTTCTGGATGCCCTGTTATGGGAAGGATATTATTAAGCTAGAGAGCGTTTAGAAAAGATTTACCAGGATGTTGCCGGGAATGAAGGGTTTTAGTTATAAGGAGAAGTTGCGTAGGCTGGGACTTTTTCACTGAAGCATAGGAGGTTGAGGGGTGACCTCACTGAGGTTTATAAAATGTTGAGGGGCATTGATAAGGTGAATGGCAGGTGTCTCTTCTCTAGGTTTGGGGATTTCAAATCTAGGGAGCATATTTTTAAGGTGAGAGGAGAAAATTTTAAATAGGACATGAAGGGCAACTTTTTTACACAGAGCGGCTGGTGTGTGGAATGAACTTCCTAATAAGTGGTGGATATGGGTATTGTTACAATGTTTAAAAGACATTTAGATAAGTTCATGAATAAGAAAGGTTTGGAGGGATGTGGGGTTAGCTTAGTTTGGGATTATGTTCGGCTTGGACTGAAGGGGCTGTTTCCATGCTGTATGACTGTGACTCTATGCTGGAAAATGAGATTAGAATAGAGAGCTGCTTGACGACATTGATTGGCTAAAGAGATGTTTAAAAACTCTATTTACTGTAAAACTGAAGAAAATGCCATAGCATGCAAGGCTACGGGTCCAGTTCTGGGCTTTGAGGTTCGATAGGTGCTTGATGACCAATGCGGACTAGATTGGGCGAGCTGTCTCCTTCCGCTTGTAATTCTCTGCAACTCTGCAGGACATAGATGGGCACAGCTTATTCAGCTGAGGGTGTTTTGTCGGACAATGTAAAGGGAACTTTGTTGGAGCAGATTACTGCAGATGCTGGAATCAGCAAATGCAGGAGTGGGTTACAGTGGGTCAAGCAGCATCTGTGATATGGAGGAAGCTTAACGTTTCGAGTCTATGTGACTGTTCAAACAGAGATGCTTGACCTGCAGTCATCTCTAGCATTTGTCGTTTTCAATGCAGTTTAATTAGGTGTGGTTAAAATTGTATCAGAGATAAGGGTCTAGGCCCGAAACGTCAAGCTTTCCTGCTCCTATGATGCTGCTTGGCCTGCTGTGTTCATCCAGCCCCACGCCTTGTTATCTTAATTAGGTGTGGTTTTGGGGGGCCCTGGCGCCCAAGTAGCCTCGACCCCATCCCTGTTCTCAACCCAGCTGCAGATTGTGTGGGTGATGCCCCAACCAGTCGAGTTGCCTGACCCTGGGCAGTCGCCAGGGCGAGCGAGAGGATGAGGATGTGGGAGTTGGCATGAAGGTGAGAGTTGTGTTTGTCGGTTTAACAAAAAAGAAACAGTCGTCTGCTTTTGCCTTGAAGCACATTTATTTATGCCATTTGGTTGACATATCAAACAGATGGTGTGTGCATTCCTCAGGGGTCAGCCCTTACGATTTCCTGAAGGACTGTTGCCATTTGGAACCATTTCTCATGGGATGCATTGGAAAAAGGGTAGGGTAACAGCATTAACCAATCAGCATCCTATGTAAGAAGGGGGCGGGGGCATGGGGACAACACTGTCCAATTGGCGCCCCTGAGTCCCCGGGGGCGGGTACGGCTTGCTGCCAACTTTATCCAATCACCGACACCCTGATAGGTGACGCATGACTTTGGGAACAACCCTTGAACACACGGAACGCGGGGCTCGTTGGTAACGGCATCCAATCAAAAGCCGCCATTCCCGAAGGGGGGGGGCGGCACGCTTTTGTACCGCGGTGTAACCCCGCCCACTCGCATGTGTGGGCGGGGCTTGGGTGCGCTCCTGTCCAATCGCCGAGCCGCATTCCGTACCGGAGGGGCACGGCATCGTTTCGTTCTGGGACAACCTTATCCAATCAGCGCCGTCCGGTCGTGTGGGCGGGGACGATGGAGACACTTGGCGGGTGTGTCCCGCAGCGTGCAGTTTGGACGCGGTGACGTCATCCAATCAGCGCGTGGCAGTGGAAGGGGGCGCGAGCGAGAAAATTAAAAAGGGGCCAAGCCGAAATCGGGGCTCCACAATAAAAAAAATAAAGATTTAAATCCCCGATTCTGTCAGAAAACCCGAGGCGCACGGAGGCACAGCTTTTCGGTAAGCATAGAAGTTTCATTTTTGTTAGTTTAGCTGTCGTATAAATCCGTAAATAAATATGTTTTGTTTAAAAGTGTTCCTTTGTGAAGTTTTAAGCATTTAATTGTTTTCTATAAATGAATATCTACAACAAATCAAGAATACTCAAAAGTATGTATAACAAATATTAAATGTAGGCGTGGAAGCCAAATATATGTTATTTTTGTCACGTGCGCCCCGGGCCAGGGTGTCGACCTAACGCGGTGCATTGCGATCCGCAGTGATTGGCTGCTTGGCCGGTGGAGTCGCCGTTTGATTGGCTGGTGTTTCCCAACTGTCAATCAAACCGCCTCCAGGGACATGTGGGTTCCTATTCCCTGGGACAGGTTTGGTTGAGCTGTGCAAACCCCCAATGTGGTGGAAGGGTTTGGCAGTGTTTGGTCTGCTCCCAGGGACCTGGTATTGAGTGTACACTAGCAGAAGCTGCATGAGTGTGTGCTAAAAAAGAAAATTAAGTGGGATCCTAATTTTTTTTTTTGTTGATGTGGTAACACCTAGGTCCATTCAGTCAATTGAGGCTGCTGCACCATTCAACGAAATGCTAAATCAAACAAAACGAACTACGGTGCTGGAGATCAGAAAGAAACGCAGAAATTGCTGAAGAAGCTCAGCAGGTTTGGCAACATCTGTGGAGAGAAAGCAGACTTAATGTTTTGGGTCCAGTGACGTTTCAGAAAAAACCTTACCTCGGCTTTCTCACCACAGGCATTGCCAAATCTGCTGAGTTTCTCCAGCCATTTCTGTTTTCTCATTGCCGCCAATTCAGCGGGCTTGTCCCTGATCTGATAATCTTCAGTCCTACTTTGCAGTCTTTCTTTCCCCATCACCCTTGATTGGGAGATTCCACGCGCGGGTTCTTGTCTCGAGCAAAATGTCATCCTTGCTTCAAGGGCGTATCAGAAGACTATAAGACGTAGGAACAGAAGTAGGCTTTTCGGCCCATTGAGTTTACCCCATTATTCAACGGGACTGTGTCTGATCTGATAATTCTCAACAAACACAAACAAAAATAGAAATTGCTGGATAAGCTTTGCAGTACTGGCAGCATCTGTGGAGAGAAATCAGAATTAAAGTTTTGGGTCGAGTGTCTCTTCCTCAGAACTGATAATCCCCAACCCCACTTTAAAAATCTATCAGCCTTCACTGTAGTTAACGGCCAACAATCCCTCTAAGCTGCATGCACAAACTATGCAGAAGGAAAAAGATGGGGAGAACACTGCTCAATATCAACCTATGACCCTTCTCTGAATGACCTCCAATGCCAGTGTATATTCCCTTGGATAAGGATTTAAAAACTGTTCACAGTTTTCCAGGTGTAGTCTAACTAGTGTCTTGTATAGTTTTAGTAAAGCTTCCTTATTTATGTACTCCATTCCCTTTGAAATAAAAGCTAGCAGTTTATTTGCCTTCAACTGTAAAGAAGGGTCACTAGACCTGAAACATTAACTTTGATTTTTCTTCACAGATGCTGCCAGACCTGCCAAACTTTTCCAGCAACTTCTGTTTTTGTTCCTTTTGGTTTTTATTTTAGTCTAGTTGCCTTCCCTATTACCCGCTCAACTTGGATGCTAGCTTTTTATCATAATGTACAAAGACCACCAAATCCTCAGGAGACGTGAATAACTGACCCCATAGAGTCATACAGCATGGAAACTAGGTCCAACATATCCATGCAAACCAATTTTCCCAAAGTAAACTAGTCTCATTTGCCTGCGTTTGGCCCATATCCCTCTAAACCTTTTCTATTCATGTAAAATCCAAATGTCTTTCAAATTTTGTAACTGTACCCTTGTACTTGCAAGTGAGATTTGTAAAAGGAAAATGAAATGAATCCAGAAAGAACATCAGTAAATGTTTATTTTGTTTTTTAATTATTAGCATTTTAATCGACACCTTAATTTCTCTTGTTTTCGAGTGTTGGCACTGTTCTTTCAGGTTCAGGTGTTAGTAATCTGTTGGAAGATCTTGAGGTCTTGTTTGTATTCTATTTTAAAAGGCACAGATGCCTTCCTGGAAAACATCCCAAAGCAATTTGCGATGAATGATGAGTGTTATTTTAATGCTATTTGATGCTGGTTTAATGGGAGAAATATGGTAGCCAGTTGACAAATGGCAAGGTCTCACAAAGCAACAGTGTAACGATAGCCAGATTTTGTTGCAATGTTAGTTGATGAGTAAATATTGGGTGGCATATTTACGGAGTAATCTCCTACATGGCTCCGAAATAGTGCCACGGGATCTTTTCCATCCACTTAAAAGGCCAGATTTCATTTTCAAGATCCTGTTTAAAACACGCATCTCTAAAAGTGCAGTGCTCCCTCAGTACGTCAGCCGAGATATTTTTGTGGTCTCTGAACTGGGAATTGAACCAGAAATTTTCTGGCTTGGAGATCAGATTGTTAGCGTGTGGGACACAATTTATGAAATATTAAATGTTTGGTACAAAATTGGTAGGAGATGTATGCAGTGCAAGCCAAAAAAATTGGAACAGGACAAAATCTTGTGATGCAACAATATTTTTAACAGAAGTGTACCAAAGTTCAAGTGAATCGTGCAATGTTTCCTGTATCATTGCAGTTTTTTTTTGTTAAAAACATCGGTGCCAAGCAGGCTGTTTGTTTTCCTCCCAACCCTTTCCATTCCTGCCTATTTATTTAAGGTTTTGTGCTTTGTGAATTCTGAATGGCCTGCAAACTATTTGAACCTTGGAAATCTGCTACTGGGATCTGGGAAAGAAAAAGTCACACTGGACTTGAGATGTTAACTCTGTTTTTCTCTGCAGGTGGTGCCAGATCTGCTGAGTTTCACCAGCATTCTCTGTATTTCTCATGGTCTATCAAGTCAGGTTCCATTCTAGGATCAGACGTGCCTGGTATCTCCACCAGCTGGGATCGTAAACGGGTGTTGAGGTGAAAATCTTAACTCCTTGTGCCTGTAAACATTGCAGCAGCCCCAACAGCAATATAAGATTGAGCCCCAAAGGTGAAGCCATTTGTGGTCAGATGTAACAGTGGACAATGACAGCTCTACTCGTTATGGCCAGTATTATAACCATCTCAGCACTGGGCTCGAGAGGGGCGATAAAAATGGAAGGAAAAATGAGCAATATATGAAAATGTTTGACAGCAAGCATTACACTGTCAGCATGCTCTTATTCTTATCAACTCCATTTGTTCTGCTTGCATATGTGTTTTCTGACGCAACCATTCTGCTTTCTTCAAGGTCTGATTGCCTATCAACGTTGCATATTAGATATCATGAGCTGGGTAGTGGAGGAATGGAAATCTGAACTATCCAGCAGAGCCCTGCAGAAAATATCCGAGTACGAGACCCAACTGGAGAAACTGAAGAAGGAGCGACAACAGAAGCAGCTTCAACTGGACAGTTTAGAAGATGCATTCCGCAAACACAACCAAAAGGTGGATTCCGTCTTAAATCTTCTTACTCCTAATTTTTGGTGAGCTATGAAAAGCATTGAGCCTTGCTGGATATGAGAGAAAGTAAAAATTGAGATGTGATCTAGGTGCATATGGTTCACCTTCTACCATTCAGGATCCATGTGCAGCAATAATGGAGATGATGACTAATCAAATTGATTAGTTTCCAGCAGTTGGTTTGCAGCAGCCCCATGTTAGCTCGGGAACCTTGAGTCCAATGACACCTATTCCTCCTCAATATACTAGGCTCCAGCGTATCATCTCTTTAATTATTTCAATCTGCTGAAGAGTGAGTCATGTGGATGATGCTTTTCATATGCAATCATCAGGGCAGGTACAAGAATGCCAAAACTTAAAATGACTGGTTGGCAAGTCAACTCTGAATCAGTGCCTCTTTTGAGTGTAAATTGTTGCTATTGTTTGGAATTTGGCATTCTTGCAATAATCTTGATGAGTACAAAGTGAAATGCTTTGAAAACAGGTCTCTTTTCAGTGGCCCCTTGCAAATAAAGCTTCTTCCTGAGTTTAAATACAGACATAGAGATGTACAGCACAGAAACGGACCCTTCAGTCCAACTCGTCCATGCCTACCAGATATCCTGAATCATTTTAGTCCCTTTTGCCAACATTTGGCCCGTATCCCTTTAAACTCTTCATACTCATGTGCCCATCCAGATGCCTTTTGATGCTGTATTTGTACCAGCCTCCACCATTTCTGACAGTTTATTCTGTACACCCACCACCCTCTGCATGAGAAAGTTGCCGCCGAGGTCCCTTTTACATCTTTCCCCTCTTGCCTTAAACCTATGCCCCCTAGTTTTGGACTCTCCTAGCCTGGGAAAAAGACTTTGGCTATTCACCCTATCCATGCCCCTCATGATTTTATAAACCTCTATAAAGTCACCCCTCAACTGAACACCCAAATGGTGTTTATGCGGATTCTCATTGGAATGTACAGCAAAAGCTTGCCTTTGTGTAGCACCTTTTGACACGATAAAACAGCTCAATATCAGACAAAAGAAGGAATTAAGAGGGGTGATTGAACGCTGTCTCAGCAATTGATTGTAAGTAGCAGCTTTACAGAGGAGTGATAGAGACTGAGCATTTTCAGAGATCGAATTCTTGTTGCATATGCACAGCTTGAATGGTGTTTCCCTCACCATTCCAGGCACAAACCAGCGTCCTAATTTTGTTGCTACTGTTTTTTTGTTTTTTTTTTAAAGCTTGAAGATGAACGGAACGAGAATGTGGCATTGAAGAGAGAGAGACAGGGCCTGACAGAGGCACGCAACAATCTAGAGAAAGCACAGCAGAGGCTATGCCACGAGATTCAGGTAAAGGAGGCCCTTGTATGCAGTCTGGAGGGGCAGCTGCTGGCAGCAAAGAAACAAATAGACAACCTGGAGCAAGAACTAAAAAGGTATTGCCTGGGCTTGTGCCAGCTCATTTGCTTTTCGGGGGCTATAACTTATCAATAGTTCACAGATTCATTTCGGAGTAGATGGAGGCCATTTGGCCCATTGTCTCCACAAATGAGCAGTTCTCCACCTCTTTCCCCTGTGACTTTGCATATCATTTTTTTTTTCTGAAATAACAAGCTAATTCTCTAAGAATGTCTTGATTGAACCTGCTTCCAACCCACTCTCAGGCTCTGCATTCGGACCTTAACTTCTTTGAGAAAATGTTTATTCTCGTTATTTTAGTTTCTTCATCCACTAACTTGTAAAACTGTGCCCCCATTCTCTATGCTTGTGCAAGTAGAACAGTTTCTTGCTGTCTACTCTTTCCATACTCCTTGTGATTTTGAATACCTCTGTCAAATCTCTGATGCTGGGAGCCATTCTTGTGCATCTTTTCTGCACTCCCTCCAATGCCTTCACATGCTTTCTAAAATGAGGTGCCCATAACTTGACGCAATCCTCCAGCTGAAGCCACGCTCGTGCCTGATACAAGTTCATTTGACCTGCTTGCTCTTGTACTTTGCACCTCCAATTACAAAGCATTGGGTACTACATAATTTATTAACCATGTTGTCAACCTGTCCGGCCACCTTCAATTACTGATCTACATATACACCATTGGTCCTTCTCTTGCATCACTTTTAGAGTTGTACCCTTTATTTTGTAATTTCTCTCCATGTTCTTCCTACTACAATGAAACCTTTCACATTTGGCAAGGGCGGCATGGTGGCTCAGTGCTTACCACTGCTGCCTCACAGCGCCAGGGACCCGGGTTCGATTCCGCCCTCAGGTGACTGACTGTGTGGAGTTTGCACATTCTCCCTGTGCCTGTGTGGGTTTCTTCCAGGTGCTCTGGTTTTGTCCCACGGTCCACAGATGTGCAGGTTAGTGTGGATTGGCCGTGCTAAGTTGCCTGTAGTGTTCAGGGATGTGGGGTTCAGGTGGGTTATAGTGGGGTGGGTTGGTGTGGACTTGTTGGGCCGAAGGGCTTGTTTCCACATTGTAGGGATTCTATGATCATTCTACGATTTCTCTCCATTGAACTTCATCTGCCATTTGTCTGCCTGTGTTGTTTTGAAGCTCTACATCCTTTCCCCCTCACGGTTTGCAATGCTTCATATCATTTGTTCATTTTAACATTGGCCAATGCCTTGGTGTACAAGGAACATTTATGATACATCAGAAAAAAAAAGAGTTCCAACACTGACCACTGTGAAGCTCTACTTCAAAACTTCCCCAAGCCTGGAAAAAAAAGGCTTGAACATTTTTTTTAAATTTTGTATTAGGCAGTTAATTTGCAAGCATTGTGATTTGTGCCTTTGCCCACAAAGCTGTTGTGTGACACTAACAAATGCCGTTTGGAAGTCCATGTACACCACAATAACAACATTGCCTTCATCGGCCATCTCTTGCCTCTTTCGAAAACCAGCAGTTAACTGAACACAGTTTTCTGATTGTGTTCCATGGAACACAATTCCATGCTGAATTAGAGATAAAAGGTACTGCAGATGCTGGAGAATCCGAGATAACAAGTATGGGGCTGGATGAACACAGCAGGTCAAGCAGCATCATAGGAGCAGGAAAACTTGACGTTTCGGGCCTAAATTTTCTGATGAAGGGTTTAGGCCCGAA
>JAHRHZ010000183.1:1179882-1196036 GCA_024137785.1 Ginglymostoma cirratum | reverse complement strand
GGCCTAAATTTTCTGATGAAGGGTTTAGGCCCGAAACGTCAAGTTTTCCTGCTCCTATGATGCTGCTTGACCTGCTGTGTTCATCCAGCCCCATACTTGTTATCCATGCTGAATTAACCTTCAATCATCTATCCCAAACTATTGTTTCTGGAAGTTTCTTACCATCCCCATGTTAAAACTGATTGGCTTGTAGTAGTTTCTGTTCTTAGGGGTCACAGGATCTGAAACTTTAACTCTTTTCATTTCTCTCCACAAATGCTGCCAGACCTGCTGAGTTTTTCCAGCAATTTTTGCTTTTGTCTCTGATTTCCAGCATCTGCAGTTCTTTCGCTTTCATGTTATTACACACATCTGGAGCAGGTGGGACTTAAACCCAAGTTTCCTGGTCCAGAGATAGTAACATTACCACTGCACTGCAAGGGCTCACCCCTGAATCTAAGGAGGACTAAAAACTTAAGGTCAGTGCTTCCACAATATCCATATTAAGTACAGACAGCCTATCCACTATCTCTTGCTTATCAATTTCAAACCCTTTCTGTATGTCAATTACCTTTTCTTTCACCATGGACTATGTAATTCCTTTGCATAAGTTGGGGGGGGAAAGTGGGAATTGAAGACAGCTGAAACATTTGAATGTAAGCAATGTGAATATGGCAAGGCTTTTTTAGTGGTGTGTAAACATCTGCAGCCTTCGTACAGAGCTATGAATCAAAGTCTAATGTCAGCGGATATGGAATGTTCTGATGTTTTGCAATTTGTTATCTGGTGCTCAGCTGTTGTGATGTTCTGTTGGTTACATGAAGATGCCTTGTTATGGATGAAAACTTCTGTCATTCATTTTCTTTTTCTGACCCGTGAAATTTTTCTCTTTCCTTCCCCTTCTCTCTTTCCCCCTCCTTTTTTATAGGCTTTTAAAACCAATATTAGGTGTTAACCTAAACACCTTCCTAATTTCTCTCCACTCTTCTCTTTCCAAGCTTGGCGGTGCATCCTTGCATCGAGGGGCTTTGCTTCTTCATCTCTAGCTCTTGACAATAATGGTTTTAAGGGTTTAAAAAGAGCTTTTTAATACAAAGTAAAACCATGGAATGCTTTCAGGCTGGAAGCAGAACTTGAGCGAAGTCAAAAGGCCTCAACACCAACAGAATGCCAGCTCCACCTTACTCCAACTAAGATCTATCCTGGGTGTTCCGTGCTCAGCAGGCCTAATGAGGGTGAGTTTCCAGAAAACCTGGTTGGGAGTTCTCTTTTTACTATTCTGGTTTGATCTTGATGTGCCTGGTATTGCTAACAGATAGGAACGTCAACTTTCAGGAAGGAATTGGATAATTATCTGAAGAGAAGGGGCGGCACGGTGGCTCACTGCTGCCTCACAGCGCCAGGGACCTGGGTTCGATTCCACCCTCAGCCGACTGTCTGTGTGGAATTTGCACATTCTCCCCGTGTCTGCTTGGGTTTCCTCCGGGTGCGCCGGTTTCCTCCCACAGTCCAAAGACGTGCATGCTAGGTGGATTGGCTACACTAAATTGCCCATAGTGTTCAGGGATGTGTAGATTAGGTGGGTTATAGCGGGGTGGGTCTGGGAGGCTTTGAGGTTTGTTGTGGACTTGTTGGGCCGAAGGGCCTGTTTCCACACTGTAGGCATTCTGTGATTCTGAGAAGTGTTCAAGACCACAGGGAAAAGGCAGGAGAGTGGGGACTTGCTGATTAGTTCTTGCAAGAGTCAGTACAGACACAAGGGGCGGAATGACTGCCTCCTGTACCATAACCATTGTGACTATTTCTTCCTTTTTGGAGAGTGGTGAAGCTCATTTATCGAAGTTCTAACTTAACTTTCTCCCATATCCAGTTCTCTTTTGTTTGAATATGAGTTCAGCAAAATAACTGCTAGGTTTGTCTTTAGGCTGACCATAAGGATTATCATATGCACCATGACCACTTGGCCTGGGTATAAATTTGAGGAATCAAAGTCTCCATTCCTGTCTTTTTATAATTTAACTTATTTTTTTTTCCAGCCTATTATTATGCACCTCTGGAGCAGGTTGTACTTGAACGCAGGCCTCTCGGTCAAAGAGTAGGGACACTACCATTATGCCACAAGATGGTCCTCCTGTCTGTTCATAAGGTTGAACTGCTGCACAGTCCCTGTTATAGTTACCACACTTTTTATCTCCATTTTTTGCTTATGTCTCCTGGAGAGGCCAGCATAGCTACCGTCTTTCTTCGCAGTACTCCAACCCAGGAGACTAGATTGCATGTGGGAGGGATAGATCACTGGCTTCACCATGCTTATTGACTGTAGAAATTATAACACTAAGAATGGGCTTTTGGGGTCACTGGGTGTACGTCTATTCAAACTTACGGAGAGTTTTGATCACTGGTTTGTGACCAAAGTTTGAGATTCTTGACACTTCTTCCCCAGCCCAACACAGGGTTACTGGAACCATTTGTTGATCTTCCAGACTAATGGAGAACACTGAACAGCTTGGATCAGCTCTGGCATACACCTGGTCTCTTTGGTCCAGTTTTCTCAAGGGCAGTTAACACTAGAACCATAAGTGAATAAGATGGATGTTCTTCTTAAGTTGTCAAGAACGTGCCTTTATTTTGCTCCTTATACCAGTTGGAAACGAGCATTCCTGGATTAAGAATAGCGTAATCAGAAACATAGCAGGAATGTTAATCTAATGTTTCACCAAGCTGTTCCTCGGTAGTGTCCTAGGCCCAACTATCTTCAGCTGTTTTATCAACGACCTTCACTCTGTCATAAGGCCAGAAATGGAAATGTTTCATGATTACTGAACAATCTTCAGCACCGTTCACAACTCCTCAGATATTGAAGCAGTCCATGCCCAAATGCAGTAAGACCTTGACAGTATTCAGATTTGGACAGGCCCCTAATATTTGTGCCACAAAGTGCTCAAGCAATGATCATGCCCAACAAGCCAAAATCTGTTGAATGCTCAATGGCATTACCATCACTGAAACCCCATTATCTAGATCCTGGTAGCTAGCATTGACCAGAACCTGAACTGGACCAGCCATACAAGAGCGGGTCGGAGGCTTGATGTCCTGCAGCAAGTAACTCCCCTGCTGACAACTCAGAGCCTCTTCACCATCTATAACACACGTCAGGACTGTGGTGGGATGCTCTCCGCTTACCTGGATGAGTGCAGCTCCAACAGCACTGAAGAAGCTTGCTTGATATCATTCAGAACAAAACCACTTGTTTGACACCAAAATCACTTCCTCCACCACTGACTTGCAGTAGCAGCCATGTGTACCATCTACAAGTTGCAAGGAGAAATTCACCAAGGCTACGTGGACAGCATCTTCCAAACCCATGGCAACAACCATCTAGAAAGACAAGGGAAGTAGATACAAGGATGTGTCACCTGCCTCCAAGTTCACCTCCAAACTACTCAATATCCTGACTTGTATATCACCGTCCCTTCACTGTTCCTAGTCAAGATCCTGGAATTCACTCCCTAACAACAAATGGACTGTAGTTGTTTAAGGATGCAACCCAACAAGTTTAAAATCCTGGAGCGACCATGAGAACATTGAGTTGGAAATACCGCTCACACATTCAAGTTCTGCCTGGTGACCTTTGGTGAGACAGTAAGATCCCTGTGTGCCTTTGCCAAGCACTAATGACTCCCTAATGTCAACAACCAAATAAATGTCAGGAGCCTCATCCCTGCAACCTGTTGTTTACCTGTTGTCTCAGTGCATGGGGTAAAGAATGATACCTGACACAGTGTTTAAGAACGCACGTTCAGGCTTCTTACTTTATCTGTGACTGACCCTGAGTTATCAGAGTTGTAGAGTTCCACAGCATGGAAACAGACCCTTTGATCTAACTCTTCTATGCCGACCAGATATCCTACATTAATCTAGTCCTGTTTGCCAGCATTTGGCCCGTATCCCTCTAAACCCTTCTTCATGTACCCGTCCAGATGCATTTAAAATGTTTTAATTGTACCACCCTCCACCACTTCATCTGGCAGCTTATTTCGTACATGCACCACCCTCTGCATGGAAAGTTGCCCCTTTAGATTCCTTTTCTATCCCCTCGCACCATAAACCTATGTCCTCCAGTTTTGGATCCCCTACCCTGGGGAAAAAAGACCTTGGCTATTCATCATAACCATAATTTTATAAACATCTCTAAGGTCACCCCTCAGCATCAGATGCTTCAGGGAAAATAGCCCCAGCCTATTCACCATCTCCCTGTAGCTCAAACTATCCAGTGCTAGCAACACCCTTGTAAATATTTTCTGAACCCTTTCAAATTTAACAACATCTTTCCTATAGAGGGAGTTGAGATTGAACGCAGTATTCCAAAAGTGGCCTAGCCAATGTCCTGTACGGCTGCAATCTGACCTCTGAACCCCCACAACCTCTGCACTAACCAATAAAGGCAAACATACCAAATGCCTTTTTCACTACACCATCTACCTGCACCTCCACTTCCAAATAACAATGAGTTTACAGTCCAAGGTCTCCTTGTTTGCCAATGCTCCCCAAGCCTACCATTAAGTGTATAAGTCCTAACCAAAATGCAACACCTCACATTTATTTAAATTAAACTCCATCTGCCACTCCTCAGCCCATCTGATCAAGGTCCCGTTGTACCCTGAGATGAGCTTCTTAGCTGTCCACTACTCCATACCTCCTGTATTTACATCCAAATAATTAATTTGAATGAAAAAAAGCAGTGGACGCAGCACTGGTCCTTGCAGCACACTGTTGGTTACACGCCTCCAGTCTGAAAAACAGCCCTCCATCTTCACTCTTTGTCTCCTACCTTCAAGCCAATTTTATATCCATTTGGCTAGCTCTCCTTGGATTCCATGTGATCTAAGCTTGCTAACCATTCTACCATGCAGAACCTTGGTGAATGCCTTGCTGGAGTCCAATTAAACAACGTCCACCACTCTGCCTTCTTCATCATCTTTGTCACTTCTTCAAAAAACCTTGATCAAGTTAGTGAGACATGATTTCCCACACACAAAGCCATGTTTACTATCCCTAATCAGTCCTTGCCTTTCCAAATACATGTAAATTCTGTCCCTCAGAATCCCCTCCAACAACTTACCAACCACTGATGTCAGGCTCACTGGTCTATAGTTCCCGGCTTTCCTTTACAAGATTTCTTAAATAATAGCACCACATTAGTCACCTTCCAGTGGATGCCACTCTCCCTGTCCCCCTTCAATCCTTCCTGTAGCATCTATACCCTGGAACATTAAGATGCCAGTTCTGCCCTTTCCTCAGCCACCTTTCAGTCATAGCTATGATATCCCAATCCCATGTTCCCAACAATGCCCTGAGTTCATCTGCCTTACCTGTCAGGCCTCTTGCATTGGAATAAATGTAGTTTAATTTATTAATCTTGCCTCATTCTCCGCCTTGCTCTTGCCTTCTTGACTATCTGACTTGCTCCTCTTTTCAACTGTACCAGCATCAGCTCACTATCTCTTTGGGTCCCCTGTACCTCACTTTAAAGCCACTCAAGTAACACTAGCAAATATCCTTGCCAATGATCCAAAAGTGCAAATCTCTGCCTCAGCCACCCATTCATCTACTCTATCCTCCTATTCCTACCCTTCACTAGACCGTAGCACCAAGACTAATCCAGATATTACTACCCTCGAGTACCTACTTTATAACCTGCCTAATTTCCTATATTCTCTCCTTAGAACCTTGTCCCTTTCTCTCCCTGTGTCATTGGTACCAACATGTACAGCACCTTTCCGTTGGTCACTCATCCCTTTGAGAATATTCTGCACCCTCTCTGAGACATTCTTGACCCTGGCACCAGGGAGGCAACGCACCGTTCTGATATCTTGCTGTCGGCTGTGAAAAATACCTGTCTGTGCCTCTGACTAGACAGTCCCCTATCACAATTGATTGCTTGGAACCTGACATAGCCCTCTTGCAGTGGAGCCAGTCTCAGCACCAGAAACCTGGCTACCAGTGTTACGTTCCTATGAAAGCCCATCACCCCCTACATTTTCCAAAACAGCATACTTGTTTGAGATGGGGATAGCCACAGGAGACTCCTACACTACCCGTTTACCTTTCCTAGAGGTAACATATCTACGTGACTGCTTTTCTGCAGTTTCTTTACCATCCTGAAACTGCCATCCTTTGCACTCCCAGCTCCTGTAAATTCCTCATTGTCTCTAACTACTGCTGTAACCGATCCATGCAATCCGATAAGATTCGCAATTGAGCACACGTCCTGCAGACATAACCAGCAGGAACATTTGAAATTCTCCCTAATCACCCACATCCAACAGGAAGAACACATCACTCCACTAAAGGCCATCTCTGCACCTTAAACAGTCTACAGACCCAGAAAAAAGCTCGGACTTACCGCTCTTAAAAACATTGCCCTAGGATAACTTCGTACTTGTATTTTATATTTTTTTAAAAAATTAATTGGGGCAAAACTTTTAAATCTATAATAGTGAGCAGGGTAAGGTTTTATTTTAAAAGTTGCTGCTGACTTTTGCACACTTTTTAAGATCATGGAACATACTGTGTTAACTTGACCAGGAAAGAATTGCCATAGTGATTAAAAACAGAAAATTGTAGTTGGAGCAGAAGGTTGGTTGGCACCTGTGGAGAGAGAGAGACAGTTCAGAACAATGAGGATGCTTCCACCCTGAAGGCATTTGAGTTTTGTTTTAAATACTGATGCTCTTTGAATTTGGTTCCTAGGAAGGACCCATATTTGCTGATCCATTTCTTCTCTTTGTTTACACCACTGTTTCCCTCAGGGAGGCTCTCCAGCCCCTGAAAAACTGACTGTTTGAGTCTGTTGCCAGAGAAAGAGCTGGAATTTAGTGTAAATGTCAAGAGCTGACTTGCAGCCTCTGGACTTCCAAGATCTGTTTAAAAATGAGATGTCTTTTTTTATTGCCGAGATCATGTTTTGCAACGACTTAGTCTGCCAAATGTCTAACCTTCAATGTTATTGCGAAAGGCAGGAGCGCTTAATCCAGTGTTTCCTGGGAGTTAAAAGGGCACTTTCTAACTGATACCACCATCACCCAGTGTTGGAGTAGTTTCTTTTATATTCGTTTTATTTATTTGCTCTTGAGATGTGGGTCTTGCCGGCCCTTGTGAAGGTAGTGGCCCATCCTACTGAAGTTCTGAAGCCTGTGCAGCTGTCTCAGTGATGTAAGGGTAGGAGATCTGAGGAATTTTTGTCCCCGTGATAATGGGCTGGGGTATGTGAATTTGATAATGTTCGTTCCATCCGTTGCTCCCCTCCTTCTGCACGGTAGAGGTTTTGAGGGCTTTGTGACATGCTTTCCACAATGCCAAAAAAATTGTAATGTTTACTATCATATTTTGATTTCTAGCTTCAAGACTAGATGAACTGCAAGAAAAATATAACCAGGAGATAGAGGAGAAAAAGCGACTAGTTTCGGAGGTGAAAGCTCTGAAGCTGCAGGTTGGTGACACTTGCGCAGTTGCATAATTTTAGGTACAGATGGGTTTGACAGATAAGATCATGGTGTGTTGTTTGTTCATCCCTTGTTTGCATTCGGCTGTATTTTACTTCCCCCTGTACTGAAAAGGCAGGACAGTGTTTGCAGCACACATGGGCAAGGATTTGGGTTTGTCTTTTGTTTTCAGTTTGGAACCTTACAAATGTTGAGAGCTGATGAGGACATCAGCTCTTTCCTCTTTCCTCTTGAAGATTGGTAGGCAGATCTTGGGCCATGTTAACAGTCCTCTGACAAGATACTGGAGAATTCACAGCACGTAGAGAGATGTCAGTGTAAGAATGGGAGAGACTGGGAAATTTTTTAAAGAGTATGTTACTTGGCAGGAGTGAGAAACCTTCCTTGAATCGTCTCCAGTCTTCTGCTCCTCCCCTCTGGAACCACGCTTCCCACTTCCATTGTCTTTTCAGCATTTCTTTACCTCTGAGAGCTCTCTTAACGTCAGATTGCTTATCAAGGGAAATAGGGAATGGGCAGTAAACACTTGCCAAGCTGGTGCCCCACTTCCTTTGCATAACTGCAAAAAATAATCTCCCCTTCTAATTCCCTCACCCCTCCGTGAAGCATCTTGGATCGTGATATTGCACTGAAGGCTTTATATAAATTTGTTCACAATGCAAATTGAAGAAAAAAAAAATCCCACTGGGATTCATTGGCAGTCTTCTGTTCTTTGGCCTCTTCCCTCTTCCAGTGATTAGAATCGCTTGTTTGTGACTACATAAGTAGGCTGCTGAATTGAACAATAATGGAATGAGTTAACTTGGGCTGGAAGTTTTTATTCTTTTTAAGTGTCTTCTTTAATTACAAGAACTCGTTTTCCTCTCAACACAGAATCGCAGAATCCCTTCAGTGTGAAAACAGGCTATTTATCCCGTCGAGTCCCCACCGACCCTTCAAAGAGCATCCCACCCAGACCCACCCCTTACCCCTGTCCCTGTAACACTGAAGATGACGGACCTTGTCAAATGCTTTAGTAAAGTCCATGTAGACAACATCTACTGCCTTACCCTCATCAATCATCTTTGTTACTTCCTCAAAAAGCTTAATCAAGTTTGTGAGACAAGGCACTCCCTCCGTAAAACTATATGGACTATCCCTAATAATTCTATTCTCCAAATGCAATTAAATCTTGTCCCCAAGAATCTTCTCCAGTAATTTTCCTACCACTAATGTAAGGCTCATGACCTATAATTTCCCGAATTATCCTTGTTGCCCTTCTTGAACAAAAGAACAACATTGGCTATTCTTCAGTCTTCTGGGGCCACACCTGTTGCAAAAGAGGACACACAGATCTCTGTCAGGATCTCAGGATCTTATCAAAGTGAATTAAATTTTATTTTATTTGGTCAAGATTTTCTCATTTTGCCCCTGTCGGGTTGCACTGCATGAATGCTTAACTCAACGTCATTGCAGAAGATTGGCTCAAAGATCCCATTCCCACTTTCCTTCACTCTGTGAAAAATGGGTATTGGGACCGTTTATTACAGAGTTCCTGTTGCCACTGTATTCTTCAAGTCAGTGCCTTCAGGCTAGGGTGAAGGAGATGCTCTCGAACTCCTCTTCCAAACTCATTCACTAAATGTCCTTTGACCAAGGTCCAACAGTTGCAGTTCAGCAGCAACAAGAGTCACCGAGAAAGTGCTCCACAGCAGATTAGAGCCTCCACGTTTTCGTGGCAGCAAGAGGGAACGCCAACTCGGGTGCCTGAGAGTCCTGTTGGGCAAGGATCACCTTCCTCTGTGTTTCCATGGGAGCAGGCAAGGTCCCCTCTGTACTACAATTCCAGAAACCAGAAACAGAATGACAACAAAGCCAGTACCCTTGGATCGGAGCCCAGGAGTGGCCACCTCGGTCCCCTTGAGGTGTCTGCAAACGCTGAAGTGCAGGAATTGAGGAAAGAAAACCAAGGTACCGTGACATTCTGGTGTTTTTGCATGTTGTTTAGATTTCTGCTGTCTCCTTTTTATCATGCAGATTCCACCACATTCCTTTTCAGCCAGTCTGGCAACCCACGTACTTGACGTTTACAGAAAGAAGGTGCAGTTATCTCATCTCTCGTATTGAGACTTGTGGAAAGTAGCCCTGTGGGAAAAGATCGGATTGGAATGTAATTCACGATAACGGCAGGAAATGTTGGAAAATGCCCACTTAGCAAGTCAAGTAGCATCGTTAGAGAGAGAAATAATTAACATTCAACAGCATGAAAATGGTAACATTTTCAAAAAGGTCGTTAAGCATGTGTAGCATCAAGGAAATGTGGGTTACAGGGGGATGGGGTGTGGGGAATAAGAGGGAAGTATACCGTGGTGTGGTGGGCAACGCAGAAGGGTGCAAAAAACAGAACAAAATACTGAAGCAAAAGATTTTTCCAAAAAGGTGTTAATGATGAGAGAGAGCCATTACTGCCTGCTGTCTGAGCAGATGGGAGTCACTGGGGGTTGCGAGGTGATGGAGCAGACGCTGGATTTCTTATGTGGGGGAATGTTGAGTGAAAGGGGAGGGATGTTAGTCCTCAAAGAGTGGAGCAGTATCTGGGCTGCCCCTCACTTCTCTAGATTTCTTCAGCGCAGCTTTTTTTTTAAAATATATATTCTTATTACTTGACTTGAAAGCTGAGATTTTGTGATAATTAATTCCAGGATGATATTTTGCAGAGATGGAATCGAAGGTAGACAGGGCGGTGAAGAAGGTGTTTGGTACGCTTGTCTTCATTGGTCAGTGCATTGAATATAGGAGTTGGGATGTAATGTTGCAGTTGTACAGGACATTGGTTAGGCTACTTTTGGAATACTGTGTTCAATTCTGGTCTCCCTGCCATGGGAAAGATGTTGTGAAACTTGAAAGGGTGCAAGAAAGATTTACAAGGAAATTTGCTGGAGTTGGACGGTTTGAGCTGTAAGGAGAGGTCTATTTTCCTTGGAGTGTCGGAGGCTGAAGGGTGGCCTTATTGATGTTTATAAAACCATGAGGGGTATGGATAGGGTAAATAGCTTTTTTTTCCCTCCCAGGGTAGGGGAGTCCAAAACTAGAGGGGCATAGGTTTAAGGTGAGAGGGAAAAGATTTAAAAGGGGCCTAAGGGGTAACGTTTTCACACAGAAGGTGGTGTGTACATGGAACGAACTGCCAGAGGAAGTAGTGGAGTCTGGTACAATTACAACATTTTAAAAGCATCTGGATTGGTATATGAATAGGAGGGGTTTGGAGGGATATGGGCCAAATGCGAGCAAATGGGACTAGATTAATAAGGATATTTGGGTGGCATGGACAAGTTGGACTGCAAGGTCTATTTCTGTGCTGTACAACTCTGACTATGTGAACTGAAGTAAGGGTGAAACTGTGTACATAGTACATAAACAGTTGGGTGTGTGAACAAGATGTGTTGATAGTGAAGGAGTGCTGGTGATTCAGAGACGCCAATGCCCACAGGCATTTGATAAGACATCACACAAAAAGTCAGTTGGCAAAATACGGGCTCAGAGTTGAGGGTAATCTATTACTGTGGATAGAGAATTGATTACAGAAAACAGTGGGCATAAATCAGCCTTCTTTTAAGTTGGCATCTTGTAGGTGATTGAGATAACAAGTTGTGGAGCTGGATGAACACAGCAGGCCAAGCAGCATCATAGGAGCAGGAAAGCTTGACGTTTCGGGCCTAGACCCTTCTCAAGAATGAGTGATGGAGACCTCAGCTTTATATGATCTATACTAATGCCTTGGCCAAAGAGATCATGGGCACTATATTTCAGTTGCTGATAATACAAAGCTACATGGAATGTAAGCTATTAGTGGCTGCAAAGAGAGAGACAGGTTAAGTGAATTGTGAACAAGAAAGTAAATATCTGACAAAGAGTCATCTAGGCTCTACGTTAGCTTGGTCTCTATTCATGGATGATGTCTGACCTGCTGTGATCTCCAGCATTTGTTGTTTTCAGCAAAGTAAACGCGTTGATTGCAGGAAGGTTGGAGTGAAGTGTAAAGGTCTTGCTTAAATTGTTACAAGGCTTTGGTGTGACTACACCTGGATTGCTATGTATTTAAAGAATGCTTTCCATTGGAGGAAATTCAGTGAAGGTTCACAAGATTAGTCCCTGGAATTAAATGGTCGTCCTATGATGAGATTTTGACTAAGGTGGGAGTTGGAGAATGAGAGGTGATCGCATTGAAATATCGAAGATTCTGAAGGGGACTGATAGGGTAGACACTGAGAGATGGTTCGTACTGGCTGGTGAATCTAGAACATGAGGGCAAAGTCTGAGGATAAGGGGCCACTCATTTAGGATTGAGATGAGAACTTCCTTGCTCAAAGGGTTATGTGTCTCTAAACAATACAGCATTCAGAATCCTCTTTTGGAATAAAAAAAAAGTCAATATGTTTAAGGCTGAGATAAGTGGGTTTTTAGAATCTCAGGAATCTAGAGGTGTTAGGGGCAGGCAGGAACGTGGAGTTCAAGATTAACCTGGTTGTGTTAAATGGCAGAGCAGGCTTAATGGGCCAAATGGTTTATTTCTGCTGCTATCTCTTGTGTTCTGGTAAATTTTTATTACATTTTAATATGAAAAGCAAGTTTCAGCATGCTGTTTTGTCATGTGCAAAATCCTAGAATGATTCTTTGTTTGCTATCATTTGCAGTGCTGCAGAGTACCATGTCTGAGCTGGAGGTTTGGGTTCAGTCCCAAGAGAAAGAGATTAAAAATCACCTGAACAAGTTGCAGGAGGTGCAGTCACATCTGGAGAAATCCAGAGCTGAGCTGGCAATGAAAGAACAAGCTTTGAGTAAGAGCAGAGATGACCTAATGAGAGCAACCATACAGCAAGAGCAGAACAACAACAAGGTTTGACCTCCTTTTGGGAGTTGAGCTATACTTAACTGAGCTGCCTTCCGACATGAGGTTGGAGCACAGAACTCTTAGTATAAAGCGCAGTGGGGTAAAGTGAATGGCTGACGAAAATGGTTAAATGCTGGGCTTCCGCCTCTGTGGCCTGGATTCAACACTAGTCTACGCTTGATGGAATGAGCATTTTTTCCACATTTGTGGACACAACTTAAGTTGGGTTGATGTGCTTTATTTTCACAAAGTAGGGGGGAGGTTCTACTCTGGACTTAGCCTATTCAGCTGAGGAGGTTTCATAGGACAATATAAAGGGAACTTTACTCTGTCTAACTCCGTGCTGTATATGTTCCGGGAGTGTTTTGTGGGAACACTGTGGATGGGCCTTTACTTTCAGTTTAAAAGAATAGAGAGAGCTTTTCTGTTTGTAACCTTATGTTGTACCTGTCCTGGGAGAGTTTGAGGATGGTGTAGAGGAAACTTTTTTTTTCTTTGTTACAGTGCATTATTGAAAGGGTATTCTTTATCTATGACGAATATTTCTCCTGCACCTGACTACAGAAAATGTTTTTTTTTTTTAAATCTTGTATGTGCCAAAATGGCTTGGCTATTAGAGAATGAAGTTGGTGATTTTTTGTTTTTTTTTATATTTTGTCTTGCTAGTGTGCAGTGCTGGAGCAGAAGCTGAAGCAGGTTTCTGAGGAGCTGAGCTGTCAGAGGCAGAATGCAGAAAGTGTTCGACGCCTGATGGAACAAAAGTCTAAGGACAAGGAGAAAGAACACCAGCAGGTTAGAAGAAATAGTTTAGTGTAGAGTGAGAGTAGTCTGTACAAATGCATTCTCTCATCCTTCCATTACCTATTACCTCACTGTCTTGCTGTGTGTTGAAGTTGTCTCCAGCTCACACTTTCTCTGGGCTACCTCATTCTTTACCAATTCCACTTGAGATGTAAGAATCGATTTAAATGGAGTTCAACTGTTGGCCTGGTTCCACAGGCACCAGCAGTTTTCATGCAGAAAGTGGGCCTGTAAAAATGAGGGTGGAACAGCCAAGCCTCATGCTCTTAAACAACACTTCTAGTACTTTGCAGCATTCTGTGGTGGTTGGGAACAGGTGTCTGGCTGGTTTCCTGCTCCTAATCCAGAGGTGCATTTCTGGAGTCCCAGCTGCTACATGCTGAGATTGGGTTTCTTGCAACAGAATGGACTAAGTGGCGCAAGGCCTGTGTGAAGGTGTACACTGGATTACGTACAAAGCTCAAGAACGTGTCTTATTGCTATTGGTAACTTTGCTTTATCACATGATTAAAATGCGATGTGCCAGTACACGAGAACTATTGTGTTAGTCAGCACTAATCGTGGAAATATTAACTGATGAATGACTATAATTTTCACCTCTCTACCTATTAGGAGCTGTCCGATCAGCAACTTGCGTATCGTAACCTCGAACATCAATGCAAGCAAGAGAAAAACCAACTAAACCAGGAGATCCAGAAGCTCAAGAACGAGCATCTGGCTTTACAATCTACAATCAATAATGTAAGCAAAGCTAATGTGATACAGAAATCCCATGTTCACCATAGAGTCATACAGCACGGAAACAGACCCTTTGGTCCAACCAGCCCATGCTGAACATAATCCAATCTGATTGAGTCCTGCCTGCCTGCTTCTTACCTGTATACCCCCATACCTTTCCTATTCATGTACTCACCTAAGTGTCTCTTAAATGTCCTAACTGTGCCTGCATGCACCACTTCCTCAAGAAGTTCATTCCACACACGAACTACCCTCTTTTTTAAAAAAAAATTTGCCCTTTCTGTCCTTTTTTATATCTCTCTACTCTCACCTTAAAAATATGGCTCCAGTCTTGAAATCCTCCATCCTAGGTAAAAGGCACCTACCATTAACCCTATCTGTACTCCTCATGATTTTATAAACCTCAATAAAGTCACCTCTCAACCTCCTGCGCTCCAGACCAGATTGATTCTGCGATGGTTTAAAGAAGGAATTTCATTCAGTATTGGGGTCAGTTTTTTATGATAAAGCCTACTTTTTAAAGTGGAAGTTTGCTCAACAAAAGGAGCTTCCATCAACATGGTTGTTTTACTCGTGATTATACTTTTTGCTGAGGTTGAGGAGACCGCGGCTGGTGGCTCAGTGGTTAGCACTGCTGTCTCACAGCACCAGGGACCCGGGTTCGATTCCAGCCTCGGGCGACTGTCTGTGCGGTGTTTACACACTCTCCCCGTGTCTGCATGGGTTTCCTCTGTCAGTCACAAAGATGTGCAGGTTAGGTGGATTGGCCGTGCTAAATTGCCCATAGTGCCTAGGGTGGGAAATGCACGGATAGGATAAGGGTTGGGTATGGGTGGGATGCTCTTCGGAGGGTTGGTGTGGACTCAATGGGCCAAATAGGCCTGCTTCCATACTGTAGGGATTCTATGATTCTATGACCTTGAGTGGAGGCTGTTGTGTACTGTAAGAACCAGATTACTGAAACAACCTGTTCCTTTGCTGTACGTTTCTCTGTGATCCTTCAGTGGCACTTGATAGAGAGCACAGCTTTGTGCGGAACTGTGGATCAGCCTCCATCCTGACCTAGGCTTGATTTTTATGAAATCTAATGGCCGCATTCCCACCCTGTATAACCCATGTTCTATTCAATAGAAAGTAAAAGAGAGGGAGCAAGATCTCGTGAAAAATGTTTGCTGGATTCATTCTGATTTGTTGATAAATGATCTGGATGAAATTACTTGGGACATCTCAAATCTTGTAGATGCCCCTGATCTTGGTTGAATATTTTCTGAGCTGGGTGGTTCTACATTTGTCAGGATGGTTCTTGTGAGCTAATGTCACTTCTTTTCTGACAGATGGCAGCACAGAGACAGCAGGTGGACAGAGAGTTGGCAGAAGTCAAAGCTAATTTGCACTCTGCAGAAAAGGAACTAGCGACTTACCAAAGAAAAGGGGAGACTCTGCAGAAAAGTCTCCAGGTGATGTTTATCGTGGATGTTGCTGTATTTTTAACAAACCTGCCTTTTCAATGGTAATTACAACTTGTCTATTTCTCATGTTCCCTGCTATGGAATATGAAAACTGGATATACCAATTAACCCCTGGAATCAGTTACACCATGTGTAGCAGCATGGGAGCAAGAGTAGGCTATTCAGCCTGTCAAGCCTGCTTCACCATTCAACTTAGATTATAGCTGTTCATCTACTTCAGTGCACTATCCCTTGTAGTTACTGGTGTCCAGAAACCTGTCAGTTCCTGTCTTGAGCATGCTTCATGATTGAGTTCCACAGCCCTCTGAGGTAAAAAAAAATTACAAAGAGTCACCATCTTCTGTACGAACAGATTCCTCCTCCTCTCAGTATTATGTGGCCTGTCCCAAGATTACTTCTGCAGGTCTCTGCCTCCCTTGGTGGCCTCCTGGCTTGGTGTGGCGGCCTTCCCATCCAGTGTAGCAGCCTCCCGGCATGGCATCCTCATCTACTGTGGCGGTCTGATGCGATCTCCCAGTCTCATGATCCCCAAGGTGAAGCCCGGTGCCAGTCTAGAGCGAAAGATCCGGTGCAGACTGGAGGCTAGATGCCAGTGTGGTATGGGTTGGAAAGACACTGTTCTGGACTTTTATTTCTGCAATGCTCGGCATCTTATGTCTATTTGCTAAGATCTTGTAACTAAACAGGCTGTGAGATAACAAGCATGGGGCTGGATGAACACAGCAGGTCAAGCAGCATCATAGGAGCAGGAAAACTTGACGTTTCGGGCCTAAACCCTTCATCAGAAAATAT
>JAHRHZ010000183.1:1137849-1179482 GCA_024137785.1 Ginglymostoma cirratum | reverse complement strand
TTCATCTATTTTCTGATGAAGGGTTTAGGCCCGAAACGTCAAGTTTTCCTGCTCCTATGATGCTGCTTGACCTGCTGTGTTCATCCAGCCCCATGCTTGTTATCTCGGATTCTCCAGCATCTGCAGTACCTTTTATCACTAAACAGGCTGTACCTGGTTACCTTTGTACCTAAGATAGCAACATATGAACTTTTCACTGAACCCATTGCATATACCTGATAATAAAGCTAATTCATTCATTCACATACTAGCCAGGGAAATATCTGATCTATGTCCACCCTGCCACATCCTGTAAGAATTTTAAGTTTCAATGTACTCAAATCCACTCACAATGAAATCAACATACTATTTGCCTTTCTAATCACTTGATGTGATGTCAGTTCAATCAGATCCGTGACTTTAATCTGTAGGCTTGCCTTTGCCCTGATATGTTATAGTTTACGAAAACCTGTCGCTCTCAGATTAAAAATGAACAATTCATCAAACATCGTTGTAAAGAGTTCCAAGTCCTGCCACCCTTGCTGTAGAAATGTTGTTTAACGTCACTCCTGAAAGGACTGGCTCTGAATTTTAAACTATGTACTGTATGCGTAGGCTTTCTGGACAATGTAAATACTTTCTCTTTTGTCTGTTCCCCTTTGATGTTATGGAACATCAATCCAATCAACCCTTCTAAATCCAATCCTCATTTGTGAAATTCCACTCGGGTCAAGCCTGCCCCCTATATTTCCAATAAGTTTTTAAGGAGTCCAGATGAAAATTAGGTGGGAAGGAGAAACAGAAATGATCTGGCAAGCGGCAGCTTTCATGACTTGATCTAAGATCACAGCACAGGTTCATAGTTCCTTGAAAGTGGAGTTGCAGGTAGACAGGGTAGTGAAGAAGGCATTTGGTGTATTTGCCTTTATTGAACATTACGTTGAGTATAGGAATTGGGATTTATTGTCATGTGTACCGAAGTACACATGAAACTTTGTTTACAAGCAGTACAGGCAGAACATAGTAAGTAAGGATGTACAGATCAAAAAGACTTAAAGGCATACTGGTTACATTGCACAGGGCGTGCACAAGGTGAGATCAATGTTAGCAAGATCAGCATTATTTGAGGCTGGAGAGTCTATTCGTCAGTATAATAATGGCTGGGTAGAAGCTGTTCCTGAACCTGTTGGTGTGTGTGTTCAGGCTTCTGTATCTTCTGCCTGAAGGAAGAGGTTGTAGGAGATCATTACTGGATTGCGATGGATCTTTGTTGTTGACAGCCTTTCCATGGCAGCGAGTCCATGGATGGAAGGTTGGCTTCCGTGATGGTCTGGGCTGTGCACACCACTTTCTGTAGCTTCTCGCGGTTCTAGGCAGAGCAGTTGCCATACCAGGCTGTTACGCACCAGGACAGTACGCTTTCAATGGTGCATCTGCAGAAGAGATCACATTGCAGCTGTGTAGGACATTTGGTTAAGCCATTTTTTGAATACTGTGTTCAGTTCTGGTCTCCCTGCTAGAGGAAAGATGTTGTGAAACTTGAAAGGGTGCAGAAAAGATTTACAAAGATCTTGCCAGGGTTGGATGGTTTGAGCAATCGGGAGAGGATGAATATACTGGGGCTGCTTTCCCTGGAGCTTCGGAGGCTGAAGGGTGACGTTATTGAAGTTTATAAAATCATGAAGAGCATGGATAGAGGTAAACAACCAAGGTCTTACCCCCAGGGTAGGAGAGCTCAAAAGTAGGGGGCATAGGTTTAAGGTGAATGGGGAAACCTTTTCCTGCAGAGGGTGGTGCGTATATGGAATGAACTGCCAGGGGAAGTGGTGGAGGCTGGTACAACATTTAACAGGCATCTGGAGGGACAAAGGAATAGGAAGGGTTTGGAGGGATATGGGCCAAATGCTGGCAATTAGGACTAGATTAATTTAGTATATCTAGTTGGCATGGATAAATTGGACCAAAGGGTCTGTTTCCATGCTGTTCACCTCTCTGACTACATGCACTGGCATATGATTTCTCCAGTGTTTCTTTAACACCTAGGTGTTGGGGTAAAGATTATTGTAGGTTTATCATCAGTTTTATTCAATTTTCTGTTTGTGACTTTCTCTCCCATCTTTCAGGAGGCACTGGAGGCAAAAGACCGCTTTGGTACCTGGCACGACCAAAGCACTCAAAGAATTATGCACCTGGAAGCACAGCTGAAAAAGCTGCAGAAAGAGTTGGCTCTGAGTCAGAAATTGAGAGAAGAAGCTAAAAGTGAGTCCATTACTCAAAAAATGCCTTAATTGTAGTAGTTCTTAATGTCGTATGCTCCCTAGTAAAATTAACTAAGTCTTGCCTTATCAGTGATTTAAGAGTGTTAACTCCTGGCCCTTCACAGTGGTTCGCACTGCTGCCTCAACACCAGGGACCTGGGTTCAATTCTACCCTCTGGTAACTGTGTGGAGTTTGCACGTTCTCCCTGTGTCTGCATGGGTTTCCTATGGGTGCTTCGGTTTCCTCCCACAGTCCAAAGATGTGCAGGTTAGGGTGAATTGGTCATGCTAAATTGCCCCATAGTGTTCAGGGATTTGTACATTAGGAGGGTTATAGGGGGATGGGTTTGGGTGAGTGCTCTGAGGGTCAGTGTGGACTTGTTGGGCCGAAGGGCCTGTTTCCACACTGTAGGGATTCTATGATCTATGAACTCAACGTGAGTGACTGATGAGCTAAATTCCTGTTATTTTAATAGGCAAAATGTGGGCTTTCTGGTTGGTGCTTGCTCCGTGAGTACTGGTACAAAATGACCAGCGCCGTCATTTTGGAGGTTTTGCATTGGGATAGAACAGGATGGATTTTGTGAATGGGTACAAGCTGAGCTGTCTATGTTTTGCACCCACTTACCCATTAACATGCTGACTCTATCTGGCTTTGTGTGACTGGAGCCGAGTCCACAGTGTGAGTGAGCCTTTGTCAGAGGGAGAAATGGTGCGTGAGCAGATTTTTAATTGCAGTAGGCTGAGTCATGAGTTGTATACTTACCAATGAACAATGCACTCGTGAAATGTCTATGGACAGAGACACTGCTCAATTGTTGTATCATTTGGGCTTTTGGCCCAGATTTCACTATATAGTGCCATGGAAGTAAGAAATGTAGAAAATAGGAACAAGAGTAGGCTATTTACCCATTCATGTCTGTGCTGCCATAATGTGATCATAGCTGATTATCCAACTGCGTACCCTGCTCCAGCTTTAGTCTGTTACCCTTTGATGGCTTTAGCTCTAAATACAGACTATATCTATCTCCATCTTGAAAACATTTATGCTTTGGCCTCAGCAGTGTAAGGACTGGTGATTGTGACAATATGTGCCTTTAAGAGGGACTTGTCTATCCTGGTTCTCTTGAAAGGTGGTGCCAAGGTGACTGTTCTGTGGAAAGCAGAGTAAATCGCTTTGGGTTTTTTTTTCTTACATTAGAAGCACAAGTGGGAGGAGTCAGGTTCACACAGGCCCAGGGTTTTCGGCTTTGCTTTCGGTCGTTGAAGTTGGGGTTTTTGGAATTGAAGCTGCTAAATACAGGCCCTTCTCTGTTGCTGTGCAAAAGCTTGAGTTCTTTCTTAGCTGCTAAATTCATCCCGCCGGTGTTCCTCCTTCTGGACAAGGGGAAATAGCAAGTGAGGGAAATCTGTTTTGCTGAATTTGCCTTTCCCAAGGGTGTGTTTATGGCATGCTGCTATATTGGAACAGTTGGTGAGTGGTGGTTAAAAATAATGAATTATTTTGTTAGATTAGAGTTATGCCCATTCTTCTTCTTTTTGTTTGTATTTTAATTATGATATAAGAATAAAGTGTGTTTTGCTTAAAGCCTAGTAGTTTGATCCATTGAATCACACCTGGAATCAGCATCTTACATTTGCCTTTAAATAAGCTAAAAGTTAGGGTCTAGGCTGTCTCCTTGATATGTTTTGAGGGAATTTGGACTGTTCCATAACATGATAATCCACTGGTTTTTGCTTCTTTGACAGTGTGCATGGTTAACATCACCGTTACAAACTTAGCAAAGTTGGATTTTGTTTTGTTTTTTAATTTTAGCGGAGAACCTGGCTCTTGTATCCAAACTTTACGATCTTCAAACGAAACTGGATTGCGCATTCCAACCTGACTCCAGGTGCATGGGACTGTCACCAGAGGTGTGCAAGTTGAACAGAAGTGATGGGAATGAGGTCAACAAGTGTGATGTAGGCGAAGAGCAAGACAACCGTCAGTCAAAAGATGAGCAACCTGATAAAGCAGGAATGGTTGTGGGATTGTCGCTGAAAGCCGAAGAAGAAATGTTGGACTGGACAGGAGGAAGTCGACTTGGAGAATTGGAGCTGCCAGTGAAGTCTGTTAACTTGGACCAAGACAGTGGCACCAATCTGGAAAGAGATCCAAATTTAAACATTGAAATAACATCTGAAGTTGTGCAAAGTGGAACATCAACAGAATCCCACAGATTGGAAGAAGCAAGGAATGTCCTTCCAGGTCCTGAGGAGAATGTGGCATCACGACTCCAGGAATTCAACAAAGAGACCAAGAAGGAATTCAAAGCAGGTGGGGTGGAAAATACAGTTGTGTCCAGAGGGCCTGTAGAGAAAGATGAGGGGACAATTGACTTGCTTGATAAACCAATTACCGTGTCTGTACGTCTAAGAGAATGTGAGGTAGAATTGGATGCAGTAAAGTCAGAAAAGCAGATGTTACAGCAGGAACTGGATGATGTGAAGCAAACACTTGATAGTAAAGTGATTGAAAGCCAGAAAAATCAGCAAACTATTGCGGAGCTGAGACGGAAGCTAAAGAAGGCAACGCCAAGAAGCACCGCAGAGACTGAGCACTCCACTCCGTTGGTTACTTTACAGGCAGGACAGATCAGTGCCCTGGAAAAAAACCTTAAGCATGAGAGACTCAAGGTGGCAAGGCTGCAAGAGACTGGTAAGTTGCTGGAGCTGGAGTGCAGTAAAATCTCTGATCTACCAAGATCGATTGATGGCCATATGAGACCAAATGAGGATGAAATTCAGATTCTGCAAGATGCTGCATCTAAGAAGATACAGCGGCTTGAACAAGAAATAGTGGATCTTGACAGCGAAAAGAGCTGCATCGAGGAAATCATAAAAGAAAGCAGCAGGGCACTTATTGTTGCTGATGAGAGCTGTGGCCCCCCCCTGGAAAATCTACAACACCAAGATGCTGAAAACCTTGAGGTTAACGAGACCTCTCCCAATCATCTGGATTGTGACTCGGGAGAAGCACTGGAACAGAAACTGAACGAGGAGAGAAATCTTTCTGCGGAAGTCGTCAAGGCGGGCAACGCAAGTAGCTACGAGAGAGACAGTCGAGAGCTCTTCCTGGAACACTTGAAGCGCAAGGTTGCTGAGCAACTTGAGTTTGACAAGCAGTCACTCGAACATTTAAAACAACTAGGTGAACTTAAGAAAAAATGTCAAGAGCTGACCACCGAGAAAGAGCAAGAAGAAAAAGCCAAAAGACAGGCTGAGGAAAAATTTGACAGTCTACAGTCGAGAATTCACAGGGAAACGCAGCAGTTAACAGTAGCGCTGGAAATCCAAAGTAAGAACATTGAGGGTCTTCTGCTGAGCATGGAAGAGAAGGACCAGACCATTCAGGTTTTGAATGGACGCCTGCAAGATACTTTCAATGTTCTGTCATGCCTTCAAAAGGAGAATTGTGAGCTGAAAACCAACTTGAAGATGGTTTTGCAGTCCAAGCAGAAGTATGCTGACAATGTAGTTTTATCTAAGGATGCCGTGCTGGAGCAAACCAGTGATGGGTCGCTTCCTCAGGGCAATCCAAGCTGGAGTGAAAGTGGAAATATGCTGCCCATGCAAAACTTGGGATTGGGTGAGCAAGCTGCCATAATAAATGGAAGAGTGGTACCTGCTGATGGAACGGTTCAAAATTCTGAGCCCGGCCACGGTGAAAATGCCTTTGATACTCTGCTTCTGCCTGAAAAGCAATCATTTTTGGCTCTGGAGCATCAATGTGAAGAAGCAGAGGTGCTCTCTGATGTGTCAGAACTGAAAGACGATCCTGATATACGGGTGCAGCAGAACACACTTTGCTGCCAAAACCTGTTTAATCCAATGTTGGCTGTACCGAGGGAACAGAGGGTAAGTTCTGTTTCATCTACAAGGCCACCCTCAGATGCACCTGTGGTGACCTCAGCAGTTGATTCTGCGCATCACGATATAACTGAGCTGCCACAGGATATTGAAAACCAAAGGCAACTTGTGGAACTGAGTTCTGCTATCATTCCTCTGCTCAATGTTGCCCAGCATTCGCAGAACTTCTGGCACTCCAATGGCTTGCAGGGGACGATTCGCACATTGCAGAAGGAGTTGTCAGCCTTGCGTATCAAGCGGTTTTATGATGAAACTGAAACACTAATCGAGGAGGGAGCAACAGAAATTGCTGATTCTAAGCTTGCTCTTGCTTTTGAAGGAAAGAAGCCGGTTGACGAATTGAGAACAGAGGAGGAGCTGGTTGAAGAAGTGGAAAGGGTAATAGGCAGGTTGACTGATGCCCTAAACATTTCAGAAGAAGAGCTCAAAGAGACAAAGGAATTGAACCAGCAAATGGTCAGCAATTTGAACAAGGAATTAAATCTCTTGCGTTCAAAATGTACTATTCTGGAACAAGAAAAGGAGCAGCTTTGTTTGGAAGTTCAGGAAGCCCAGGAGGCAGCTGGTGACCAGCTGTCTGCAAAAGAAGACTTGATTAGTGCAATCCAATCCAGTGAGGCCAGGCTTAGAGCAAGTACCGAAGAGAAGAACCGCCTGAAGCAAGAGTTGAAGGCTCTGCGCGATTGGAAGCAGAAGGTTCTAGAAGGTGTCGCTGCCTCGGAATTTTGGCAGGAAAGTGGCCAGGGAGAACCATGTGTAATGCAGGAGTCTGTACTAGAGATGAGCAACCAGATCCAGCAACTAGGAGAAGAAAGCGAGACTCTGAAAAACGCAGTTGAAATTGCAAAGTACTCCCAGAAACAGCTCCAGGAAGAATTGGAGACAATTCAGTCTGAAAAGTCAGCACTACAAAATCAGGTGCTGTACACGTCTATTTTTCTCCTTTTTATTTTCCCCGTTTCTTTTCCTGGAGGTGCCAAATACCACAGGACTATGACTTGTGTTACGTGTGCTGGTCACTTGGCCTCTCGAGCCCGCTCTAGTTTCAGTAAGATTTCAGCTGATCTGATTGCTCCATATTCCCATCTGCCTACAATAACCTTTCCAGTTTTCTCACCCCCTCCTTATCAAGAACCTATTTATCTTTAAAAATATTCAAAGATTACGCTTCCACTATCTTTTTCAGGAAAGTGTACCAAAGGCTGAATAATTCCAGGCAGGTAGCAATGTGGAGGTAGGATTCTGACTGATATCAGTTCCTCTACATTAGGGTCAAGGTCAGAAGTCACATGACACCAGGTTATAGTCCAACAGGTTCATCTGAAATCCCAAGCCCTCGGAGCGCTGCCCCCTCAACAGGTGAAGTGAAGAGATGCACATAGACACAGAATCCACAGGCTGAGAGACCAAAAGATTGCACAAGTGGTATGAGTGGAGTGATGACAGGCTGAAAAACAAGTCTCCGCAGGCGATCAAAAGCATCAGGCGACGTGATCAAAGTGTCAGCAGCTGTACAGCAAGTGAAGGGATGACTTGTTAATGTCTGCCATCTTGGGTCCTTCAGCACCGTCAGAGGGAACGAGGCTGGCACATGCGGAGACACAGAGAGACATCTCCCGTACTCAGGATGGCAGACATTAAAGCATCGTCTCTTCACTTGCTGCTTGGCTGTTGACAATTTGCCTGCCTGTGGAGACTTGTTTGGCCTGTTCACACTCCACTGATACCATTTGTGCAACCTTTTTGTTCTCCCTGCCTGTGGATTCGGTGCCTGTGTGCTTCGCTTCGCTTTGCCTGGTGAGGGAGCAGGGCTCTGATGATGGGTCATGATTTCAGATGAACCTGTTGGGACTGTAACCTGGTGTCATGCGACTTCTGACCTTGTCCACCCCAGTCCAACACCGGCGCCTCCACGTCAGGCTTGCGTTAGGAGAGGATGATAGTTCAGCAGCCCAACTCCTCTGAACATTGTCAAGTACACCAAGGTCTGCATTTGGTGGTTCCCTTGTGCGTTTCCTTTTCGCACTGGTACATCTAGGGCCTCTTCTGTGCAGCCAGAGTCTTTGCCCAAACACTGAGAGGGAATTTTTTTTTTTAAATTCACCGTCTGAGCTTCTCAAAGTCGTGTTTCAAGTCCGTGCTAAAATAAGAATATGAAACTGTCGCAGGCATAGGACGTTCAGTCCGTAACGCAAACCTCTAGTCGGGTCATGTCTGATCAGATGTGGCTCAAACTCCTGTTTCCCTGCATGTGCCCTGTCACCCCTAACACCATTGCCAATCAAAAATGTTTCGTTGCACAGAATTGAGCTGACTGATTAATTGTTAAATGGGCACTTTAAATTGCTGCCGTTCAATTGCAATTTGTACTCAAGCAGGGCCAGTCTCAAAGCTCCTGAAATAGGCATGCCTTCATCACCTGTTTGAATGCTACTTGCAGGTGGAACATCTGCAGAAAATGGTTGTTGAGCTGAACAAAGAAAAGATGGAACTGCACGCCAAGTTGAAGCTGTGGGAAAGAAACACTGCTATCAAAGACGGCGTGCCCAGGGAGGTTCTGTGGGCCAATGATCTTCACGAGTACATCCGGCCAGTAGGCAGCCAGCAGCAAGGTACCATTTTAAGTACCTTTTTTGAGATCTGTTAATGATCTTGGATTTGGAGGCGCAGCATTCCTGCAGGTTTCAAACACAGATGGGTATATTCTTTTGTATTTGAATACTATGTGCAATTCTGCTCTCCCTGATGTAGGAAGGATGTTGTAAAATTTGAAAGGGTTCAGAAAAGATTTGCAAGGATGTTGCCGGGGTTGGAGGGTTTGAGCTGTAGGAAGAGGCTGAATAGGTTGGGGCTATTTTCCCTGGAGCGTCAGAGGCTGAGTGGTGACCTTATACAGGTTTATAAAATCATGAGGGGAATGGTTAGGGTGAATAGCCAAAGTCTTTTCCCCAGGATAGGAGAGTCCAAAACTAGAGGGCATAGGTTTAAGGTGAGAGTAGAAAGATTTAAAAGGGACCTAACCTGAGGGGCAACTTTTTCACACAGAGGGTGGTGCGAGTATGGAATGAGCTGCCAGGGCAAGTGGTGGAGGCTGATACAATTTCAACACTTAAAAGGCATCTGGATGGGGACATGAATAGGAAGGGTTTAGAGGGATAGGGGCCGAATGCTGGCAAATGGGACCTAGATTGATTTACGATATCTGGTCAGCACGGACGGGTTGGACAGAGGGGTCTGTTTCTATGCTGTACAACTCTATGACTCTTTGGTCTTGAGTGGATTACTGTGTGATGACTGTATAGTGTTGTGAAGGGATGCAGACTCTACTATTTTGGTTCTGGGCCCTTGAACTCTCTCTAGCTGATGGCTGTAGTTAGGCCACCACAGGTTACCCTCCTGTTCAGAGACAGCAGATGGAGAAGAATCGTTCAAATGTTATTGCTGCCTTTGGTGCCTCATCTCAAAAGAGCCCCCGCTCACCAGATTCATGGCTTAAGAACAATCTCTTAACCGAGGCTAAAGCTTTTTGACTGAAACTTTTGAGATCTCCTGTTTTCCAGAGGGAAGCCTCTTTTCGTTTTTGGGATCCAATGGTAGATGTTGTCAGATTTGACATGGGCAAACGAGGTATTGAATTACGTTTAGATTGATTTAACTTGTTTCTGTACATTTATTCTGAACGTTGTTTTATTTTTCGCTTGAATTGATGTAAAGTCAAAATGTTTGTATTAATGATTAGTTTATATGCATTGAGGGTAAGCAATTGTATGTCTCGATAGCTGGATGCTTTCTGGACACTAAGCGTTCATTTTTGCTTCAGCTGTAACAGTTTTTTCCTCCACCAGAACTTGTATGTAATCTAATTTAATACTTTGACAAGTATCCAGTGTGTATCATCACAAGAGGTGCAGTTTTTCCAACGTTTAAACCAAGGCCCTGCCTGTTCAGAAGTGTGGTTCAATTACACTATTCAGATTTGGGATGGTAACTGTCCCAGTGGCTGATCAAGTTTTCATTCTTTGTCTAATGCCACTGAAAGACCCCAAGCTGCTATTTATGTGACTTTTGCCAGTGTAGACCATAGTTACAGCAGTAGCAGTTGCTGACATTAACTCTTGACTGTGTGCTTTGTAAAGTAATTAGCTGTCAATCATAGAGTCAGAGTCATAGGGATTTACAACATGGAAACAGATCCTTCTGTCCAACGCTTATGCATCGGCCAGATATTCTGTATTAATCTAGTCCCATTTGCCAGCGTTTGGCCCATATCCGTCTAAACCCTTCTTGTTCATGTACCCATCCAGATGCCTTTAAATGTTGTAATTGTACCAGCCTCCACCACTTCCTCTGCAGCTCATTCCATAAACACATCACCTCTGTGTGAAAAAGTTGCCTATTAGGTCCCTTTAAATCTGTCCCCTCTCACCTTATACCTATGCCCTCTAGTTTTGGACTCCCCTACCCGGGGGTGGGGGTTGCTGGGAAGACCATGACTATTCACCCTTTATCATGCCCTTCATAAAGCCATCCAGCACGGAAACAGACCCTTCGGTCCAACCAGTCCGTGCCAGACATAGTTCCAAACTAAACTAGTCCCACCTGCCTGCTCCTGGCCCATATCCCTCCAAACCTTTCCTATTCATGTATCTATCCAAATGTCTTTTAAATGTTTTAATTGTACCCACATCCACCACTTCCTCTGGAAGTTCATTCCACACAAAAAGACCCTCTGTGTAAAACAGAAACAAAAATTGCCTCTTATGTCTTTTTAAATCTCTCTTGTCTCACCTTAAAGATGTGCCTCCTACTTTTGAAATCCCCCAACCCAGAGAAAAGACAACTACCATTAACCCTATCTATGCCCCTTATTATTTTATAAAATTTTATCGGGTTGCCTGTCAACATCCTACGCTGAAGGGAAAAAAGTCCAAGCCTATTCAGCCTATCCCTATAGTTCAAACCCAGAACTAAGAGGGAGAGGCTGAATAGGCTGAGGCTATTTTGTATGTGAAGCCTTGCAATTTGTCCTGTTCTGTTCCTGTTTGACTTTGGACCGGGCCAAAAATGATTGAATGTGAAACCAGCTGAGAAATTTCCATAGGAGATGGCAATAACTTTCTTTGCGAATTTGCAAATTGACGAATTCTCCTGTGGGCTTTATTTTCATTCAGGAATTTGTATCAGTTGTAATGAGAACCACAGCAGAACAGAAACCAAAACACTTATTTTTGTTCAACTGGGGATTTAGCCGCAAGAAAATATCTAATTTAGTGCACTCAGAAGCATTTTTTAATATAATATTATCATTTTTTCTATAAGATACCGCACAGATAATAGCATGCAAACTTGGTGCTGATCTGGAGGCTTTGAGACAAACTGTTCAAGGGAAGAGTGAAGAGGTTGATCACAATCTGCTCAGCTACTCTGATTTACTGAACAAAGACCAAGAGCTAAAGATAGCTAACAAGATCTTGTCTAAAGCGGTGGATCATTCCTGTGATCGCAGGGCTGAAACTGTGGCTAGTGGTCAGTGGCCGACTGCAGGTTTGGAGCCACGGTCCTCAACTGAAGAGAGGAAGCCCGGCATTGGTCAGCAGGTTGGTAGAGAACCCCCTCGGGCAGCTGAACAGGACCAGACTGAGAGTAGTCACAGGTCAAAGGGACACACCAATCCTGAAAGACACTCGGTGAGATTAAATCCTGCAGAGCTCGTGATGCAAATCAATACTGCTGAACTTGCTGCCAGAATACAGAGGAATCGGCTATTCAGGCATCATCTGTCTGTAGCGTTTGATGAAACGGAATATGAACCATATGGATTACCCGACGTGGTGCAAAAGGGTAGGTTGATGATCTTATTTCTGTACTCTTATGCAGTTAACTCACCCTGAGGGCTAGTGATTTATGATCCCTTGAACTCTCCCAGGACAGCTACAACATGGGGGTAGATACAGAGTAAAGCCCTGCTACACAGTCCGACAAATGCCCAAATCCTTGCACACATGCTGCTAAGGTAGATAGCACAATTACAGCAAGCTTTTTATTAACCGGCACACTTAGGACCAGAGTTTTACCAGTTGATTGATCAGATATTCTGGTTGATCAAAGGTCTACATAATGAAGTTAAAAGAACACAAAGTTTAAAAAAAAACGTAATGCAGGAAGTATACATACCAATTTACTTACAACATAAATCACTTAAGTAATAATGCAACATTGCCTGAAATAAAACTATTGGCAGACAGCCTTCTCACTCACACCTTTTGCTGACTACTTGTGAAAATATAATGAGCTTCTGGTATTTGGGGTATATAATTTTTTGCCGGTTTATCAAGAGTACCAGTTAAAACAGCTTGCTTTAGTTTTTTGTGACTTCTTTGGATGCAGTTTATGTGAAAAGTAAATCCAGTGGATTTGGTGGAATTCAGGGATGGGAACTAAGCACAGGAGTTTGAATTGCAATCGCAGTTGCAGCTTGCAATTTGGTGGGACCACCTTTAAAAATCTGGCAAGGCATCTCTGACCTTTAAAAGGGAATTGGATAAATACTTCAAAAAGACAAAGTTGGGGACAACAAAGACTGAATGGGACTAACTTAAAGGACGGCAACAGGCATAATGAATGAATGCTTCTGTTGGTGCTGTGATTATGTTTGATGTGCTTTCAGCTCTTGGTATTGCCAGACCCAAAAAGTAGTCACTGAAAACTCTAAAGAAACTTTATACATCTAGCAACATCTCTGGAGAGAGTTAGAGTTAATATGAGTCCAGTACGACTCTTAATATTGGACATGATGCTCACTTCTTCTTCCCCGGTATGCTGTCAGACCTACAGCAATCTTCCACACACTGACATAAAGCAATATGATTTCTTTCTCTTTAGACATGACATGCTCAAGTACATTAAGAAATATTTACATATTTTGTTAATACATTTGAAAGTCTGCTTGTTGCAGCAAGGGTGTTGGGTCCTCTAGTGTTTGAATAATCATAAAATGACTGAAATCTAATTTATACAATCTGTACTGTACAATCTGATAGTTTTGTTTTGGTACGACTGCAGTACGTTCTTAGTGAATGAAATATAATTTGGTATTGTGAAACTTATAAAATCTTATAAAACTTATTGAGTCTTTACTTTTAAAGGAAGGTCCTGTGGGTATGGTACAATTCCTTGAAGTATTGGGGCCTTTTGCACATCTTTGCATTTACAACACTCTCTCTAAATCGTTGATTATCTCTTAGTCCTCGTCAGGTGTTGTATTGAAGCATCGTGAAGAGCAGTGTGTTCCTTACAGGTCAGAAGGGAGATTAATCCTCTGCACAGTGCAAAACCTGACAGTGACAGGACAGGAGCAAAGGTCGGATGTTAGCATGTATTGTCAATTCAAACTGTCCATTTAGAAATTAGCTTTCTTGCATCAGTAACAATCAGTGAACCTGGCAGCATTTGCTTTGGCTGGGTGGCCAGTTTTGAGAATGTGAATTGATGTAAAATATCATAGAAACACAAGGATTAAACATGACTGAAATCAAAAAATGCTGGAGATCTCAGCGGGTCAGGCAGCATCCATGGAAAGAAAGCAAACTAACATTTCGAGTCTAAATAACTCTTCAATTCCAATCAATTCAAATTTGCTCCTAGCATTAATCATGATGTGCATTTCAATTTCCCTGATCTTTTGTACTGTCTCAATCAGTTCTGCTGAATTGGACTGATTTTTCAACTGGCCATATCTCAATCCCAAGCCTGACCCTTTTTTTTCTCCTCTTAATTATTTTTATTAAATATTTGTAAGCAATTGGTGAGGCCTCTTCTGGAGTACTGTGTGCAATTCTGGCCGCAATGCTAATGGAAGGATATTATTTAACTGGAGAGGGTTCAGAAGAGATTTACCAGGAAGTTTCGGGAATGGAGGGCTTGAGTTATAGGGAGCGGCTGGACAGGCTGGGACCTTTTTAACTGGAACATAGGAGGTTGAGGGGTGACCTTTCTGGAGGTTTATAAAATCATGATGGGTATAAATAAGCTGAAATAGCAAGGGTCTTTTCCCTGGGGTGGGGTATTTCAAAGCTGGGGGGCATTTTTTTTTTAAGATGAGGGGAGAAAGTTTTTAAAAAGGACCTGAGGGACTTTTTTTTTATATAAAGCGTTTCATGTGTGGAATAAACTGCCAGAGGGAGGTGGTAGCTGCAGGTACAGTGACAGCATTTAAAAGACATTTGGATAAATACATGAATAGGAACGGTTTGGAGGGATATGGGCCAAACACAGGCAGGTGGGACTAGTTTAGTTTGGGAACATGTTCGGTATTGACTTGTTGGACTGAAGGGTCTGTTTCTGCGCTGTGTGACTATGACTCTGAGTTGGTAGTGATTTGTTTTAAATCTGCACAATTCCTGTGAGTTCTGACGTTAGTTCTTCTATTTTCAGGTTTTGCAGATATCCCTTCCGGTCCTTCCTGCCCACATGTTTTGCGCCGAGCAACTCTAAACTCTACACTTTGACCCCAGCAACAAAGTGAAGGGCAAACTCTATTTGTCGTCTTCAAGGTACTAGGTGTTAGCAGTAGGTACAGAACAATGAGTCCTAACTGGCAGCGGTTGAAGGTTTCCAGATGAATGTTTCATGATCCTTTTATATAACGTGGCATCCGCTTACAGTTCTTGACCTAGTTCTTTTTAATATAAAGTATATACTTCGAATTTTTAAACAGTGAATGCAGATGGCTAACATGTCTGCCTCGCTGAGAGAACTGAATCAGAATTTAAAGTTGCACAGTTTTTTGACACAATGGGTTAATGGCAGGTTTCTTAATGTTTAAGTTCCTTCACTTGATCTTAATTTATTGAATGTTTATTTTTAAAGGAAGGTTCTGTGGGTGTGGCACATTTCCTTGATGTGTTGGAGCCTTTTGTTCCGTGTACACTAATGCACACTTTTGCATTTACAGCACTCTCTCTAAATCGTTGATTATCTTTTAGTCCTCGTCAGGTGTTGTATTGAAGCATCGTGAAGAACACTGTGTTCCTTACAGGTCAGAAGGGAGATTAATCCTGTGCAAAACCTGACAGTGCCGAGAGCAAAGGCCTGATGTTAGCATGTATCGTCAATTCAAAGTGTCTTTTCGTAACACAGAACTTGAGTATTGCTGTAAGAAGAGACATGCTGTTGAAACTTTTATTTTGCACTCATCAGGACAGAATCACATGAGTACCAAATTGCAATGGGAGCAATAGTTTGTGCTACATGAGAAAAAGTTGATGATTTGGTTGGCATGTGGATTCGGAGTTGACTTGCCTGGTTTGAATTTAAACAAAGGCTTGGGGATAGCTGCTCCTGGTACATTCTCCATAGCAACACTTTCATACCAATTAATGTCCACTTGTCAGCCAAAGGACAAGTTCTTGTCTCACAATGTGTAAATTGTTGTTCCTCTTACAATTTGATGTTCTTGCAGTTCTGTCTTTGATTACAAGACAAAAATCCTCCTTTTACATCAATGCTTGTCTGCTCATTTCAATGACAAATTCAACCTTTTGATCTTTTTCACAATAAGATCAGGATTAATTTTCACAGTGAGAGAAGTTGCCACAAAAAGGAATATCGAGCATTTGAGCTTTCAGGAAGAAGGAAACCTTCCCAACTGTCTGCATCGTGTACCTAGTTTATGCAGTTGGCGTAGGGATCCAGATGAATGGTTTGATTTATTGATGTTTTAATCAGGATTTTGATAAATGTGGTGGACAATTTTTTTTAATATTCCTGATTTAAATAAATACTGTACCTCTGTTTCAATGTTGTCATTTCCAGACTTTTTAACATGGATGGAATTTTCAGACTTTTTAACATGGATGGAATGTATTATTTTCTAGGGCTATTTTGTTCTGTAATAATGCTTCCATTTTGGTTCAGCTACTCAATTCAGATGATGCACTAAAGGATATGTTACCCCTCAATACTTCAGTTTTGTACAGAACATGACTACAGATCTTGTATTACAGTTGTAAAGTGCACAAACAAATCATGTTCTGCTGTGGTTGCAAACAACATCATGATACACTTTATACTTCCGGATGAAGATATTGAATTTATTTTTAAATGTTTCTACTTTCTGTATGTGTTCCTATTTTATGTGAGCAACGTGCTAATAAGAGTTTATTTGTTGCCTTGTATCCACTGAGAGATGTGACAATGTGTTATGATTCCATGCAGACAGTGCTGAGTTGGGTCTTCTTGTTACAGTTAGTTTATCAGAAATGTAACAGGCTTTCATATTCAGATTAGAGGAGTCAGTAAAATCTCGAGCCATTTTGCTGTCTTGCTATTCCTGCACAACCTTAATAAACAATAGTTAGTAATTTACAACAGCTCAGAGAATAAATTGAATGAAGGATGGTGAATAAACTGTAAAGAATTGTCTCAAACACTAATATGCTTTTGGAGATAAATATCTGTCGCTGTAACAGATATCTACTAGCCCTGTCAGCAGGAATTTGGTATGGTAAATTCAAGTTGAATTAGACTAAATATCTTTACCTGCACAGGAACTAGGATATTCTGCATTCTGCAAAACATTGGAAGCCATATTTTATATTTAACAGAAGAAAACTTCATCCTCCTGAACTGGAACAGTTTATTTGAAATGTTTTCAGTTCAACTTTTTTTAGTCGCTTGGAGGTACATGTTTTCACTCATTTGCTGTGATTTGTTGAAATGGATTATAATTGTTATTTCATTCAATTAGTGGACAAACAAAAAAGTCCCTCATGTTTTAACGCTATAGGTTCTTTTCTGGCATTCAAGCAGTCTATCATTGCTGTGTCTTTCCAGCATAGTCTATACCGGTGACTGTCCTGGCACCTTGTCTTAATCCAGGGATGATTAGCATGAAAGCATCCATTTTATTTCAGCTCTGGGGATGGGACTGTGTATTCCTGAAGGTTTGATATTTTGGGAATGACCACTTCACTTCTTAGCAGTACTGATATCCATTGGGTAGCTGGATAACCTCAAGATCCGTGGTACTTGGCCCTGCACTGAAACTACTCATTGTGGAGGGTTCGAGCTGGTGTACCCTGGTTGGTGTCTCCATCTGGTCAGTTGACTGCATGGGAGCTACCATGAATTGGGATAATAATGTGATGCTTGAGCCATGCCAGGTAAAATACCCTGATTATGGCAGTCTTGTAGCAATGTCTGGAATTCCATGATAGTCTCTGTTTCTCGTGTGACCCTTCAGGCTCTCAAAGGTTTGGACATCATATCTTTCCAAATTTTTTGTTGCCAGTGGAATTGATTCCAATGTCAACTAAAACAGAAGCAATCATCTTGAGCCCTGATAACTATCAGCTGTGGTTTCTGTTTTTCCAGAAGAGCATTTGCTTTAGACCTTATGTTTCCTCATATATGTGTAGAAATCTTTCTCATGTCCAGCTGCTCAGAGTTCTTCAATCAGGATAAAGGTGTCCTCACGTCAGAGGTTCAATATGAGCTATATAAGCTGTAATCCTCGAGTGCTTTCAGGTACTAAGGTTACTTTCATGTGGGCAATCAAATGACTAATGACACTGAAAGAAATAAAACTGCGTAATGGTACAGTGGAAAGTATGAAATGGTGTGTGTGATGTTTTCCTGATTAAAGCCGCACGAGATATGTGACAGAGGCTTTGATGAAAAGTGACCTTTCTTGTGATGACCTCATTCCTGCAGAATATGTGATGGGTTGTCCAACCTTTTCTGATTGTGCTTCAAATTGCAAGATCTTTGGGTGCAATTTGCTCTCTATTTTGCAGTGTTTTTGAATATTACTGAAATATCTCCATGGGCAGCAGTATCCTGTCACGAAGTGCCCCTTTGTTTACACGTGCACAGTACATGACAGTGACCCATCTATATCAAGCTGGCTTCTAGAGTGAGCAAAACCTCTGACACTCCTGTTTAAATCAGTCAGCTAGGACTCCCTGACTGGGGCTATTAATCTGGCCCAATCAGGGAATTCATAATCTATGCGATCCACCTGGCTGACATCACCCCAACCACTACATCCCTCCCCCTCTAAGTCCTGCGACGTAGATCTGTTCTTTTCCCCGTAGGTTCTCCTGGGACATCTTTACACCAGGTCTGTTAACTTTGACTCTGCCTTGGATACTGGCGATGTGTACCAGACCACAGCCCGCCTCTTCCTCCCGGAGCATCTCGGCCAAAACTCCTCAACTTCAAGTTGTAATGGCATTGAGGCTGTGATATCTGCCATGTCCTTCTTGCTCCTTCATTGCTAGGCAGAGAGGGCTGAACCCACGGGTCTGACAGCTTCGCTAGATGTTCTGAGGGGCCGGGTATGTTTTGCTTCTCCCCTGTTTTGTGAGCTTGCTGCTTTCATTTGGTCCACGTGCTCGTTCAGAATCGTTTCACCTCCTCAAACTTTGTGCGTCATGGGACCTGACCTCACGTTGACCAAGCCTTTTACCCATGCAGGGCCATTCCTGTGGTTTTGACACCAAACTTTGTCCCATGAAGTAAACTGTCTCATGAGCTCAGAGGAGTCTTCTGTCTGGCATTGGCATTTCTGATGGTGTGGGTGTCTCCAGGTTAAATCTAATCTTCCCTGACGCGGTGGGAGGGAGAGTGAAACGTTGCTGGACACAAGACTCCACTAAGCGAGAGGGACAGTTTACTTCAGGGGATGAAGTTTCATGGAGGAACTACGGGAGTGCCCGTGCATGGGTAAGGGGCATGGTCGACGTGAGATCCAGTCCAGTGACTTTAAAGTTTGAATAGGTGCGACAGTCCTGAACAAGCATGTGGACCATATAAAAGCTGCAAGCTTGCAGTGTGGGAGCAAAACGTGCTGTGCTCCTCAACAGCCTTTCCTACTGTTCTGGAACCTGAGAGTTCTCCCTGTCCATCAGGCATTGAAGATATCACGGAATCTGAGATGGACAGGGCAGATGTTACCATCTCAACACCTTTGGTGCCTGAAGAAGAAAATGAATTTCTTCTGAGACACTCTGCGCCCAAGAGGTGAACTACTGTGTCTTTCACGTGCCACTATCAGAGTCAGAGTTGGAGGTACCTAACCTAGTGCTAAAATGCCCCAGGACAAGCTACAAAAAAAATAGAACCAGGACTTGGAGGAGAAGGGATGTAGTGATTGTAACGAGGTCAGTCAGTTGGACCTTTTATAGAATATGAGTCCCCTGATTGGATCAATTCAACAGCCCCAGTCAGGGAGCCCTGGCTGACAGATACGAACAGGAGTGACCTGGATCAGTGTCAAGGACTCCAGCTGTAAATAAAGAGTGACTTGGTTATGGGATACCACCCTCTCTGGAATTATTTCAGTCATAAGTGTGATATTTTGGACTGGCCATATTTTGAGTAAGTGTGGGAAGTGGAGTTCTTACTGCTCTCCTGAGTCAGTTATCATCAGCAATCATTCGCTGATGACTATCCACCTAGGAAATTCTGTGTCACTAGTCGTGGGTTTTGCTATTTCCCACAGAACTCAGAGAATTGCAGATGCTGGAAATCGGAAACAAAAATAGAAATTGCAGAACTGTTCTGAAGAAGGGTCACTGGACCCAAAATGTTAATGCTGTTCCTTCCACAGATACTGCCAGACCTGCCAAGTTTTTCCAGTAATTTCTGTTTTACTTTGAGGAAGGGTCACCGGACCTGAAACATTAACTCTGCTTTCTCTACGTAGATGCTGCCAGACCTGCTGAGCTTTTCTAGCAGCTTGAGTTTTTGTTTCTGTTTCTGTTTCTGTTTTTCTTTTCAGCTGTGTAGCCTCTCATGTGGCTGATGAGCTGTATCTCATACCCCATATTTGCCAGGTGTATCTAAGAGTTGGACTTGGTCCTTCGTTTTGGATCGCCATTGAACCTCGGAGCTAATATTTCATCCCTGGCCAGAACATGAGCAGGGTCATTTGAGTGTTGCTGTTATAGGGAACTTGATGTGTGAAAATTGGATGCCGCATTTTACAATGTGACTAGATTTATTGAAAAGAGATAACAAAGGGTGGAGCTGAAGGAACAGGAAAGCTGACGTTTCGGATCGGGACCCTCCTTCAGAAAAAAGCTTATTAAAATTTATTAAAAATCGTTTTTCCAGTGGTTGTGAAATGTTTCCGTGGGGTTTAGGGATGGGTTGGAAGAGGCGCTAGCTCAATGCAAATTCCAAACCTTCAAGACTCCTTGTCTAGAAGGGATGAATCTGTTAAGTGACAGGAGTCGCTAGCCAATGGAGATTGTCGCTAGGAGAAGAATACCCAATCGGCGTTGGGCTGGTGGGTGAGTGACAGGCTGGAATGCCCATCTGAACCGGAACATTCGAGGAAAGGGCCAATCAGAGAGCGCCAGTGGGCGGGACATTTGTGTTATTCTATGTACGCAGGAGCCGCCATCTTGTGAGGACCCGTTGGGTGGGCGGGACGGGGTTTTAATTTTAATTAAAACTTTTTCGGCATTCATTACACTGACTTTTTCTTCTCGATTGAGAGAACAAAAAAAAATGGTAAAAATATTTATTGGGAATCTGCCGCGCATTGCAACGAAAGAAGAGATTAAGGAGTTATTCGAGAAGTATGGCAAACTCACCGAGTGCGACATCATCAAGGTGAGGGGGAGTTAACCGGATAAAGTAACTCATCTGAAAAACGCCGTTTGAAGCCTACGTCTTCCTTTTTTAAAATATAAACGAACACTTTTTATTTGAAGTGCGGGGAAGAAATGAGGTGATGGACCAATGTAAATGCAAGGGTGTTACACTGAACTCCTTCCCCAGTCCCACTGAATGGGCGCCCCTAGACCTTGAGTCAACCCATGGCACACCTGCACCATTCTGGGAAGCCTATAGTGGAGGGGAGGAAGTGAGAGCGAGAAGGACCCATTTCTTTGAAGGTTCCCATTCTTTGTGGAGGGTTGTTCACCAATATTACAGTCCGAGTGTCATTATTTCCTCCCAATCTGCCTCCAACATTGGGCAGGAGACAATTGGATGAATGACTTCCATGACCAGTGATGCAAAGTCTATTGCTGTTGTGGCACTGAAGAATGCAATAGATTCTCGGCATTGGTTCCATGTTTGAGCTAGGTCACTTGCTTTCAGGACCTACTTTAGAGACTTGAGCGTGAGAATCTAGACTGGTTCTCCAGTGCCATTACTGACAGTGTGCTGTGCCCATCTTTCAGAAGAGCGGGTCGACCAAGATCTGGCTTGTGTTCTCTGGACATGACCATTATTTCAAAGCTGATCAGTGAACGTTATCCCCTGGTGATCTGAACAATATCTAGTCCTCCGTTAGGACATGGAAAACATTATTTGGCCTTTACCCCATTGCTGTTTGTAGGAGCTCACTATATTGCAGAATTTGTCATGTTTTACTGTTACAATGACGATACTTCAGAACTACTTAATTGGCTAGAAATTGCTTTGAGTTTACAATGTTTATGAAGATTTTGACAAGGAAGTGAATGTATAATAGCCAAGTTAGCAAATATCACCAAAATAGGTGGGAAGACAAGTGTTGAGGATGATGCTGTAGTGGGATACAGACAGGTCAACAAGGTGTGGAGCTGGATGAACACAGCAGGCCAAGCAGCATCATAGGAGCAGGAAAGCTTGACGTTTCGGGCCTAGACCCTTCATCAGAAATACTTTTCTGATGAAGGGTCTAGGGCTGAAACGTCATGCTTTCCTGCTCCTATGATGCTGCTTGGCCTGCTGTGTTCATCCAGCTCCACACCTTGTTATCTACAGACAGGTTAAGTGAATTTTCAATAAACTTGACAGAATATAATGTGGGAAAACATAAGGTTATGCACTTTAGCATGAAGAATAGAGGAACTGTATATTTAAATGAATAAAGGCTGGAAACCTATGGCACAGACGAATTTCAGAGTCCTCATGTAAATCACAAAAAGCTAACGTACGAGTTCAGGTAATTGGAAAGGCAAATGGACTGTGTTTTTCATCTCAAAGGGATTAGAGTATAAAAAAGAAGTTTTGCTAACCTATAGAAGGCACTTGTTAGATGACAGCTGGAATACTATGAACAGTTTTGGGCTCCTTGTCAAAGATATATTAGAAGATGGTCTTGAAATTGAGATTATAACCATTAGGTAAACTATAAAGATCAGATGTGTTGAGAAACTCAAAGGTGTTCTCCTTGAGAGAGAGAGAGAGACTGGGATGTATTGAAGGTTTTAATGAGCATCTGAAACCTCCATAAGATCAAAAATGTAGGAGTCGAAGGAGACTATCCAGCCCATCAAGTCTTCTCTGCCATTCACTGAGATTATGGATGATCTGACATTTTTAAAACTCCACTTTCCTGCCTTTCCCGCATAACCCTTGATTCTTTTGCTGATTAAAAATCTATCCATCTCAGCTTTGATTGTACTTAATGACTTAGCCTTGACAGACTTCTGTGGTAAAGAATTCCACATGTGCACTACCTTCTGAGAGAAGAATTTTTTCCTCATTTGTGCCTTAACTAGGTAGCTCCTTACTCTGAGATTATGCCTTCTGGTTTTAGACTCACCAACATCGAGAAAAATGCCTCTGCATCTACCGTCTGAAGGCCACTAAGAATCTTGAATGTTTCAATGAGTTTGCCTCTTGTTCTTCTTAATTCCAATGAGTACAAGCCCAACTACTCAACCTCTCCTTGTAAAATCCCTAATATCTGGACTGCCGTCAACCAGGATGCCTTTCCTTAGATAAGGGAACCAAATTGTTCCCAGTCTTTGAGTAGTGATCTAACAGGTGTTTTATACAATCTTAGCATACAAGGCTCTAGTTAGGTCACACCTGGAATATTGTGAACAAATGGCTGTGAAAGTGTTTTGGCAATAGTACTGAAGATCTGTGCTCCATAACTACTCATGCCTCTAGCCAGACTGTTCCAGCACAGCTACAGCATTAACATCAACTCAGTAATTTGGGAATTGCCCAAGTATGCTAGTCCTCAAGAAGCCACGCAAATTTAAACCAACCATTTATTGTGGTGTCAGTCTTTTCTCAACCATCAGCATAGTGAATCTGCTCACTGACATAGAATTTGGATTCTGCCATGGCTGCTGAGCATCTAAATGCATTACGTTGTTTGTCCACATAATGGATAAAGGAGCTGAATTCCAGAGGGGCAGTGAGAGAATCAAGGTAATGTTTGACTCAGAATGGAATAAAAGGGTGCCAGCAAAGCTGGAGTCACTGAGAATCATGGGGAAATCCTCCACTGGTTGGCATCATGCCTATCAAAGAGGAAGATGGTTTTGGTTAGAGATAGCAAGGACTGCAGATGCTGGAGTCAGAGTCAACACAGTGTGGAGCTGGAGGAAGACAGCAAGACAGGCAGCATCAGAGTAACAGGAAAGTCGACGTTTCGGTTCGGGACCCTTCTTCAGGACTGGGTAGGGGTGAAAGGGAGCTGGGAAATAAATAGAAGGAGGAGGGGTGGGGCTGAAGGAAGTAGGGTGGGTGGTGATAGGTAGGTGCAGGTAGAGGGTAGTGGGGATTGGTCAGTGGGACCAATCTATTTTTTTTTTAGATAGATGGGGAAGAAATTGGACAGGTTGTGTCAGGTCAAGGAACCAGGGTTGAGAGAGAGGGTTGGATGTGGGATGAGGCCAGGGATGGGGAGATTTTAAAACTGGTGAATTCTGTGTTCAGGCCGTCAAGCTGTAGGCTCCCAAGGTGGAATATGAGTGTTGTTCTTCCAGTTTGCAAGTGGTGTCATTGTGACACCGGAGGAGGCCCAGGATGGACCTGTCATCAAGGGATTTGGCGGTGGGGGGAGATGCTGGGGAGAGTTAAAAAGGTTCACAACCAGAAGGTGTTGATTATTGCATACAGAGCGTAGATGCTCCACGAATTGGTTCCTGAGTCTGCACTTGGTCTCACCGATGTAAAGGAGGCCTCATTGAGAGCAACGGATAGAGTAAACCAGGTGGGAGAATGTACAGGTGAACCCCTGTCTGACGTGAAATGTTTGTTTTGGGTCTTGGATGGAGGTATAGGAGCAGGTGTAGCACCACCTGTGGTTGCAGGGAAAGGTGCCGGGTGTGGTAGGTTTATTGGGGAGTGTGGAGCGGACAAGGGAGTCGCGGAGTGACTACGAAAGGCAGATAGGGGTAGGGAGGGAAATATCTCTTTGGTGCGGTTGGATTGAACGTGGCAGAAGTGGTTTTGGTTGTTGGAGATCGATCATCTTTGTCATAGGACGTCTGGGGGAAACATCCTTAGCCAAACCATCTTCAGGTTCTTCATGATGACCTTCCCACCTTGTATCACTGGAACTGGGGAATCGGAGTTACCTCTAAAAACACTTTTTGTGGACCTCTGAGGTCTGTGTGTGGCAACGACATCTGGAACTGGGAGTCAATTCTGCGATCTGCATCAGCACACCAGTTGCCATGTGTGGAACAGCACTGAATGTGCATAATCACCATGGCCTGAAGAGGTTCAAGATGACAGCTCACAGCTTCCTTCTCAAGGGCAGTAAGGCAGCAGCAGTAATGGCTGACCTTGTTAATGACACCCACACTGTATGAATAATTTTTAAAAATCTTGCCTTAAATAAGGAGACTTGGACATTGCTCCAGTTGTGGCCTCTCTGACGTTCTATACAATTGTAGAGAAACATCCCTACTTTTATATTCCATTCTCCCTTCAATAAATGACAATGTTCTGTTCGCCTTCCTAATCACTTTTTGCACCTATCAGCTATACCAACTTTGTGATTCATTTCACAGATCATCCAGTTCCCTTTGTACCTCAGCATTCTGCAGTTTCTGCACTTAAATAATATGCTGCTTTTCTATTCCTGCGTTAGTGTACAAGTTCATATTTTGCTATATTTACATTATCTGTGGATTTTCTGTCTACTCACTTAAACTTTTGCTGACTCCTTATGTTCTCTTCACAACTTACATTCATATCAGTCAGTGTATGATCAGCTAGTTTTACAGTCATATGCTTGGTTCCTTTATCCTAATTAATGAAATAACTAGTGCACAGTTGAGACCTCAGGACCAATCTCTTCGTCACTCCACTCATCATATCTTGCAGTGTGAAAATGGTCCATATATCTCTGCTTTCTGCTTCCTGTTGACTAACCAAACTTCTGACTACATTGTTGTGTTGCCAAAATACCGTAAGCTTTTTTTTTAATGCAGTAATCCTGTGATATGGCATTTTGTCAGATGCCTTTTGGAGTACGTGCAGCGTGTCCACAGGTTCTGCTTTTCCGCATTCCTAGTTAGTTTCTCAAAAAGCATCTGATAAATTAGTCAAATATGATTTGCCTTTCACAAAATCACATGAAGGGTCTAGGCCCGAAACGTCAAGCTTTCCTGCTCCTATGATGCTGCTTGACCTGCTGTGTTCATCCAGCCCCATGCTTGTTATCTCGGATTCTCCAGCATCTGCAGTACCTTTTATCTCTGATACAATTTTAGCCTGTACTTTCCTGCTTTCTGCTCCATCCTTTGAATAAAGGAGTCACTGGCTTTTTTCCAGTCTGATGTGCCCTAGCCAGGATCGAGAGAACGTTGGAAAATTAGAACAATTGCATATCATTTTTCAGTAGCAGCAGCTGTTAACACCCTAGGATGAAGTCCATTGCGACCTCCTTAGTCCTAATAAATTTCTCAGGACTTTTTTTCCAGATGAACCTAATTGTTTTAAGTTCTGCCCTGTGTTCACCTCCAGATCCACAATTATTTGTGCCCTTTCCAAAAAGGATAGATGTAAACTATCTGTTTGTATGTTCTGCTATTTCCATATTTCCCATTATTCCCAAGACTGGGCATCCATGAGACGCTGTGGGCCATCAACAGCATCAGAATTGTACTCCAACACAATCTGTAACCTCATGGCCCGGCATATCCCCCACTCAACCATTACCATCAAGCCATGGTTCAATGGAGAGTGCAGGAGGGCATGCCAGGAGCAGCACCAGGCATACCTGAAGATGAGGTATCAACCTGGTGAAGCCACCAAACAGGACTACTTGCATGCCAAACAGCGAAAACGGCAAGTGATAGACAGAGCTAAGTGATCCCACAACCAACAGATCAGATCTAAGCTCTGCAGTCCTCTCGCATCCAGTGGTGAATGGTGGTGGACAATTAAACAACTTACTGGAGGAGAAAGCTCCACAAATATCCCCATCCTCAATGATGGAAGAGCCCAGCACATCTGTGTAAAAGATAGGGCTGAAGCATTCGCAGCAATCTTCAGCCAGAAATGCCGAGTGCATGATCCATCTCGGCCTCCTCCAGTGGTCCCCACCATTACAGGTTCCAGTCTTCAGCCAATTCGAGTCGCTCCTCTTGATATCAAGAAACGGTTGGAGACACTGGGTACTGCAAAGGCTACGGACCCTGACAACATTCTGGCAATAGCACTGAAGACTTGTGCTCCAGAACTTGCCGCTCCCCTAGCCAAGCTGTTCCAGTATAGTTACAATACTGGTATCTACCCGACAATGTGGGAAATTGCCCAAGTATGTCCTGTACACAAAAAGCAGGACAAATCCAACCCGGTCAATCACCCCTCCATCAGTCTCTTCTCGATCATCAGTAAAGTGATGGAAGGTGTCATCAACAGTGCTATCAAGCAGCACCTGCTCAGAAATAACCTGCTCAGTGACACTCAGTTTGGGTTCCACCAGGGCCACTCAGATCCCGATCTCATTACATCCTTGGTTCAAACATGGACAAAAGAGCTGAATTCCAGAGGTGAGGTGAGAGTGACAGCCCTTGATATCAAGGCTGCATTCGACCAAGTGTGGCATCAAGGAGCCCAAGCAAAACTGGAATCAATGGGTATCAGGGGACAAACTCTCCGGTGGTTGGAATCATACCTGACACATAGGAAGATTTTATCGTGATTGTGGGAGGTCAATCATCTCAGCTCCAGGACATTTCTGCAGGAGTTCCTTGGGGTAGTGTCCTAGGCCCAACCATCTTCAACTGCTTCATCAATGACCTTCCCTCCATCATCAGGTCAGAAGTGGGGACGTTCACTGATGATTGCACAATGTTCAGCACCATTTGTGACTCCTCAGATACTGAAGCAGTCCATGTTCACATGCAACAAGATCTGGACGATATCCAGGCTTCGGCTGACAAGTAGCAAGTGACATTCGCGCCACACGAATGGCAGGCTATGACCATCACCAATAAGAGACAATCCAACCACTGCCCATTGACATTCAATGGTGTTACCATCACTGAATCCCCTACTATCAACATCCTGGGGGTTACCATTGACCAGAAACACAACTGGATTCACCACATAAACACAGTTGTTACAAGAGCAGGCCAGAAGCTAGGAATACTGCGGCGAGTAATTCACCTCCTGACTCCTCAAAGGCTGTCCACCATCTACAAGGCACAGATCAGGAGTGTGATGGAATACTCCCCACTTGCCTGAATGAGTGCAGCCCCAACAACACTCAAGAAGCTCAACGCCATCCAGGACAAAGCAGCCCGCTTGATTGGCACTACATCCACAAACATTCACTCCCTCCACCACCGACGCTTAGTAGCGGCAGTGTGTACCATATACAAAATGCACTGCAGAAATTCACCAAAGATCCTCAGACAGCGCCATCCAAACCCACGACCACTTCCACCTAGAAGGACAAGGGCAGCAGATATATGGGAACGCCGTTCCTTCACTGTCGCTGGGTCAAAGTCCTGGAATTCCCTCCCTAATAGAATTGTGGGACAACCCACAGCAGGAGGAATGCAGCGGTTCAAGAAGGTAGCTCACCACCACCTTCTCAAGGGCAACTAGGGATGGGCAAGAAATGCTGGCCAGCCAGCGACGCCCACATCCCACAAAATGAATGGAAAAATTTAATTTCTTAGACTCACTTTCTGGAGGATTTGTGCTCACTTTAGTTACTGTTTTCAAGTGCCTGTTGAAATTCTTCCCATTTTTGCTACATTTCTCTCTCACTCTTAATTTCTTCCACCTAATTAATATTTTAGCCTGTCTTTATTGTTCTTGATATTCTGCTTGGTCTTCTGATTTGCCACTCAACTACGTAAATTGATATGCATTCCCTTTCAATTTGGTACTACCTTCAACTTTAGTTAGCCATGGATGGTAGGTCCTTTCCTTTGGGCAGAGGTCTTTCTTTCTAATTGGAGTGTACCTCTTCTGAGCATTCTGAAATATCTTCTTAAACAAGGAGTTATGTCTTAATTTGTTGGAAGAGTGGAATTAGAGCTCTCAGTTTTTAGAGATATAGTTAAAAAGCAAAGTGTAAGGAGGACTCTGTTAGATGCCCTGGTTCAAAAGATCATGGGAAGTGCTAATCATGCTGCTGTTCTCATACAGGGTAACACAGGACTGGGTGGCAGGGAAACATTAAAATGTCACCACTTTTTTTTGCTTGATAGAATTATGGCTTTGTGCACATGGAGGATAAAGAGGCAGCAGATGAGGCGATAAAGAACCTTCATCACCACAAATTGCACGGGCTTCCCATCAACGTTGAAGCCAGCAAGAGCAAGGTGAAGACCTCAACCAAGCTGCACGTCAGTAACATTGGAGCCGAGTGCACGAACCAAGAGCTGCGGGCTAGGTTCGAAGAGTATGGGCCTGTCATCGAGTGTGACATTGTCAAGGACTATGCCTTTGTGCACATGGAGCGGGAGGAAGATGCCATGGAAGCCATCCGAGGCTTTGATGGCACTGAGTTTAAAGGTGAAATTGCTGGAGGGTAGTGGGCGGGGACATGGTATCAGCTTGGGCACCGGCCACACCAAGCAAGGATACCACGGCAGTACTGACTGCTGCTGTTTAGAATCCCATAGTATTCCCTGTTGTGGATGGCAAGTGGAACAACAGAGGCAGTAATTGACATCTTTTCGAAACAATGTCAGTTACTCTGTCCCTCCCCAAATAACTGTATGGTAAAATACTAGAAGCTTCAAAAATTACCTGATCTTTGCAAGTCCTGGTTCTGTTCTGTCCTCTGTGTCCACACTTACTGATTTGTAGATGTTGTATCCTGTTGTTTTTATTCGGTTTCTGGTGAAGAATAGTGAGGTTCTGACCATTGCATCATAAAAATCCTCATTCACATTCCAAGTATTTACGGATTGGACAAACTGTTTGACAATACACCTGACCTGGTGGGGAGAGGGATTTAAATCTACGTAAGCTGCTGACCGCTATTGAATGACCTCCCTTTTCCCTCCCCCAACATTTGGGAATGGCACCTGTTGATGTTCATTGAAAACAGAGTTGATACTTCCCACAGTTGTATTGATCGCCTATAAGGGACTGACAGATGAGGGAAGACTTACCTGTTTGAATGCTGCTGGTAGGTCTAGCATTCCCGAGGTGTGATTGGTTCAGCAGAACTTGAGGGTCTGATAATTTCCCTAAATGAGTAGTATTGGGATCATTCACTGTACTTTCTTTCATGTCTGTTAGTTTTTTAGTTCTGTTCTCACAGTGGTCGGGTGGTATTCATCTCATGTTTATTAGCTGCATTTCGGGCTTTGTTTGAAAACCGTGTGGTGATCCTGAGTGCAGGGTCACTTTAGCAATGTCTGACTGCATGTAAAGTGCTGCTGTCGAACTAACACGAGCTGGGCAGAAATCACCTGGCTGAGACAATGATATTGAAAATGATCAGCATCCGTGTTACTGTAAAAAGGATCTTGTCTGAAGGGCTTTGGTTGATTCCTTGTCTGTCTAGTAGAAGTTGCGTCGTCTTTGCTTGCTGGAGGGGTGGTGGAAACTGACAACTGTAGAGTAGATGTTGTAGTGAGAGGAGGACTGGTTTCAGCTCTGTTTCCCAGCTCAAAAAGCCCATTATCTCGACTTGGAGGTAAAACCAGCCATACAGGAGAAACATTGTACTCCAGTTGAAGTTGTTGCAATCAGGAGAAAACTCATAATAATGGAATTATCAACTTTAGCACTCAATGTTCGCAAGTTCTAGCAAATGATCAAAAAACTTGCATAAACTATAGCCCGGTTGCATCAGCTAGACATGTGAAAAACCCATTCACTGGTAGATAAGTTACAATAATTGAGCTGGAGAGACACTACATTTTAAATGGAAGATCAGCAATTTCACTATCGACTGCTGAGATTACTGTGCATCACTGGGATTGAAATTAAGTGCTGAGATTGCATTGATGCTGCTGCCCATAGTGGTTTGTAGGCAGACAGCTGCACTCCTGTTCATTTGCTGTCTATCTGTCTGGGATGGCACTCCCAAAACCTGCCACCACAAGAGCTGAACTAGGACTGTTTTTCAGCAGTGGGCTACTGGAGTTTGCAAGTGTGTTCTATTTGATGGTGTGCATTAAAGGGGTAATTCAGCAATGCTGCATTCCCAGTAATGCCACACACAAGGAGAGCGCACAGACTCGAGTTGGAACTCTGGAAATTTGTCACTAATCCTTGGGCCAAACCCAATGGAATGCACCATCATGGCTTTACTCCAAGTGCCTCTGTTTCAGAGCAGCGTCTGAATCTGTAAAGCTGCCAGGCTCCTGATGAAGCAGGTTAGAACTTGGTCTTTTCCCAATTGGTCCAATTTGAAAATAACACAATGCTGCTGCTTGCACAGATCAGAAGGTTTATTGAGAGAATGGCTAGTTGTAATGTCAAGTCGATCTCTTGTGTTCTCCTTCCTATCTTTCATGTTCTTAGTGGTGTCATTGATGTTAATTCATGTCCATCTGCAACCAGGAGCTGATCACCAGGTGGTCCTCAAAGCAAAAATAACTCCTTTTTGTGCTTGAGTTTGTTCTGTGTGAAATTCCTGCACCTGGGAGCATTCTCAGCACTAGTTGCCTCATTAAATAAAAACCAGAAGAACTGTGGATGCTGTAAATCAGGAACAAAACCAACAGTTCTGAGGAAGGGTCACCGGACCCGAAACGTTAGCTCTGTTTTCTCCCCCACAGATGCTGCCAGACCTGCTGAGCTTTTCCAGCAACTTTGTTCTTGTTGCCTCACTGTTGGATAAAACATGAATGAAACCATCAATATATATTTGTACCAACAGCTTGAAGTTTCTTTAAATGAATGTGGTCACAGAGGTTGAAGTTTCTGAAGCCAGACGTTTGGAAGTTAGATCAACTCTGATTTGATGTATTGATAATAATAAAGAGTAGAAAAACCTTATTCCTCTTTAATGCTGGTGTAATGCACCTTGGTCATCGTCCAAACTGATGGCGTTGTGAGATAAGTCTGTCACTCTTGTGTTGAGCTCAAGGTGCTGTTTGCAGAAGAAACTAGTACCTGTTGCCTTTCAAAGTGGACATGGTGTAGAATTCTTGTGCGCTTGCTTTGAAGCTTCACCGTAACCTGGTGTTCCCTGCAGCTGCATTTTTGCCAGCACGTGTTCCATCCTCCATCAGTATGCTTTGGAGATGGGTGTGTGTTTGGAGACGCTTTTCATGCCTGGCCAAATTCATGCTGCTCTGTGTTGTGCATGGAAGTATCTTGTGGGGTTCCTTCCCACTATTCTGACATTCTTCGGAAGGATACCGTTCAGCAGCACAGTCTGACCTGTCTGCTGCCTCCTTAGAGGAAACCTCATCATTTTTCTCCTTTTGTAAATTTGCTCCTTGCATTTACTTTGGGGAACATTGATACTCTACATGGACCTCGTTGAGTTGATAAGTGGTAAGAAGGTGAGCTAACTGAATATCACATCCTGTGACATATGTTTTGGTTTCCTCACAGTCTGGCTCAACACCTACCTGGTTTTTCTTCATTCTCCACACATAGTTGAGACAAATATGCAAAAAGGCATTAGTCTTAATGAGCAGTAACCGGGGAAGTGTGCATCTCTATTGAGGAATGCTTTTTCGTTTATAAGAATCAACAAAAAGGTTAACATCTTTGCTTTAAAATGGCGTTTTCTGCCTGATGGTTACCTTGAGCTTGAGTCCCCCTCTGTGTCAGACCAGTACACAATGTCACCCAGCCACAGTTCTCAGCTGATGGAGGGAAGGGAAACAAAACTTTGGGTAGCATCTCTGGTACTGTGGTATTCAATCAACTGGATGCTATCTTTCCTCGACAAGGTTTTAGGGTCTGTCAGACTTGTAGCACTTAGGAAATCACAGCTGTATTCCTGTGAGGAATTTTCACCCCTTTAGGGAGTAGGGGAATACCTTAAATGAGAAACTACCCCTCTCTTTCTTTTTAAATGTGCAGTGTACAAAGCTAGTTTACAGTTTGTCCCCAGTACCAGCTATGGGTGTGTGCAAACTCTGTTCAGCCTCATCCACAAAAACATTTATAGAATTGATGTCTGTCTTTCCCCACCAAACCCCTGATTCCCACTCCCTCCCAACTAAACGATGGTTATTCGACTCCCCTATGACTCTACTTGCATCCTTTGGTAGCAGTTTTAACCGGAACTCCCATCCCAACCCTCGCCACTTCTGCTCTGGGTTTAAACTGAACCACAGCAAGAGACCGCATTTTTTTTTTCCAAAGAAAAGTGTCATTGAGCAAACTCTCTTGCGTCTTGTTTTCAAAGGCAAACGGATCCATGTCCAGCTGTCGAGGAGCCGGCTTCGGACACAACCTGGGATGGGCGAGAAAAATGGCTGTTACCGGTGCGGTAAAGAGGGCCACTGGTCTAAAGAATGCCCCAAAGATCGCGGCGGTTTTGATGGCGGATTCTCTTGCAACTACCCCCAACCTTACCCAACACGGCCCATGTCAGCATACGGAGAGCGTCCTATGTACGATGAGCGGTACGGGATGGCTCACCACTACGAGAGCTACCCGGCACAGCCATATGCGGCGACGGGAGACCCCTACTTTGATCGGCGGCCAACTCAGCTTGCACCTATAGGCACTGCGATGACCAATTGTGTCCCTGGCGGTTTAGATCCCTATGGGAGGCACCCAGTGCCGTCCTCACCCCTTCCCTATTACGGCCGGGATAGGAGCCCTCTGCGACGGATGCCCATGGCCACCTCGAGCACCGGATATGGGTTTGATTACACACAAGTCAATGCGGCACCAATGTCCACTAGATCTCCATATGACATACCGAGCACAATGGGAAATGCCTACATGGACCGTTCACGATACTCTATGTTTTGATCCAAAGGTGAGGCACTATCCTCTTTCCAACTGCAGGTGTGTGTCTGACATTGCAGGCGCTACTTCAGGCGGCTATTGCACAAGGAGCTTCAAGGCTCCTCTTCCTCTGCCCCCTTCCTCCCGGGATGGTTCAGGGTTGGCTGGGATTCCCAGTGTTATTTAGTAGGCTTCTGATGCGCTTCCATTAAGATTGATGTGTGGATTGGGACCAATTACACATTTTAATGGAAGGAAACCCGTGGAACCAGAGCTCCTCCATATGGAGGTGATGACCGCAGGTGATCGGGTGCACGTTGACCTGAACAGCAGACTGCACTGTGATTGAAGTTGATAAGTGCTTAGTGTATAACCAAAGTGCTAACAGAACCTCGTGCTCTTTATCTTTATATCGAACAGTTGTTTTTCTTTCTCTGCTGCCGAGGATCTCAGTTCTTTGTGCATTAGCCACTGAATGTCTCTGAGTCTGTTATCGACAGGGCTCGTGTAGGACAGGGTGAAATGGCTGCGTATTTCAGGGTGGTCGATTTCAGGCTACAAACTCGAGGTGAGATGTGTGCCTCTTTTTTAACATATATATTTAAAGAAATCAAAATTGACATCCGTGTGTGCTTTTTTGTTTCTTACAGGAATGATTAAGTATCCCCTGATGAGAGTCGGGTACCCCCAGTATACGTGCGAATCTTCGGGTTGTGCGGGACGCGTACATCAGCGGGATATAGCGCAAAGGACGTTTGGTGCGATACCCCACCCCTAATTTTTTTTTTAGAAGTAGTTACAGAAGGAAAGTAAAACTCAGTTCTAGACACAGGCTCACTGTATTCGCAGTGAGCAATGGCCAAACCCCGCCCCCCTCCTGCTTTCTCTGCAAACCGGGCTTGTTCGGCGTGTTCTATTTTTAAGTCGTAACGATTCTTTGTGCTGGTCAGGAGTACATTGCGCCTCTGTCAGCAGTAGAAAACTTACTCTCTCCTTTTTTTTTAAGTTCATGCATTTTCTTGTATTGAAAACTAATACAATAAATACCAGGTGTTTTACACTCAGTTCCTGACTCTGAGTTGCTGCTTTGCGTTTGGTCCCTTTCTTCTTAAAATAGTGTGAGACTTGGGGTGCTGTTTTTCTGCCTAACAAGAGGTAGCTTGAGCCCGTTTTATCAAGGCTAGCCGCTTGCCCAGTTTAGCACTTTGCTCAGGCAGACCCTGATGCTTGTTCTGTGATAAATTAGTTTTTGCCTGCCACTCACTCATTTCTCTTGGTTTTGTCTACTGCCCTTTGTGACTACACATGGTTAGTGGTCACTTGATTGTGAACCTTGATTGGGATGTTTGGGGTTTAAAAACCTAGCGCTGTATCAAGATTGTGAATTGAACTGCAATGAGATACTAGTCTTGAATGTGGCTTATGATACTTGGGTTATGGATCCTTGCTGGATATCTCCCAGATATTTCGACTAAATGATGTTCAAGGACGCGTCTGGCATGGTGTGGGCAGCAGTAAAGATTAAATCATTGCATTTTACTGAGTTAACAGGGCAATGTGGAGGAAACTTTATCTCTTGTCTGACCTGAAAGTGCTTGATACTGCTGTCATTGTGTAAAAATGAGTATCCGAGATCCTGTGCACTGCCATCACCACATTCCCAGGCTGATCTACCTCATTTGGAGGAATTGCTGTAGCCTGTCTAAATACTACACCTTTGACTGCTATCGGACAAGTTTAGATGCGTGTTTATTTCCTCCCCGACTTGCTGATCACACTTGCCAAGTCCGCAATTAAGCAGTGAAGAGTTACCGAAACAGGGCTTTCATGTGTGGTATTTGTACAGCGTATAAACCAATGGATAATTGATAGATACCTTTGCATAGCCTGCTCCACTAGTAGAATTGTCCCTCTGTCTGGCATTCCCTGTACAGTCACCTACACATAGTCAAAGCATGCTGAAAATGGGATATTGGGGAGAAATGTTGCATAAATCAACACACTAATCTACGGGTAATGTGTTCTAGCTGCTTACTGGCAGAGTAGGATTGAATGAAGTGTTTCTAGCACAACATGAGATGGACATGTTTAGTTTGAAGTTGTTGGACATCCTTTTGTCTGCTGTGTGTGACAGTGATGGCGTGCTTTTTGCAATGGGCCTAAATGCAACTCCAGACTACAGCAAAGCGTTTGACTCTTAGCGGCCCTCAGAGATGGCCTAATCATCTCAAGGGACGATTAGGAATGGGAAACAAATACCTTGTCAGTGACACTGGCAGTCCATGAAAGAGATAAAGAGAAATATAGTGAATGCATTTAATAACAATTTTAAGTTGAAATTCAACTACTAACATTTGTTCTTTGTCTTGTCTTTAATGCTACAAGTAGACTGTGTATGTTCATGATATTTGAGCAGTCAGCAGATTTCTTCTTGGATTTCCTGAATGTAGATAGACACTTTGTCCTGCCATCAGTAGGATGTTTTGACGAACATATTTCTAGATGGGGAAAGAGTTGGAAGTTTTGATGAGAACAGTTTGGTTTTACTGTGATTCTTTGTGTTGTATTTCAGAGTGTAGAGGACAGAAGGAGCTCGCAGTGACTTACTGAGTTATAACGTCAGTTCGCCATCCCAAAGACTTCAACAACTCAGTAAAGTAATTTGAACTGTATTGACTATCATGAGGTAACTATCATTAGGTAAATGGTTGGTCACAGCAAGATGTTGGTTGAGGGAGGCCTGTTTAGCCAGGACAGCTGAGGTTTGAATAAAGCTTACCAGGCTGAATTTCGACCCTCCCAACTCGTCCCAAACAAAAGCCTCTCCTCTGGCCAAAGCTCCTCCCTTCCTCCCATCCTTTGAAGGGGTCTCCTGGCCAGGCACGTTCAAAATACCAAACTTAATTCTGCATTCAGGCTACATTTATTTGCCATGGTAAGTGGGACTCTCACGCTAAAGCGGCAAGTATTGTGCATCATCAATTTAAGGAGGCAATGGCCGAGTGGTATTATCACTAGACTGTTAATCCACAGACCCAGGTAATATTATGGGGATCTGGCAGACAGTGGAATTTGAATTTTAAAAAAATCTGGAGTTAAGAGTCTAACGATGGCCATGAAAATCATTGTCACAAAAACCCATCTGGTTTTCTAATGTCCTTTAAGGAAGGAAGCTGTCATCCTTACCTGGTCTGGCCTCTATGTGGCTCCAGACCCACAGCAAAATGGTTAACTCTTAACCGCCCTCTGGGCATTTGGGGATGGCATTAAATGCTTTCCTAGCCAGTGATGCCCACATCCTGTGATTGAATAAAAAGAACCAGTTGCCCTTTGAGAAGGTGGTGCTGAGATGCACCTTGAGCTGTTGCAGCTGTTGGTCTTGAGAAGGGCAACTATAGTGCTGTTGAGAAAGGGAGTTGCTGTAATTTGACTCAGAAATAATAAAGGAACAGCAATATAGTTCAAAGTGGGATGGTGTTTGGCTTTGTGGGAAATTTGCAGCTAATTATGATCCCTTGGACTTTGTTGCTGTTGGCCTCTAGGTGGTGGATGTTTCTGGTTTGGAAGGTGGTGTTGAAAGAGCCTGGGTGAGTTGTTGCACTATCTCTTGTTGTGATATACATTGTTGCCTGTCTCCATTGATAGTGGATGGAGTGAATGTTAGATGAGGTGCCAGACAAGCTCGCTGCTTTTTCCTGAATGGTATTGAGTTTCACGAGCATTGTTGGAGCACTGCTCATCCAAGAAATAAAGTGTATTGCATAACATTAATGGCTCATAGGTGGTGAACAGGCTTTGAAGGCTCAGGAGGGCATTACTCGCTGCAAAATTCCCAGCACGTCACCTGCACTTGTAGGTGTGATTCTTACATGACTGTTTCTGTTTAGTTTCTGGTCAAGGATGTTGATAATGGGGGATTCAGAAATGCTAATGCCATCATTTGTCGGGAGCAATGGTTGGATTGTCCCTTGCTGGAAATGGTCATTGCTCTGCACTCGTGTAGCACACACACGTTATTTGCCGTTTATCATCCTAAGTCTGGATGTTGTCAGGGCCTAGCTGTGTTTGGATACACACTGCTTGAGTATCATGAATGGTGGTGAATATTGTGCAACCATCAGTGAACGTCAGTGCCTTAGACCTTATCATGGAGTGACAGTCATTGACAAAGCAGCTGAAGATGGTTGAGCCTGGGGCACTTCCCTAAAGATCTACTGCAGTGGTATCCTGTGGCTGAGATGATTGACTTCCAGCAGCCACGGACAACATCTTTCGTGCTAAGTATCACTCCGTGGAGAGTTCCCTCCATGATACACAGTGACTCCAGTTTTACCTGGGCTCTTTGGTGCCAAACTTGGTAAAATGTCTCATTGATGTCAAGGGCAGAAGCTGTGGTCACACCTCAGGAGTTCAGTTGTCTTATCCAGATTTGTACAAAGGTTGCAGAGGTCAGGAACTGTGTGGTGTCAGAGAAGCAGCAAAGTTGATGTTTTGGGTTTGCACCCTTCATCAGGACCTTCGTTATCCTGATGACGGGTGTAAACCTGAAACCTCGTCTTTCCCACTCCTCTGATGCTGCCTGACCTCCTGTGTTCCTCTAGCTCCACACCGTATAGACTCTGACTCCAGCGTCTGCAGTTCTTGCTATCTCAAAGGCCAGGTGGAACCCACACTGACTCTTATTGAGCAACTTATTGCCGAGTCAGCAGTCAGCACTTACAACTTCAAGTACTTTGATGATTGGGAGTAGGCTGGTGGCACTATAATTTTCTGGATTGCATTTGTCCTGCTGTTTTCTCGAAAGGGCGAGCCTGCATAATTTCCCACAAAACTGGGTAGGTGCCTGGGTTGTAACTGTGCTGGATTTCTGGCTAAGGCTGAGATGGATTGTCCGCTGAACACTTCTGGCTGAAGATTGTTGCAAATGCTTCAATCTTGTCTTTTGCACTGATCTGCCGGGCTTTCTCATCATTGAGGAAGGGGCTTTTTGGGGACCCATCTTCTCCTCTTGTGACTTAATTTTTGAGCACCATTCACAACTGGATATGGGAGGACTGCAGAGCATAGATCTGATCTATATGGGCGGCACGGTGGCCCAGTGGTTAGCACTGCTGCCTCACAGCGCCAGGGACCCGGGTTTGATTCCACCCTCAGGTGACTGTGTGGAGTTTTCACATTCTCCCCATGTCTGTGTGTATTTTCTCGGGGAGCTCTGGTTTCCTCCCACAGACCAAAGATGTGCAGGTTAGGGTGGATCGGCCATGCTAAAATTGCCCGTAGTGTTCAGGGATATGTGGGTTGTGGGTGGATGGGTGGGGTGCTCTGAGGGTTGGTGTGGACTTGTTGGGCTGAAGAGCCTGTTTCCACACTGTCGGGATTCTGTGATGTTGTTTGTGGGATCGCATAGCCCTCTCTGTTGCATTGGCATTTGCTTGGCATGCAGGCAGTGTTATGTTGTAGCTTCACCAGTTTGGGGAGATGGTGACGTAGTCACACTGTCTCTGGACTAGTAATCCAGAAACCCAAGCTAATGTTCTAGGTACTTGTGACAAATACCTTTTTTGATAGATGGTGATATTTGAATTAGTTTTTTTTAAAATATTCTAGAACAAACGTTCTAGAAGCAAGCCAGATGGCAACTGTGTAACCACCTTATATTGTTGTTTAAAAGAAAGAAAATCTCCTGCCCGGAAGTGTGGTAGAAGCAGGTTCAAATGAGGCATTCAGGAGGACATCAGATGTGTGCAGGGATTTGGGGGAAAGTAAGGAAATTGAGCCAGTGCAGCCACAATTGGCCGAATAGCTCCTGCTGCACTATAACAATTCTGTGAAGCTGTTCAATCTTGAAATGAAGAGTAACAACTGCTGAGAGCAATCCTGTTCAAACCTGGTATCCACAAGTGACTTTACAACAGGATTCACTGGAATATGAAAGGGTTTCTTGGCAGTGAGACTGCTTTTATATTTCTAAAGATATCTTGGTCCTACTTGAACAGAAATGAGATATCCTGGTGTAGACAAGAGATCAATACCGGTGAACCTCTTGGTACAGCCTCCCTCTTAGCAGTTGAGTGATTGGGATTGGGACCGACAGTTTGTAGGCATTGATCTTGGAGAGAGAATCTGATATCTTAAAAGCTTCTATATCTAGTTGTGGTGGTTGCTGAGAGTTGTCCTGTATGGTACTGTGTAGCCATCTTGGACTTATCTTGCATTCTGAACTATCACAATGAACTAGGGACTCCTAGAATTTGAGATGCTGTCACAGGCTGGGAGTTGTCTGATCTCTGCCTCTTTTTAAATGCATGTTCATCACCTCTGAATATGACAGTGTTGGTGCTGAGGAGAGCAGGGTTAGGCCTGACTCTTTAATGCTGTGTCACAGTTGAACAATCCACTGACACTTGCTGTCCAGTTTGATGCATGAAGGCAGCTGAGTTTGGACAAGGTCCCCGAAGCTGAATAGAACCCATAGAAGTGGACTCACTGCTCCAGAATCAGTGGGGAGGAAAGAAAACCGCTAGGTGCCTAAATTTTATCCAGTCTGTATCTGCACTGCACAGATCAGTAACATCCCAGATTTATCATTCCTACATATCTCCAAGCGTTGGCTTTGAGAGCCAATACTTCAGCGAAGAGCAGGATTGAAACTTGGCTGTGATGGTTGAGCAGTCGACCACCAGTGCCTGGGTTGTGCCAGTAAGAAAGTGTGGGATAGCTGTTATTTATTTTAAAAGATTCTGAAGATGATTGTATTAAATGAAGATTTTAAGAGTTTCTACATGGAAAATGTTGCGGTACATGAAGCTGAAGTCAAGAATATGTTGTTGGAGCAGCATAGGGGGCTAATTACAGGGTATTTAGCTGTCATGCAGTTGTTCAAGATACTAATCATCTGTGTCCCAAGTCAAAAACATCTCATTCCCAAGCCTCACCATCTCAACCTGGATTAAATTTATTTGGAATAGATATGGGAGGCAGTGGCCTAGTGGTATATTCACTGAACTGTTAATCCAGAGACCCAGTAAACATCCTGGGGACCTAGGTTTGAATCCCGCCATGGCAGATGATGGAATTTGAATTCAATAAAAATAAATCTGGAATTAAGAGTCTAATGATGACCATGAAGCCGTTGTCAATTGTCAGGAAAAACTCACCTGGTTGACTGATGTCCTTTAGGGAAGGAAACTGCCGTCCTTACCTGGTCTGGCCTACATGTGACTCCAGACCCACAGCAATGTGGTTGACTCATAAGTGCCCTCTGGGCAATTAGGGATGGATAGTAAAATGCGGGCCTAGCCAGCCATGCTCTCATCCCAAAAATGAATTTTTAAAAATCCAGCCAAGTGTGTAGTACATATTTAAAACAGACAGAATTTTTTTTGGAAAATAAAAGGCACGCTGTCGAAGATTCTTGTCTTGTACTCATCAGGACAGCGTCTCAAGAATGCCAAATCTTGAAGGGCACAGCAACTTATACACTGAGTAGAAGGTATGAAACTGTGGCAGCAGTATTTTTAATGTTATGTACATCTGTGTGACTATTTGAACAGGGAGCATTAAGATCTCTGGGGCAGCATGGTGGCCCAGTGGTTAGCACTGCTGCCTCACAGCACCAGGGACCCAGGTTTGATCCCACCCTCGGGCAACTGTCTGTGTGGAGTTTGCACATTCTGCCTGTGTCCGTGTGGGTTTCCTCCAGGTGCTCCGGTTTCCTCCCACAGTCCAAAAGTGTGCAGGCTAGGTGGAATGTCCATGCTAAATTGCCCATAGTGTTGAGGGATGTGTAGATTAGGTGGTTAAAGGGGGATGGGTCTGGGTAGGATGCTCTGAGAGTCGGTGGGGATTTGTTGGGCTGAAGGGTCTGTTTCCACACTGTAGGGATTCTATGATTCTATCTAATTAAGTGGACAAACACAAGCTTATGGGCAGAGTGACCTGCTCCTGCTCTTGTGATCTATTACCTTCTGAAATGACAGCAGGCAGCTATTACAAATGAGATATTTCCAGGGAGCATGCGGTGACCATCAATATTTAGTGAGAAGTGAGCACTGCGGGGGATGCAGTGCTCTATTTCTTCCTCCAATTTCATGTTGATTTAGTCCCTTCGTTCTCTCCCTACCTCCCCTTCATTTTTGATGGTTTGCATGGCCCATAATGGGCTTTGCTTGTAAAATACTCCATTAGATACACTAGTGTTTTACTGGTGGTGATTACTAGTTTTGTTTTGAAGCAAATACAAAGTCAGAGATAGTAGGAACTGCAGATGCTGGAGAATCTGAGATAACAAGGTGTGGAGCTGGATGAACACAGCAGGCCAAGCAGCATCAGAGGAGCAGGAAGGCTGACGTTTCCGGCCTAGACCCTGCTTCAGAAATCCTGAATTTTCTG
>JAHRHZ010000183.1:1124116-1137449 GCA_024137785.1 Ginglymostoma cirratum | reverse complement strand
TAGTGCCCAGGGATGTGCAGGTTAGGGTGGATTGGCCATGCTAAATTACCCCATAGTGTCCAGGGATGTGCAGACTATGTGGGTTTGTAATGGTAACTTAAGGGTTGTGGGGATAGAGTGGAGGGCTATGCCTGGATAGGATGTTCTTCCAGAGATTGGTGCAGACGCAATGGGCTGAGCAGCTTGTTTCTGCACTATAAGTATTCTATGATTCTATGACCTGCTGAGTGTTGGCAGCACTTCCATTTCTTTTAAAACTTTCTGATTTTGTTACTTAAGTCAGTCTGCCACTCTGCTCCTTTGTTACTGGATGTTGCTGCCTCCTGATGGAAATAGATCAGTACTGAGGTTGTAGTGTGCAGTTGGATCCTGGATTGGTCATTGATCCAGGTAGAAGAGTGTTGAAAGCAACCCCAACAACTCTCCAATTATTCTATTTATGAGGATTCACTTTCATATGATCGTGCTTCAAACCGGCTCAAAATGAGACTGCTCCAGCTCCCACTGTGCAGCCTTGCATACAAATGACAGAAGATCCTACCTTTTCACTTTCATCTTCTTTGTGTGAGCAGAGTGCTGGCAGAGACAACAAAATTTATCTTTTATATACAGTGCATTTCACGATCACCTGTCTCAGTGTTTCACAGCCATTAAACTACTTGGTCTTGCTCAGCCACTGGTTTTATGGCTGGGTTTATTGTTTATGCAGTTGTTAGCCTGCTGGAGCATTTGTAGTATTGGCTGTTAACGGGACTTAGGGCTGTTATTACCCTGTTCCAACTGTGGAAATCATTGCCGGCAGATCTGTTCACATCTTGAATTTGCATCTCACATGTACTTTTGAGCGGAAGTCTCTACTTGGTTATGGGGTGCAGTCACCAGGACAGAGTATCTTCTGAATCCTTCACTTGAGTCGCAGAGGTCCTGCTGCTGTCCTAGCTCAGAATCAGCGAGATCCCACAAAATATGAGTTTCGATGGGCAAAAATAGATAAGATAGAAGCAGGAAGATTATTTCCACTGGCAGGTGAGACTAGAACTGGGGGGGCATCGCCTCAAAATAAGGGGGAGCAGATTTAGGACTGAGTTGAGGAGGAAATTCTTCACCCAAAGAGTTGTGAATCTGTGGAATTCCCTGCCCAGTTAAGGCTGTCTCGTTGAATGCTTTTAAAGCAAATATAGATTTTTGAACAGTAAAGGAATTAAGGGTTATGGTGAGCGGGCGGGTAGGTGGAGCTGTGTCCGTGAGAAGATCAGCCATGATCGTACTGAATGGGGGAGCAGGCTGGAGGGGCCAGATGGCCCACTCCTGCTCCTTTTTCTTATGTTCTTATGAATAAACAGCGTGATGCTACACCATATCACCCAAGCAGGGTTTGTTGTTCTGTGTGCCAACTTTGCTGAGTCCAACCAGGGCTGCAGAAAGGCGAAGGTACAATCTGCCCCACAGCGTACTATCTATGCGCTCCCTGGGGCTTCAAACTGAAATCCTCCCCAAGTACTGCAGCGGTTCAAGAAAGCAGCTTCCCACCACTTCCAGGGGCATTAGGGCTGGGGAATAAATGCTGGAGCTGACCACCCACCACACATTGCATGAGCAAATACATATATTTGAAACAAAGTTCAGGCCCCCTGCTGCCTGTTCCCAACACAGTCGCACATCCACCAAATTCTCTCAGGGCTTCTGCATAAAAATACATTAGGGGTGTGAGGGAGTTAGGGCAGTTGAAGAAACTTTTGGGGAAAAATTATATCAAGACAGTAGCGGGGAAAAAAGTTGTAGTGAAAGCAGGCCATGTCTTTGATTCAGTTTAAAGCCTTTCCCGGCCTTTGTGTCTCAATCTAATTTGCTGATGGAGTTTTATTGGATTTTTGAGATTCACTGTATGTCTGCTTCTTAGTGAAAAGCTGATCATTTAGTGCTGGAGCCTTTATGTTCTGTGCTTCTTATACTCTATTAAATCACCTTGATGTATCTGATCCTGCCTAATGCATCATTCTCTGTGTGCTGGGTGTTGAAAGCCTAATCCACTTAGCATCTCGGCAAATAGAAAGGTAGCTGGTGCGCTGTCATTGCCCAGCCAGTGAGTCGGTGAATTGAATCAATCTCCATTGATCCTCGGTTTGGGTTGTGGCTCCTAATCTGTGCTGCTGACTTATTCATGGAGCCCTGAATGCGTGGATGTGAAGCAAGGACAAACTTGGTCTCGCCTGCAGCCTGTGCCACATCTGAATAGAGCAATGGCGTTTGTTGTCTGGTTCCATAACTGAGGACCGGCAAACTTTGGATCAGCATCAAGAAGATCTTTGCAGAGATGAACAGCATCCGTTGGTGAAATTATATTCTTTAATGGAGCACAGAAGAAAGATAATTTGGCCCATCGTTCTCCTGCCAGCTCTTGTCTTGAAAAGGTCTATCAAATTAGTCTGACTCTTCCCCATGCACCTGCTCAGTCCCCAAGTCCTGAAACCTGGGAGACTTCAAGGTTATTTAGTAATAAATATTGCAAGTGCCTTGTGATACCCAGAAAGGGATAAAGCACATTAGAGCGGTTGAATTATACAGAGATTGTTTCTGCTTTTTCCTTTGGCAGTATGTGCAGGTCAGAGTTCTCTTGTCTGGAAGTGTTGGGTAGAAATATACATTTGAGTGACATGAGGAATGCAGAAGTTCAGAGGGAGTTGAGAAAGTATGTGAGGGAATTGAAGAAGGTTTGTGAGAAAATAGTTGCAGCCAACATAAAGGGGTAATCCCAAAGTCTTCTACAGGTAAATCATGAGTAAAAGGAGGAGTGGGGCCAAAAAGGAGATTTGCACATTGCAGAAAGAGGCATGGCTGAGGTATTACATGAATACTTTGCATCTGTATTAACCAAGGAGGTAGATGTTACTCAGGTCATGGTGAGAGAGGAAGAAGTTTTGCCACTGGAACGGTTCAAATTCAATAAAGAGGCAGATAAACTGCGATGCATCCAAGGATGTTAAAGGAAGTGTGAGTAACAATTGCAGGGGCACCGGTCATAATCTTGTCTTTCTGAGCCACAGATGGTGCAAGAGGACTGGAGAACTGTGGACATTGCACCTTTGTCCATAAAAGACTAAGGATAATTGTAAACCTGTCAGTTTAACTTCAATGATGGAGAAGCTTCTAGAAACAATTATTTGGGATGGAATTAATAGTCACATGTGATGTGCATGAGCATTTGAAGGGTATTCAGTCCAGTCCCACAAAACTATTTTGTGAAAATTTATAGCTCATGGGATAAAAGGGAGGTAGCAAAGTAAAAAAAAAACTTATTGCTATTGTTCAGCCAGATTGTGGTGGTAAGTAGATATTTTTTGGGATGGAGGGAAGGTTTGCAGTGTTGATTCTGAGGGTCTGTATTGGGACCCTTGCTTTTCCTGAAAGCTGCAAATGTTGTAGAACTTACTGTGCGGTTTGAAAGTTGGTGGCTGATATAATATGGAAGCATTGTAAAAGATAAGGAGGGCAGTGTAGAATTTTAAAAGCATGTGGACATGGTGGTGGAGTGGGCAGGTAGAGTTCAATGCAGAAAAGTGTGAGGTGATGCATATTGATAGAAAGAACATGGACAGAGTAGCAGAAAAAAATGGATTCTGCTGTATTTATAAAAGACGCTTAATAGACCTTAGCTGGAGTATTGGGTGCAGTTCTGGACATCAACGTACAGAAAGGATGTGAACACAATGGAGAAAGTGCAGAAGAGATGTACAAAAGTGGTTCCAGAGATCAGAAACTTCAGTTGTGATGGTACATTAGCGAGATTGGGATTTTTCTCCTTGGAGAGAAGACAAAGAGGAGATCTGATAGAAGTTCTCAAAATAATGTCTGGATAGTGTAGGCCGAGAGAAATTGTCTCCTCTTGTAAAAAGATCGAGAACAAGAGGGAATGGATTTAAAGTGATTTGCCGAAGTAGCACATGTGATCAGAGAAAAAAACATTTTCACATGAGTTGTTCAGGTCTGGAATGAATTCTTTGAAAGTATGTTGGAGGCAAGGTTCAATTGAGGCATTCAAGGGGTCATCAGATAATTATTTGAATAGAAATAATGTGCAAGAATATGGGAAGGAGACAGGAGAATAGCATCAAGTCATCAACCAAGTGGAGTGCCATGAGGATCTGCTCTTTGTGTGGACAACTGCACTAGCCTCTGTGCCTGTTAATTTACCAGGTAATGATCCACGGTTTTGGATGCAACGAGGAGGAAATTAGGGAAATGGAAGTATTCCTTACTCCCCTGCTAATAGCCTACAGTGCCTCCATGTTCAGAATCAGCTTCAATTTGCATTGTAATTAAAATATCTTTTCATCTACAATAAGGATGAAAGACTTTATACTGTAAAATATTCCACTACTTCACTTGACATTATTCAGAGAACCGTCAGCTGTTAGAGACCATGTCAAATGGATCATCATTTTCTTTTCTCATTAACTTGCTCAAAACCTTTTTCCATTCTGCTTTGATCCTTGAGATTACCATTCAGTGCATTACTGAGCGAAGTCAATTTGTTCAAGCTCTCTCCCCTTTTCCTTCCACATTCTTTCTTGCTCCCAGTTCTCACCATGCAATCAGTGTTGCTGAGAACACTGAAAAAAATAAGTGTTTCAAGCATCCAGTCATGCTATGGGTGTATCCACCACTTCCCCACGCCCTTTCTCCCACTCCCAAGGAGAAATTGGGGATGGGCAATAAATGTTGGCTTAGCCTGTGGAACCCATATCTTGAGAAAGGTCTACAGCACAAGAAGTGGCACATTCGTTCTGCACTGGTCACCAACTACCACCTAACTATTTTAAGGCGATTTTCCAGAACTTGGTCCAAAGCCATGTATGCCCAATTCCCCAAATTTTTCAACCACAGTCCGGTGCAGTATGTTTTTACAAAACAATTGATTTTTGGGACGATTTGTCATTGTGCACATTTGAGATAAAAACTTAAAACTAATGCGGTTACGGAAAGCCAGATGGAATTCTTTCAACTGAAGAATATTAAAGCAGCAATTGTCCAGCAGATTTGAGGTTCTTTTACTGGTTGATGGGAATGAAAGCTGCAGGATGGATGAACTAACTCAAAATGATACTTTGGTACAAGAAGCTTTTCAAGTGGGGATGGTAAAAACGATCGTGGTGGTATAGGTATTTTTACATCTACCTACATGTAACGACATACCTCTGGAACAGCGATAGTAGGAACTGCCAGTGCTGGAATCTGAGATAACAAGGTGTAGAGCTGGATGAACACAGCAGGCCAGGCAGTATCAGAGGAGCAGGAAAGTTGACGTTTCGGGTCTGGACCCTTCTTCAGAAATGGGGGAGGGGAAAGGGACTCTGATATAAATAGAGGAGGAGGCAATGATGGAAGTGGATAGAGGAGCAGGTAGGTGGAGAGAAGACAGACACATCAAGGAGGTGGGGATGAAGCCAGTACAGGTGAGTGCAGGTAGGGACTTGGGATGGGGATTGGTCAGTGGGGAGGGAGGGGGCGGGTAGTTGGGCGGGAAGACGGACAGGTCAAGAATGCGGGGATGAGGCTATTAGGTAGGAAGAGGGGGTGGGGATCGGTCAGTGAGGTGGGAGGTGCAGATAGGTGGGAGAAAAGACGAACAGGTCAAGGAGGCGGGGATGAGATGAGCTGGTCTTGGGATGAGGTTGGGGGTGGGGAGATTTTGAAGTCCACATTGAGACCATTGGGCTGCAGGGTTCCCTAGCAAAATATGAGGTGCTGTTCCTCCAGCCTTCGGCTGGCATCATTGTGGCACTGGAGGAGGCCCAGGATGGACATGTTGTCCAAGGAGTGGGAGGGGGAGTTGAAGTGGTTCACGACTGGGAGGTGCAGCCCAATGGTCTCAATGTGGACTTCACAAGCTTCAAAATCTCCCCTTCCCCAACCTCAGCCCAAGACCAGCCCATCTTGTCCCTGCCTCTTTGATCTGTCCGTCTTTTCTCCCTCCTATCCGCTCCTCCCACCTCACTGACCAGCCCCCACCCTCACTTCCTACCTAATAGCCTCATCCCCGCCTCCTTGACCTGTCCGTCTTCTGTCCACCTATCTGCTCCTCTATCCACCTTCCATAATCACCTCCCTCTCTCTATTTATTTCAGAATCCCCTTCCCCTCCCCCATTTCTGAAGAAGGGTCCAGACCCGAGATGTCAGCTTTCCTGCTCCTCTGATGCTGCCTGGCCTGCTGTGTTCATCCAGCTCTACGCCTTGTTACCTCTGGAACAGGTGGGACTTGAAGAGACAGGCATTCTGGTTCAGAAATAGGGACACTACCACTGCACCTCCAGAGCCTCCTACAAAAATAGAGCATGGAAACTTGACTCAACAGTCTTGATGTAATGTCAAAAAGTGGATTTCTTTTTTAATCATAGTCTTCATGTGCTATGACATGCCTCTGGAGTAGATGGTGCTGGTTGGAGTGGAGACTACACAGTACAGTGAGGGGCATTGTCATTGTACTCTGCAGCAAAAAAATAAGAGTACAGAAAGCTGTGATAACAAGGCGAAACTTGATGTTTCGGGCCTAGACCCTTCATCAGAAATCATTTCTGATGAAGGGTCTAGGCCCGAAACGTCAAGTTTTCCTGCTCCTATGATGCTGCTTGGCCTGCTGTGTTCATCCAGCCCCACGCCTTGTTATCTCGGATTCTCCAGCATCTGCAGTACCTTTTATCTCTAGTACAGAAAGCTGTGCTACCTACATAATGCTGGGACTCGGGCATTTTCTCATGGCAGGAGAAGGATTTAACAGTGGGAAGAGTGGATCCAGTTGTTGTGGTTCATGCAGGCGCCTATGGCACAGTAAGAAGTTCTGTATACTCAGAATGAGGAGCTAGGCACCAAATTAAAAAGTAAAACCTAAAGATGGTATTCTTCAGGTTATTATGTGAGCCACGTGCAAATTGGTTTAGGGCGAGTATGATTTGTGAAATTAATATCTGGCTCAAGACTGGTTAAGTGGAAGTGAATTCCAATTTGTGGGCACTGATGCTAACACTGGGGAAAGGTGGGGTCTGTATCATTGGAATAGTTTAGAACTGAACCGGGGACCAGTGCTCCAGTGAGTTGCATAATTGGGCAAGTAGAAAGGGTTTCAGAAATAAAATTAAAGAACGTTTAAGACAGAGGAAAGGAGAATAATTTTCCCCCAGAGTCATGATTGTTTGGAACACTGTCCCTCAAGCGGAGGCATTGAATATTTGTAAGGCAGCAGTAGGTAGATTCTTGATAATCAAGGCAGTGAAAGGTTACAGGGTAGAGGCAGGAATATGTCTTAATCAGATCAGCCACGATCTCAATGAATTGCAGAGGAGCCTAACCTTATAAATCATATGTTGTAGAATAACTGACTTTGATGCAGTGTAATTAGGGTTGAGAGACTACTTGGTATGCCATTAGAAAGAATTGAGTGCAGGAGTATGGTGATTGGGTGTCAGGAAGGTTAGGCAATTAGTTATAACCAGGCAAAACCATACTTACAGCCATTTATTTCTGTCCTTTTCATTTTGACACTTCCCTTTAATTGCTCCTTTATATTTTCCATTCCTTTATTTGCTCTGAGCAGTGTCATTTTCTCCCATCCCATTTATTCAGTCGCTGGTTGATGTTTACAAAATAAATATGTTGAATTAATAAGTTTGTAGATGACACCAACGTTGCTGGTTAGCGGACAGTGAAGAAGGTTGTCTCAGTACAAAGGAATCTTAAGCAGATGGGCCAAGGAGTGACAGGTGGCGAGTTCGATTTGGATAAACGTGAGGTGTTGCTTTTGGTAAGGTAAATCAGGGCAGGACTTACACACTTAATGGTAAGGTCCTGGGGAGTGCTGCTGAACAAAGAGACCTTGGGATGCAGGTTCATAGTTCCTTGGAAGTGAAGTCGGACGTAGACAGGGTGGTGGAGAAGACATTTGGTATACATGTCTTTATTAGCCAGTGCAATGAGTCTAGGAGTTGGGATGTCATGTTGCAGCTGAACAGGACATTGGTTAGGCCACTATTAGAATACTGCATTCAGTTCTAGCCTCCCTGCTGGAGCAAACGTGTTGTTAAACTTGAAAGGGTTCCGAAAAGATTTACAAGCATGTTGCCAGGATTAAAGGGTTTGAGCTATAGGGAGAGGCTGAATAGGCTAGGTCTGTTTCCCCTGGAGTGTTGGAGGCTGAGGGGTGACCTTATAAGAGGTTTATAACATCATGAGGGGCATGGATAGGATGAATAGCAAGGTCTTTTTCCTAGGGTCGAGGATTCCAAGCTTAGAGGGCATAGGTTTAAGATGAGATGGGAAAGGTTTTGAAGGGACCTAAGGGGCAACTTTTTCATGCAGAGTGTGGTGCATGTATGAAATGAGCTGCCAGAGGAGGTGGTGGAGGCTGGTACAATTACAGCATTTAAAAGACTTTTGGATAGGTACATGCATAGGAAGGATTTAGAGGGATAAGGGCCAAATGCTGGCAAATGGGACTGGATTAATTTGGGATAACTGGTCAGCATGGACAAGTTGGACTGAAGGATCTGTTTCTGTGCTGTACAGCTCTGTGACTCAATGAACCTGACCATTTATATCTGTCCTTTTAACAATTCCCTTTAATTGCTCCTTTCTATTTTCCATTCTTTTCTTTACTCCATACAGTGTCATTTTTTTCTATTTCATTTAGCCAGTTGCTGGTTAATATTTACAAAGTAAATGGGATTGAATTAAATTGGTGGCGATATTGACAAGGCGATATTGAAAGGATTAGCTTGAAGCTTGTGAAGCCAAATGCAGTTGGTCTCAGGAGTGTGACTATCACACAACAGATGACAAGCTGCTTCTATTGTTCCAAATTTTTAAAAAAAACCCCAAGGCCTCCTGAGCTTTATGGGCATTCACTAGCCAACGTAATACCTTTGCGTTAAAACCTTTGCATCTTCAAAAATAAACCGTAGGAGATGCTCAAAAGATGTTGCGAGTGGCCATTTGTTGCTTGAAAGACTTCAAAGGGAAAAGGGGCTGTCACTTCATAACTGATGGAACTGCAGCCAAGACGGGCACTGGACGCTGCCCAAAGTGTGTCTGTGTATGTGCAGCGGCAGTGTGCGGCTCTTATATTAGGCGGAACCAGAGGAGATTAAATGTTGTTTTTTACTCTGACATTTATAAATTAATGGGTTTTTATTTCAGTGGGATTTGGTCTATTTGTACATGTTCTCTTTAATAAAGTCATTCTCAAATGTTTGCTCCACTGAGCTTATGCTCCTTCAAGACTTCTTTTATCGCCAAATTAGACAATAGAAGCTTCAGATTGTAGTTAAGGTTTTGGGCATTTATTCATGTCAGTTTTCACCCTGATTTCTGTAATGGGCCAGACTAAGCCTCCTCAGAATGTTTTAAGAAGGCAGCCTAGACCTTAACTTTTTCATTTTAGAAGCTATATGTGAGGTGCTAGTTCCAGGTGCAATTCAACTGGTCTAACTGTGTTAAGCAAAACACAGTTTATTCAAATACTATGTTAAAATATGACAAAAGAATGAAGAGCTTAGAATAACAACTGTAATGGAAAATGTAACAGAATAATAGCTATAGTAACTATTGCTAATCAACTGTTCCAATATAGTAACATCCCATAAGTACACCCTTTAGTAAAAGGCAAATTCAGAAAACAGATTTTGTCTCGCATGCAATCCAGCAGTCTGGAAAGAGAACCTCAGTTTTTGGCTGTAATCGAGAGAGAGAGAGCACAAAATAGCCTCAATTTCTTCAAGACTCCAATAACAAGTGCTGAACCTAAAAGCTAAAAACTAGAAATCCTGGTCTGTGAGAGCTGGCCACACCCATCCAGGCTGCTTCTGTTGTTCCAACTTTTTTTTAAAAAAATCAAGGCCTCCCGAGCTGTTTATGAGACTTCACTAGCCAGCTCGGTGCCTCTGCCTTAAAACCTGTCCTCAAAAATAAACCAGGACAAAACACAACCTTTAAAGCCACAGCATTGTCACACATTTCATTGATGCCACTAGCTTTAAATGTGGATAACACTATTGGTACATGTGTATGAGCACACACTAAGAAAATTGTTTCTGGAGAACCCTAGATTGGAAGCTTGAGAGGTTGCTCGTGTAGGACAGTTGAGATGTAAGGCCGATCTCTCTCACTATCTCTCTCTGACTCTTCTTGGGTGTAGTAGACTAAGAAAATGTGGTGACGGGAACAGAAAAAGATGTGAAATTCAGTCTCTTAAAGTTAAACACAGACCATGCACAAAATGAAGCAAAACCTTTTCCTTCCATTAATATTATTCAACACTATTGATGTTGCAGGGACAAGAAACAATTACAGAGGGTGTCTACAGTTGACTGAGGAACCATTGACATAATACAGTGCACCACTAGACAAGAATCAGCCGATTTTATGCAGAACCAGAGTGTAAGAACTTTGATGTCTCTCTTTTCGGATTCAGTTTTTAACAAGCCGATGCTATCTGAATTTGGGTGACACCAGAAACGGGAATGGTCTGTGATGCGTTTGCAAGCTATTTACAAGGAATTTTCGACACCAGTATTCATTCCCATTTACAAACAATGTTTTCCAGTTTCTCTGTTTTTCCCTCTTCAGTTCTGGCTCAAACTGAGCTAAATCTACAAATGGGACTAGTTTAGTTTGAGAAACTTGGCCGGCACGGATGAGTTGGACCGAAGTGTCTGTTTCCATGCTGTACGTTCAGGGTCGAGCATAATATCTCCAATATGAATATTTCAGAGATGTTTCTGAAAGTCCTGGGGTTCTTCTTCTATAAATCATAGTCTTTCTTTCATTGTAGCAGATTGTCCAATCCACCCTCACCACCCATCCCCCAATTGCTGCTCCAGGGCAATCATGTAAGGAAATGTTGATACAAGGCACACAAAGTTTTTGGGATTGCATGTAGCTGGATCTAGTATGAGATGCATAATGCAGTAAATCGGTTTTAGCGAAGGAAATCTGCAATGAAATGTCACGCGTGGAATGCCACAGCCCAGTTTGGCAGGATCCATTTAAAGCAACCTGTCCACCTGGACAGATTCTGAAACCACCGAGACCAGTAAACCTGTTTAGGAAGATCTAGTCTCTGTTGAATTCCCGTTGTGGAGACATGGTCTTGCATGTAATCGTATCTAGAGCAGCACCCCAAGTTGTGAGCACTGAAGCCTTTCTACATGAGGTGTCAATCCAGTACCAGACCATCAATTCTTTCCTTGAGAGCAAGTGTTAGCTAAATCATGGGAGCTTTTGGTGTCAGCCCTGGCACTGGGGCGTTGCCTATTGCAATCACTGAAGGCACATGTCATCAACAGAAAATTTGCATCTTAGAAAATATTCTTGTTCCCACCATCCTGCACACGCCTTGCTGTTTTCTTCCCTTTGGTGCTGAGGGCAATAAGACAGTATCTCAACTTTCCAATGTAGATCACTAGATAGGTAGGAGTCTTTGCTGATTTGCTTCATTTCTTCTTCTCTCCACCAAGAAACTCCTGTCTGAGATAAATTGCAGCGTGTGTCCAGCACAGAGCCATCCACCAACTTGAGAGCTTTTCTGGTTGGCTCTTGTCACGGCTTACCACAAGTCTATTTGGTTAGTCCAAAATAGGCAAAGCATTGATGAAGTTCAGTATGTGAATTGGTTCTGAGTCAGCAAGGAGTCTTGCTCCACTGATGTCAACAGTTGTTCTTGGTCTTGGGAAAAACATTTGTGAAGCCCATTAACAATGCAGAGTCGCAAAGGGAACCAGGTTATACCGGGCCTTAGCAATGGGATATCTGCTGAGTTTGAGATGACTTTTAGTATGTAGGATGGAGGAGGCTAGGAATTTTGAGGGCATTTTGTAAACTCTGCATCTCCTTTAGAATTGGGACCTAAAAACCAACATGGTTCCCTGCACCCTTGGGGCAACTCCTTGTGTACCTTAACTGTCATCTTCGCTTCCCATGTGGACACGAGATAACTTCACAGCAACTGTCTAAGGGAAACCAATATTTTGCCTTGTTTCACTGTTGAGACAACGCCACCCACATCATCAACACTTCTAACCAGGCTGGTTGTCACGTCTGTACATCAGTAGAATCACTTTGTTTAACATTGCCTTGCCAGAGTATCTACCTACATGGCAGGTTTTACATCAACCTGCAGTGCACATTGGCTATTGCTGCTGAGGTAGTTCATCAGACACTGGCAGCACTGACGTCTGGCACTCTTGCATGGCAGTGCTTTTGTCAGGCATGTAGGCAGCCCTCCAGCGCTGAAGGAGGATCTTCCTCACATACTTGCAAGTGTTGTTTTTCACAGTAACGAAGAAGAGCGTGTTTATCATACTGTTGCTCATTGCGATGCACTCTACAATGTAGTACACCGTGATGGAGTGCTTTTCTCTCAGGAGCACGTTTGGGAAGAAATCTCGGACGATGGTGTATCCGTAATATGGAGCCCAGCAGAGGATGTAGGCGGTCAGTATACCCATAAGGACCAGGACCGTCTTCCTCCGTGCTCGAAGCCGCTTCTTGATTTGGTTGGTTTGCACGCCTGGCATGCTTTTGAACCACAGCTCCCTGCAGATCTGCACGTAGCAGAGGGACATAGTCAACACAGGCGCAACGAATTCCAGGATGAAGAGGAACAAGAAATAGGATTTGTAGAAGAGTTCCTTGTCTGCCGGCCAGATCTGCCCGCAGAATATTTTCCCGTTGCTCCCCACAAAAGCTTCAAAGGTCGTTTCCGTTGTAAAGTACGCTGAGGGGATGGAGATGAACAGGGAGACTAACCACACGGCAATCAGAACACAGTAGGCCGTCTGAAACTTCATACGAGGTTTCAGCGGATGCACAATGACCAGATACCTGCAACGGGTACAAGAGAGAAACAAAGGTGAAGAGATAAGTGGGAGAGCTTGAGCTAACTGGAAGATTTGGATCAGTCCATTAAACTGCCGGCCAGAAAGATCCAGTTTGTTTGTTGCAGAAAAGAAAATACAATAAATCCTCTGTATCCACAAAATCACAAATTCATCTATCGATCCTAGAAGATAAATAACAACAAAATCAACCTGTTTTTAACAAGCTCCGCCCTCATGAATTTCATCATTCGAGGGGGCAACGTAGTGGCTCAGTGGTTGGCACTGCAGCCTCACAGCGCCAGGGACCCAGGTTCGATCCCACCCTCGGGCAACTGTCTGTGTGGAGTTTGCACATTCTCCCCATGTCTGTGTGGATTCCCTCCGGGTGCTCCGGTTTCCTCCCACAGTCCAAAGATGCTCAGGTCAGGGTGGATTGGCCGTGCTAAATTGTCCCATAGTGCCCAGG